>OY482665.1:61388141-61892324 GCA_960531205.1 Andrena bicolor
CTGACGCTTAGAGTTCTGTTTCGCAAACGGAAAAAAGCCACGCACGCGGGGCTCCCTCCTCTCGCCAAACTATTTTCAAAGCTTGACGCGGCTCGTTTCAGCCGGTGATGATATTAAAATAATTTAATTCCGGATAACCAGGCGGAAGGGGGCGCGTCGGCGGGAGGAACTTTGTTAACCCAGATTACGTATTCTTTGTACGTCAGCGAGCCGTGGCTTGCCATTTCGGCCCGCTGATGGGAAAAAAACGGGAATATTGCGCCTCGGATTATGCACATTCCCGCGTCTCTAACAGATTTTTAATGAATTTTCAGGCTGATTTCTCTTTCGCGCTGATTATCAGTTTGAAATTGTACGGGTCTCGCTCGTTGCTCAGCAATTAATTAACATAGACTTGTCGCTCTCGCGCAACAACGAACGTTGATAATTACAACGCTTCCTGGGGATTCTTTCGCTGGAATTAATGGGAAATTAACAAACAATGTCCTCGCCGTTTCGATATCTCGAATGAAATCTCCGCCGGCCCCGCCCCGAGCTGTAAGGGGAAAAGTTGGGCGAAATGAATTTGAAAATCATACAAAGGGAGCCCGTAAAATATTTACACGGCGAGTACAGTGCTCGCGACCGATGTTACGTGGAATTACATGGAAATTGAAATTTTTACATATCTCTCAATATGCCTTTGTGAAAGTTCTACCGAGCTCTTTATTTTAGAATAATCACATTTCTTCTATTGAATCTTCTGGTCGTCTGATTCAAAACCAGTACTGTTTGAACCAGTTTTATACGTCATTCGATTTTAAAGTGAATTGGATAGATTATAAAGATTACGCAATTGAGTATAGGGGCGTGGTCCCGGCCGGTTGCCACGCCCACATTCCCCGCCCCTTCACTTAATTCCTCCCACCGACTTCACTATTGCTCGGTAGACCTACACTTCCTGCCCGAAAATAGATAATTTAGGACACGTGTAAATATACTAACCCCTTGTAAGCTAATTGGCATGATGAGACAGCAATCCCCCGTGCTCTAAACAAAGGAATATGTCAAGTAGAAGTGCCAATACGCAATAACAAATTTATCTTTCACTCTTTTTTACAAGAATACAGTTATCCACAGTTAGGGTTAGATTTAATAACATCGCAACCATCCTCGAATCACACTCATTAACGCCACATACTAAACATTAAAGCTTCTACATTATTTTTTATTTGTTTTATTACTTATGTATGCTACGTATGTATTACTATTATTATCATTTCTATTCTTCAGGCCTGACAATTTTTAAATCACTCTCTCTCTACGCGCCATCAAATCCAACTTCCAGCTGGCGATTCATTTTTTCGCGCTGTGGCCAATATGACGCGCCGCGGATTCGATTTTTTCCCGTTGTATCGCATATGTCGACAGTGCAGAGGACTCATGCGCCTCTGGAACGACCAAAGAAATTCGATTACCTCTGCAGAGATTCCGCCCATTATTTATCTCGTATTCGCCCCGCCTTCCTCCACCACGCCGAACGAAAATCCGTTTTTTCTTCCAGCAAACGCTTCTACCCTCTTTGGACGTGCCCGTCGCGGCCGGAAAAAGCCTTTGTCGGTTCGCTCCTGCCGGGGGGCTCGCGAATGCGATTTTGCAATTTAGCGGAAGTCACAGGAACACGACCACAAAGCGAACGGAAGGTGCAGCCGAGCGTTTTGCGAACTAAACCCCCTCCCACTCTTGAAAAAGCCTGTATTGTTTCGTATCTTGTTCCCATATTGAGTGAGGCCGCGCTCGCTCGCCCCCCTTTCCACGGACTGCGCGGGAAATTTGAAAGTATTGAAACGATAATTGTATGCACCCAAAAATTTCGTTTGAATCTGGCAGTTTAATTGTGCTAATGGTGATTAGTGATGGATTTCAAGGGGCTTTGAATGACTTTGAATATACAAGGAGAGTATGAAATTTAAATATTATGTTTCTCCTATTATTATTATTATTATTGCGAAATTCGAAAACATCCACTTTCCAACCACGTAGCCTGTGAAACCAATCAGACTGACATCAAAGGGAGAATTAATTCGTCGGTGAATAACATCGTTTGGTGACTTTTTTTTTATATCAACCTGGAGAATCAAGCAGCGTTCAAAGAGGCCCCAGCTCGTTTATTTATTTTTATCATTAATCGTAGCCAACTGGAGTTTTCGTTCGCCTCGCGTATGGATTACAATTTCGGGGTAATTAACGACCCCACGCGGAGTTCGCCTTTTTTTCCACAAGCTACACCCTCTTCCCCGCTGCCGAGAAAAGTTTTAACGAAGTGGGCTTGCCAGGCAGATTAAAATAAGTTGATTTATGATATATGTTTCGAGCTGCTGCGTACACACGATTTCCCCTTCTTTTTCATTCGGCTGGTTCGGTGGCGAAGCTGGACAGGCGCGTGTAGAAAATCTGGATAATTGGACGTTGGAGCATAGCGCGGATCGTGGTCATTTCCGTCATCACTTTGGTGAATTGTAGGACTAAGTGCTATAGATTGATTTAAATCCTCTAAATCCTCTACTTTCTTAAGCGAGAAATATAGAACTGTCTTAGGAGAATGTCTCAACCCTTGATAACCATTAAGGGGATGTGCCACTTTGGATGCATGAAAATCATAGGTTTATTTAGCAATTTTTTTACCCTCATTCTGATCACTTTTTTCCATTTTTCCATAATTACCATAATTTCCCACGACACACCTACAATTCACCATAAGTAAAAGAAAAAAAAACGGCAAAATCGCCAATACGAACAGCGGAGGGACTATCCAGTGCGGGAAATATCTTGCTCGTAAATAGAAACCTAGTAATTACTTAATTACAGGGCTACCCGCGGTGAAATATACCGGGTGGCAATTAAAATTTGCATTATTTTCGTCGTAGCATCTGGAGCTACGGATGCTAATGGATGACACGGTGTTTCTGAAAATATTCCACGAAAAATTTCGATCTGTCCCGAGGGACGGCGCAGGATAAACGATGTCGGACGCGCCTCGAGAAGCAACTCCATATGCACCGTCGAGATACGAAAGGCGAAGAATATAAAAATATAAAGGTATAACGACGTAGAGAAATGGGGGACGGTGGGAAAAAGCTCTAGCGGATACTTACGAGTTTAGCTGTTTGCGCTGACAGCATGTCCGCGTACTGTATTAGTGCCTGGAAAGTACCTGAAACAAAGAAGAACAGGAATGTTAGATAAAACGGCAGAAAAAGAAAAATGTTTATTTAACCGTCGCAACTGTTTAACAACAGATTTGTTAATATTTTTGATAGTGAAACTGAATTTGCGGAACAGGCATGCAGGATGATATTACTACGGAATACCCACGCGTTCGACGAGTATTTAAACGATAAAGCAAATGGTGCAGTTATGAAAGGTATTTTTTCCCAGAATAAAAAATACGTCTGAACCTCTTTCGAAAAAATGTGCTCGCCGCCGCGGGGCATTGTCGTTTGATTTCCGAAGCTGAACGCAGCTTTCGCAGCTGGAAATTAAATAAAGCCCAAATTAAATGGAAATAAAGGGGTTTCGATTCGTGGTAATATGTTGCGGCGCACGTTTTTTCCCCTATCGTTGGGGAATTTTTATTATCGCTGCGATCAAATAACGATGGAAATTGAATAACATTGCCGCGGGCGAAAAACTTTATCCCGTTGTCGCATTATATCGCAATAAAATGCTGGCTCGGTTCGTTTTTATGCGCGCCAAGGCCAACGTTAACGTTATAAATATTGCAGCGGGGGGCGCCGGCGCGAGCGAAATGAAAATCGGCCGACCAGTCACCGACGATTATGTTAAATTCTCCTTTTTTTTTAAATGAATAACCAGGTTTGACGCAAACGAATAGGTGGACGTGTTTTTTTTTTTTTTTAATTAAGAAGTTTGGGCAACATGGTGACTTTATTTCTACGATTTTGGTCGTCGTTAAATTTGGGATTCGTGATGTATTCGGGGTGGAGGGGGAGAGGTCGTAATTTGTGGCACCAGTTGAGGCTCTTTGGTTGCGAATAAGTAATAAATGTGAAGTAGTATTTTCTGTTATGAAGATACGTTTTTGAGAAAACTGAATTCGAGAGACCGCCGAGGAAGGCATATATCGTGTTACGGGTAGAGAAAATTTTTTGTGGAATTTGTGGTCGAAACTTTTTACTAGGACCAATTTTAGACAAATCCAATGGATCCTACATTTTTTAAACTATTAATAATTGACAGTGAAAGATTCCAAGGGGATGAGGATTGTGTACGCTTAGATATATTTCAAAATTAACATAAACATGAATCACGTATCTTTTATAAACTTTTCAGTTACTTAATAAATTCATTCAATCAATTTTAACATCTGAAAGACATTTGTTCTAACGGTGCCTCACGCTTAAAAATGGTGGAAAATGTTGCAATGCTTCCAAAGTCTACTCGGGAGACAAATGGTGGATGATTGGTGAAATCACGGAAGCACAGTTGCTAAATTAAAGCGAAGGCGCACTCGGTGTCCAATTAAAGTTTCATTCGGTCAAGTGGCTACTATTCCATCGTATTCGATCTTCATATTTTTTCCCCTTCGTCCCCTTTCCCCTCTCTGTTACCCCACTTGTCGATTCGATTTCGAGTAATTACGGCTCCTATTTTCCATTCTGGCTTCGCGGTCTGTATCAAATTTCGATCTGTGACTGTTATCGGGGCAAGTTGATTTTACATTTTACAACTGCCGAATTCAAGGTAGGTATAGTTCACTTACACCATGCTTTTTATTTTAACCGAATGAAATTAATACTAATTTGTTTAAAGAGGTTAAATGAAAACGAAGAAATTTTTTTAAAGTAATCCTCTTATTAACAGATATTATTATAATACTGAATATCGAATACTGTTATTAGTATCTTTTTATTGCTGTACACCAAGGAGAACTTTTACTCTGTTTACCGAGGAGAACAAAATTAATTCCACGCTTCCCATTTCTTCCGTGAGCGTGTTATCAGAGACTCGACGTGATCGACGAATTTCACCGCCCGCCCCCGCCTCAGCCCGGCTCGAAAACAGAGGCAGAAAACAGGTGCATTCGAGACACCCCTTGCTACACTCGAGCGCAATACCGAAAGTACTAACGGCGCCAAGTGCGCGCACCGACGTCGGCGTCGGCGTCGCCGTGCAGGAATACACTTCAAGTACGCTGAAGTACTAAAGTGCCGTGGCATGTCTGCCCTCCCCCCTCACCCAGCCTCCTACCCCCCCCCCCCACCCAAGCTTGTAAGAGCCGCGTCTATACAGGGTGGCTCTACATGAACAGTTACAAGCTACTTTCTTGGGAACTATGTATCAAGGAGGACGATCGAATTCCTTTTCGCTATTCTAGAGTTCTGTGTGTGTGGGTGTGTGGAAGGGGGTGGGGGGTGGGCAGGGGGGTGTGTACAGCATACAGTGAGAAAGCAGATGGTCCAGAAGGATGAGAATCGCGTGCCATGGAATCACATGGTGTTTAATTACTGATAGGAATAGTTGTATATTATTAATTAGTTTTATATTGTAGAATCGTGTACTTACTGTTCTTTGTAAAGGTGACTATCTTCAGGACCTTGCCAAAACGTGTGAATATCTGCAACAGAAAAAGATATTCTGCGTTAAATTCGAAGTGTACAAATTTCATTATAGTCTCAACATATTTGTATGTGTATAATAAACAAATTATAATAATGTAACAATTTACAACAATTTTATAATTGCTAATACTTAATTAAAATTTGTAATTAGCGATAATGTAATTGTTATATAAAATCTGTGCGCATAATTTACATATCATTTAACAATGTTTGTTAAACAATTAAATTCGGTAAAGTAACTCTGTTGACGATGAAAATCATCGCACGCAGTATGTATTTATATCCCAGTGCTTTAATATTTTTAATATCTTGAAGCAGACAGATAAATAATTTCACCTTAAAAATCGATTCGCCCATTATACAAATTTTTTCAAATTAAAGTAGATTTTTATTTACTACGTAAAATGTTTCCGAAGCAGCTCAGCCCACTGAGATTTTCATATTTTCCAGTGGAAATCACCTTACGCAAGTACAAATGTTCGCGATATCTTTTTGGAAGAGTTTCGAAAAAGGCAACGCGCCTCCATTTTAGCAAATAAAGCGGCTCGCTCGCCAAATAATCTCCAATGTTTGCCAATTAAATAATTAACTCCATATCCAGCCGGTAACCGAGAAATGTACACTGGGAAAAAAGGGGAAACAAGAAATTTTTAATTTATGATTGGATTCGTGTAATTGCAGAATAAGAAATTAAGTAGTTAATTCATTTCTTTGCGGTGACTACTTTCAATAAGGTAATTCAAAGTTTGTCTGTCTGTAGCCAATTTTACGCCCCGGTTGCTCAAAATTTGATGAAGTAGTCGGGGCACAAAAAAATTACAAAATTACACTCCAGTGAACTCTAATTTTGTAATTTTTTTGTGCCCCGACTACTTCATCAAATTTTGAGCAACCGGAGCGTAAAATTGCCTACAGACAGACAAACTTTGAATTACCTTATTGAAAGTAGGTATCTGCAATTACACGAATCCAATCATAAATTAAAAATTTTCAAATAAAAATTAACATATCCCATTAATCATTTTAAATTATTCAAATTACTCGAAATTATTCAAATTACTGTAATAATTCGAATAATTCTAGCTCTAGCCTTGATATTAGATCGTCTCCTAAACCTCCAATCTAGTCACCGTTATCCTCCTTCGCGCTGCAACGTGCAGGGAGTCTATAGGCTCCGCTCATTTGCATCCCCCGCCTGAGCATGCGCATTTTAGACGTCAATACTGCTCGGTATACCTCACACACTTCCTCCTTTTATTTTACAAAATTCGCTCGAACATAAGACGCGGTATGTTTTTATTTCTGTCCATAATATTAACGCGACTGTCTATGGCAACTCTAGTGGCAAAATATGTGAGAACGACGATGGTTCGTATAAAGTTCTATACACGCGGTTGTCAGCCCGCGGCTGAATGCCCCGAACGACATTGCTGCAAATGTTGCGGTGCAAATCGAAAATTCGACTGTACGTTCGTTGCTTCGGGGGTTTCTGTGACATCGATCCCACGACTATGGTTACCGGTAACCCTTTTAGAAACTACTCAAATATCCTTTTAGCGGCGATTTTGGAAAGTAATTGGGGTGGGCGCTGCCTCCCTGAAACTGACAAAGTAAACTGCAGTTAATTCGCGTCTGTCGCGATTTTAATAATAAGTTATTAACCATGGTGACTAACATTTTAGGCGAGACAAAAATAAATCCTCAAGTTTATTCAACTGAATATATCCATTATTCAATACTACAATTGTTCTAATAATATTTTAGGTAAAGCATAAATGAATTGTCAAAATAGGTTTCCCGTAAGCGATACATTAATTTTATTTCACAGTTCTAAAGCTCAGAAATTTTATTGCTAGGTTAATAAATCAAATTTAGCAAATCTTATTTAAAAAGGTAAAAACTGTCGAGTACCTTATAATTGTTTTATTCGCAACTAATTAAAAAATAAAAGTTGCGCTACTGCTGTAGAGGATATTTGATATTTGAAAGCCAAAAATTACGAGTCCATGAAAAATTTATCCCCCCTACCCCAACATCGTCGGGGAGCTTTTCAGATATCCAGCTTATATTATCAGCACAAGTACACACGTATATATCCATCGCGGGATATAATAAATAAAAATTTCATTCTCCCTGGATCGTCGTTTGAAACAGGGCAAAACAGAACGCAGGGACACAGTAATGCCACATAATTGCTTTTTCATATAAATAACAAAAGGATCGCGGGGTCTCCCGTGTATTTTTATCCGCTGGAAAACAGCCACAGGGCGGCACACTGTAAAACAGAATATAAATTAGAGAACGCGCAGTGATACGTGCACTGGCGCAATTAAAATTTTAATCTCCGTCTCAGGGACAATAACTGCCGCATTATCGTCCTCGATTAAGTACCTCCAGCGACGTTGCAATTGCAAAATGTTCGTATAACGCTGCGACAAGCTGGGGCGCGGTAAATCTTATTTGAAATAAAAATGTGGAATAACAATTTGGCATTGGAGGCAAGTAAGCAATAACGACTTGCGACGGAAACAAATAGTAACGATATTAAATAAAAGTGGGTAATATTGATCTGAAATATTTTTTTAAAAGAACAGGAATTTTCAGGAATATTTATCAAGAAATAGTGCGTTTTAGTATTCTATGTTCACTGTAATTTGCTGAGAAATTAAGTTATAATTGTTATTTTTAAACAAATGATATTTACTTTATGGTAAGTTTAGTAAAAAGAATGATTATCATTAGAAGTTAATAAATTAAAAATATGTGAATTACTTCTTAGCTTCTAACCATTATGTGTGAAGTTAAAATTAATAATAGTGTAGGTACATATATATAGAATATTTATGAAATTAAATTACAAACAATATAACCATAAAATCACAAGCTCCTGCAATCGTTCTGAGCAGAGTATTTATTATTTCCAAGGTATAAATATCGATATTAAAAATTTAAAAACGGCACTCAATGATTTCAACATTTTACAATTCTCCTTCAAACTGTGCTACAATTCCCATGCAATTATGAAAAATCATTGGATAATTGATTGATAGCAGTAAATTTCCAGTGAACATCTCCATAATTTCCCATGTAATGGATATCATTTAATTAAATGTCCCCGCCAACGAATGGTGACCATAAAAATAATTAATTACCCGAATAAATACGCTCGTATCGATTCGATGATATTTCATATCGATTTCCTGTCTTGTCGAATGTTTTATTGGCGGCGATAAGTGGATTTGTAATTACGAGTATAAACAATGAAACGATTTTTCATTGTATTTCTCGAAGCAAATTTACAATGAATAATATTGATTATAGACATGTCTGTACATGCATTTATTAACTTTAGAAACCACAGTCGACAGTTTCATATGCATTTCCTGAGAATTACAATATTGAGCCTCGATATTATTGTTAATATATTTAGGAAAATGAACCACAGGTTTTGGGGTACACAAAAATGCTTAAAATCAACTCTCGAGTTTAAGTAAAACCAAAATTAGAATACAATTTTCTAAATATTCTTTACACCCCTTAAAAGCAAATAAAACGAGGCCACAAACTGAAAATGACCACTTCAGAAAGGCACATATAATGGTTGACAATTTTCCCTTCATAAAAGTAAAAAAGAATAAACCTTTCAGCGTATATATTCTAATTACCCAGTGCAATTTTTTGTAAAATTTCAACATATTCTGTGAAAATTAGCATCAACAAATCTTTCATAAAAAAAAAGGAAGGAAACGAAGAAAATATTGAATGTAAGAAAATGGTAACAAAATCTTTAGGAGATAAAAATGGTTATTGTAAAGATTTCATACATAAAATTAGCAAAGCCTTTGTCACGCAGTAATTCGACAACCATCGACGTTAATTATAATGCAGAAGTAGCGCTTTATTTTCAATCTCGCTGATTTAACGTTAAGCTCGCAAAAATAAAATTCATCTTTTGATCCGGGAGTCTGGATGAAACACTGAATATTCAATGCAAGCTAAAAAACACGTGATACCGGTTGCATTAGTATCCCCTCTGTAAATCCCACCCCTCATATCCACCCTCGCTTCAATTCCATTCACAGTTTCAAATATTTTTCGCTTCGCGTCGCGCGATGCATTTTCATGAGATTTTATTTATTTACAGAATGGATTACACGGGTCGATGCTTAGAGTGATTTTTGTTAGTGTGGAAATAAAATCTCCCCCACCCTTCCAAACAGTACATCACGCAGAAAGATGGCTAATGATTAGAAAACGGTAAAAAGAATTCTAAATCTTTTTTTAGGAAAAATTGCATGTGTAAATTATCTTCAGGGTTATTTGGTTAACCTTTAATAACGTTTTTGTGCATACTAAATTTTAAGTCTAAATTTTGTGGTGTCTATTAAAATTTTTTCGATGGAAATTTCTTAGAACAGTTAGGAAAATGCTAACGATTTTTTGTGTTTGTATGAAGCTTTTTCTAATGAAATGGAGATGCAAATCCACTTCTCGATCCCTTGTAGTTTGATCGAGCCGCGTTTAATAAATCCGCAAGTGATGTCAATAAAGAGGATATCTGGTTCAATACTGAGACTTATTGTATAGGTATACGTATAAGTCTGCATTGGTGCGTCTCGCTCGAGTCTCAAGGACAATCTGTCTGCGCGGCGCACAGTGTGCGATTTTGGACAAAAATCGCTAGACAGCGCAAATCTTGACCGATTTCAATAATTTTTTTTTCAAAATACTCGTAAAGGGTTCAGCAATTGCGGAGGGCTGCGGTAAATCCTGTATTTTTTTGTCTAATCTATAAAAAACATTATTTACCATAACATAACATAAAAACATAAACTTTGAAATTTAAAGATATTAAAAATTAATTTTTTGTAAATTTAATATTAGCTATAAAATAAAAAATTTAATTCAAATTTACAACATTTATGTGTTAAATAAACTATTAGTGTAGCTGACTTAAATCTAATATTTTTAAATTATGTTTTATTTTTAGTAGTTTTGATTTTATTTCTAGTATATATATTACTTTTTTTTAATTACAATCCCTAAAAAAAATTTAAAAAAAATTAAAAATTAAAGAATAATATATATATACTCGAAATAAAATCAAAACTAATAAAAATAAAATATAATTTAAAAATATTAGATTTAAATCAGCTACACTAATAGTTTATTTAACACATAAATGTTGTAAATTTGAATTAAATTTTTTATTTTATAGCTAATATTAAATTTACAAAAAATTTATTTTTAATATCTTTAAATTTCAAAGTTTACGTTTTTATGTCATGTTATGCTAAATAATGTTTTTTATAGATTAGACAAAAAAATACAGGATTTACCGCAGCCCTCCGCAATTGCTGAACCCTTTACGAGAATTTTGAAAAAAAAATTATTGAAATCGGTCAAGATTTGCGCTGTCTAGCGATTTTTGTCCAAAATCGCACACTGTGCGGCGTGTCGAGCCGATCGCGCAGCGGTCGCCAGCGCGCACCGTTGCCATGAAAGAGGCGAATTCCTTTCAAGCTACGGTTCCAAGAAACCTACAATGTCGTTGGAACGCGACAGCTAGGATGTACACAATTTCCAATTTCCGGCGGCACGTGGCTACGAAGATACACCAATAAAACAATGTTAAATGAATTATTATTGAATATAAAAAAAGTTTTCTTGTTGTCTGAATATACAGTAAACCACCCTTAAAGTTTTGGAAAGATTCGCTTTATATTTATTGACAAAATAATTCTTAAAAATCACCGTGTTTCAACAATTATTTTACAATTTCACAAAATTACTAAATATTTTATTTATACTATTACGTTCTATGCATTTACTGCTGACGAAAAAACTCAACACACCCTTACTCATTGTCAAACACACAATTTTATACAGACTCTTTTCATTCCTCACATAAAAAAACTCTGTTAACAATTAGCATCCCTGTAACAATTATTCTATTTAGGTAAACAAGAGTGGCAAACTGCATAAAAATAGCTTAACCATACGTGACACGAACCGAAACAAAAACCACGACAAATGAGCGCAAAAGGGGGTACCAACGGGACACGAAAAATCAATGCAACCCTCCGGTGTACCATTCAAAACGCTAATTATTTAAGCTCGACCCTTATTTCCCGCAAACGAACCGCTCAAACGTAACGCGCTTTCGGCTCCCTGCACATTAGCGAAATCCGTGAAATTAACCAGAAAATGAACAGGGCAACTACACATGGGTAGGGGGCGCGCGTAACGGGCGACATAAAGCTTCCCTAATAACAATAAAAATCGCTACTTTCCGCGTGCGTGGGATGCTCATTATCGTTATGTGCTCGCGCTGGTTCAGGGTATCGCTCGTTTTTAGGGTAATTGTGTCCGGATTCAAAGCTCCTGAAGGGTCGATGAGAAACAACGAGTACGTGTGGTAAATTTTTAGGTGCGTAATTTTTAACTACGCTAACGAAGAACATTAAAAATCTCTGGCTTTGACGAGGTTTAGCACATGGGTAGAATGTTAGAAAATATCTGAGATATACTTTTTTTAGACCGTTGATATTCACCCTGAACGATTAAAATTGCCCCACAATTTGGGGATGGAGATCGTATTCAGTTGAATTTCTTGGAAACTTTTTTAATACCGACGATAGCGTTATTCTTCGTTATTAACGTAAACACCGTCGCCGTGTTGTGCACACGTGACAAATTTGCGTATTTTTCTTTCCACGAACATTTTTTTTAGGGACGCGCCATTCGACCGAGCTTCTATTTACGTCCGCGATGAGCGACCATGCGAAACACTTCCCGAAACCTTCGGTTTTCGACTCCCGTGTCGGTGGTTCGTTTGTTTTTTCAGACACGTTTTAGGTTAAAAATTGTCCTTCTATTTTTTTTCTGGTTTCATGGTGTCTACAAGCTGTAAATTCTGTGAACACACGTTACCAAGTTTATACACGCTCTTTGACGTTGGAAATTCGAGATGCAGAATCGATCGAGGGGCAATCTTGAACGGTGCTTCTTTTAATTGTTGTAATTTGTGGCGGAATGGCAGAAAATTTCGGGCAATTAAAGTAGGAGGGGAAATTTCAAAATTACGAGTCAAGTACAAATAAATATCTTCTGACCTACGTGCCCAATAAACAATGCAAGAACTGTCCCACCATTTAATAACCATCTACAAAAATTAAAAAAAAAAAAAAAATTAAAACCGACTTCAAAAAATAAAAATGCACTAAAAAGTAAAAAATAATTTTTTCTCTTATTTAATCTACGACTCTCATATATTTTAATTCGCTGTCAGATTTACACAGTGCAAATGATGAGGCGCCGGTTAGAGAAATCGGTCAAAAATTACTGCTTAAATTCTATTCCCTCAAATTCTCCACGTGTAATTCTATAAATAACCACGGCATGCCTCACGTTATTTAATCCACAATAAAATCGTATTAAAGGCCCCACATCAAAGTCTAAAAAATTTACGTCGCTATGCCCCCACCGACGGTTAAAAGGGATCACAGGCAATATTGTTAACAATTCAACCGAAACACAGCTAGCGCACGCTATTGTCCCTCATTGTCTCTCACCTCGGCGTTTCCAAGCGCGCAGATAACGATGCGCCTGATTTCCACCGTACAACGTCAAAAACGTGGAGCATCGAAACGTGTTTTTGCGGAATCATTGATACGCGCGCAACGTTTCGATTTTGCCATTTGAATTTTTGTCGGCCGCGTTTCCGTCTACGTGCGTGCCTGGCCTGCCTCTGGCCGCCCGAAAATCGTGCAGAGCCAGTCGTTGTTTACCGACCAGCTGCAATGAATTCCGAATGATAATCGCACGCGGGAATATTTCTCGATCCACAACGATTCGCGGAAGAGGCCTATCGGATTTTCATAAATGAATTATACGCAAGGGAGAGCCGGATTTTCCGGTCGGGGGATGGCCGCCAGGCTGAATTTCGATTCTCGCGTGAGCAACGGTGATATCTAGGTTACATCTGCTCGCAAACAATTTCTGATTTATGTAAAAATTTCATCAGGATTTGTCGAAATTGATTTTTTTGTCAGTTATGCTACTGTGATGGTTTTTGGAAAATAAGTTCGCGTAATTTAATGATTTATAAAGAGATTTAATTACATTCTTTTTGAAAAAATTGAAAACGTATATAAAAAAATATACACCCTTTTCCTTAATATTAAGTCTTGCTACTAAAAATTTCGTTGAATTACATATTCTAGAAGATAAAATACAGTAAAAAGTTACTGTCACATGCACTGTTCACTTCCATACAAATTTCAATTATTTCATGAATTCCAAAGTATGATACAATTAAATTATTAAAGACTTTAAACGAATAACCCCTCGCATATCAAGAATATAACGTCAAATAACCATTGTATATTACTATTTGCATTAAAATAAAAATGGGACACAATCAAGCTCCACATATTGGAGTTATAACACAGATTTTCGAGAAATCCACGGTATAAACAACCTAAATAATAATGCACCTTCGAGTTTAAATGCCACGCGATAGGATATTCGATATAATTAATTAAAACCGCCCGCGCGGCCGGCGAGCCTGGAAATCCGACAAATTTCCCGACGGCTCGTCGGATTATATTTATGAATCGCGGGAAATCGATAACGTTTCTTTCGCCGGCGGCAATGCTGCATCCGATTCACGTCTGTGTGCGCGAGCGTGTGCAAGTGGTATTTGTTTAATTATTGCCGATGGTTATTTCGTCTGTTCGTAACAGTTATTTCGCCATCGGTGACAGGCTATTTGTTGGTGCGTCATGATTTTAGGGAACCACGCTTCCTCTTTTGCAATCGCAAAAGTCAAGAGCAACGATAAATAGAAATATTCAAAATCGTCCGAAGTAACAATTTCCATTAATCTTTTAGCAGTAACGTCGTAAATTGCATTTCTTTGAAAATCCGTGTTAAAACTCACAATTTTTAATGGAAATTTTATAATAAATTCATACAGGTATTTAATACGCTCAGTGATTAATTTTTGGAATAAGTAATCGAAAGGAATGCAATAATACACATGAAAGCTGATCTTCAACGGAGTCTACTGGCTTTGAAAATTGATCCACAGCTTTCGTGATATCCCAGCATATCTTTATGGGAATTAGGAATATCAGAGGGCCTTCTGGAACCTGAGATTCGTTAGAAATGAGCTACACCTGCTAGTAGGATTGAATCACCATAATATCCGCGTCGATATTCGATCCACGATGTTCCCGACCGCGACTTTTCAGCGCTCGCGAGCTCTCGTGGAAAATCCCGCGGGAAATCAAGACCTCAAAGGCTCGTCTGTGTGTACGTGTGTCGAGAAATGTGGGCACGTAGCCGAGAAACGTTCGCCGGCGACAACGGCGTAATTTTTGCTGAACATTTCTCCGACCGTACCATCGAAACGTTTTTCCGAACGATCCTTCGACCTAATTCCTGCCTCGGGTTCTGGCAACTTCGCTTGGGAGAACCAGTAACTTTTTCCTCCTTGATACATTCTTCCTATTGTTTGATAATTTTTTTGCTTTTAATCTGGAGACTTGCTTGGAAATGTTATTTTGTTTTAACATTCGATTCTTTGAAATTCGAGGTAGGTATTTAGTTCTGTATATTCGAAATGGGTATCGAAATTTTTCGAAATAATATTGTGTTATTATTTGACGACACTATTGTTTTAAGAGTCATTTAATTACTCTAAATAAAATTCATATAAATAAAGTTTTAAATTCAGTTTTAATTCAGTATAATATGGAATTCATATGGTATTAATTTGAAATACATTTTTAGTTATTATACACTTTAGTTTCTTCACTTTGTGAAGAAATTAAGACAACCTCCCCTTTTTTAATATGAAAATTCTAAAATTTAAATTTGTGTGGTTCTCTTGGTTCCTGTTTTCAAATTTTATCAATCAACAAAGCCTAATCAGATTTCCAGCCAAAATTCCCTGTTCGATAAGGTACAAAACGTCAAGCACTTAACAAACGTTATGCCAAACGTGCTCAGATTACATCACGAGTCCTAATACCGCTTTCACAATCGGAATATATCGATTCTCGTCGATATTCGACAGAACTGTCAGCTGTATGTTGCGCTTGCGTTGACAATGACGTGACTTAGCGCCTAACTATGAGGCAAACTATGCTGGTAATACTGACAATCATGCGAACGAGATCAACAATTGTGTATTCTGCTGAAATTGTTATTTTTACATATAATTACCAAATTATGATTTCCACATATTCTATCCAAATTACAAATTTGTAAAAATTATAATAATAGTATCATTGGAACGTGTTTATTATATTTCCATCTGTATACAATTAACCAAAAATAAACCACGCTAAAATAATATAAGCCTATTTGCAGGAAGAGACGTAGGTAATTTGCTGATTTTATGTCTAACCCTGAAAATAATATCAAAATAATAATAATAATAATTACAAAATAAAATAAAATACAAAAACTCATAACCATAGATTTCCATTAAATTTCAATTTTCACGTCATTCTTCACGGAAAAATTATTTCAAATTAATGATCAAGATATCAGAAACAAATCGCCTCATGTTGAAGAACGTATTGGGAACAAATCAATTCGTGTTGAAACTAGAAATATTTTACTGCAACAGTGACTAACAATAAGTTCTGGTCCAGAGAGCCTTTCAGGCTGGGGATGTTACAGGGATCCTCGAAGCGTCAACCCCTTCAAGCCTCGCCGAACCCTCCCTCACGGTCAGCGTTACACATCGTCGACGTGGAGTGGTGACCCGTCGTACATATTGATTGATGTAACAGTTATTAATTCCCGTTCTCGATTATCGACGCGCGGTATCCACGCGACGAGCCCCGTAACGCAATAACGTGCAATAATAGTAACGTAATTTCGCCCCTGTGTCGGCGTCGGCGATCCGCCATTATTCATGATGTAGGTACACGCGAGAAACGACACTGGGAATACGACACACATTATGGTTTCAGCTAATCCTCCCTCTCCTCCACCCCGCACTCTGCCATATTGCCGATAAGGGTTTTCTATCTGCGAAGGGATATTACATGTCACTGAGTAATTAACGAGTGGGACAGGAAAGTTGGACGAGTGTGTACAGCGTTTTAATTTAAATTTCAGCTGTGTGCTGTAGAGTTGAGGAGAATTCTGGGTGTAGTTAAATACTAGAATAAATTTTAGGGGGAGCTGGAAGTCATCGAAAAATTATATTTGGGATATTTTTCTTTCTCTCATCTTTGAGATTAGGTTTGATAACATAATCTTTTCCACCCTTGCAAATCTGGGAAGCACGAAGAAGCTCAAGAAGTCGTGAAGCTATTTACGAAAATTTTACCACAAATTTAAATAACAGGGAAATCTGTGGGAGCAGAATAGTAGAAACATTCAAGGGTGGCATATTTTATCTTTGAATTTGGGGAACATTTCTGCAGAAGGAATTTGACTAGAAAACACTGTGCGAAGGACAGTTTGTATTACGAAAAAGGGCAATGGGGAAAACTGATTTGCACCAAATCATGCTTTTCGGAAATCACGTAAGTATTGTCTGTGAATAAATCAATAAAATCAGAGAACTACCAACGTCCTCCGTGACATTTAATCTCATGAAAATACTCAATGAAATAGTCAATGGTTCAACAAAACAATCGCTCCAGACGTCCCTGCATCTCAGCCGAAAATAACGCCAATAATGCCACGGGATCGTTCGCGATAAATCAAGTCGAAATCGTCGAATCCATTTTCCCCCGCGAACCCAGCGGCAAGGAAAGCCCTCAGGATCAATGACAGACAAGCCTGCCCCCTCGTATTCCACGCTCGAACAACTGGAACGATCGAATCGTAACATTAGGAAGCTGCCTGGCCTCCCATTAATCATCGATCCAAAGAGAAGAATGATTAATGCTTCCCCTTCGTCTCACCTTCTTTCCCTCATTATTTTCGCGATTTACCCCTTGCGAACGGTTCCGGACGATTTCGAGCGCTTGTTGCCTTTCCGCGAATCGCTTTCGATGATAAATTCCGTGTCACTTTTATCCTCCCGAATCAGGGATTCAACGAGGGCTATATGCCTTTGAGCCGTTTTCAGAAGTCGACAAATACCCTTCGAATTAATGGACGTTGCGTGTTGTCATGCTTTCTTGCACGTCCTTGAAAAGGTGCAAAATATAACATGGTGCAATATAGACTGTATAAAACCTAACCTCAAATTAGACATTATTTTTGACTCTAGAATCTCGTATATCAGATTTGTGGGTTCTTTTACCTAATGAACTATATAGTTCATGTTCTCTTCTTATTTTCCAGTAAGAAGATTCTTATATTTAATATTCGCAGTACAGCTAAAGGCTGGCACAGACACGTCCAGTAATTTATTCGAGTAGCGAGTAATTTAGTAATTTACCATTGTTTCACTAAGCTACTCGACTAAATTTTAGTGTCCACACACGAAAAATTACTAAATTATTTGCTACTCGACTAAACTACTGGACGTGTCTGAACCAGCCTTAAGATAAAGTAACACTGCCCACTTCCAGGTAGGTATCCAACTGACTAACCAAACTCCAGAAAAGTCATTTCCAACGACCTAATATTAAGCAAAATAAAACGAAACTAAGAAAAAGACCAAACGACCCTAATTTCCATCGCCCGGCCCGAAATTTTTACCCCAACCGAGGGCTGCTCCCAGGGGTAGCCTTTAATAAGGCGGGATTTAAGGCGTCCCAGGTGGCGGGGCCGGAGTAGACACCTCGGGTGCGTTTATGTCAATGCGGCCTAGAGCAGGAATTCCTCGACCTATTTGAACCAGGGAGCATAAACGCTGAGAGGCCGCCGTCTACGTTTACTGTCTTCGATGGAGCGACGTTACGACCGGTTCTACCATTCGAGCTTCGGCCCTTGGTCCAAGGAGGAAGCCGGGGGCCGAGCAGCGCGAGAAGAAACGGAAAAGGGGACGTGTACAGCGAGAAATTACCGCGAGGAAACGACTGGTTCCGAGAGCTCAGGGATAGTTTTACGGCCCTCCATCCGCCGACTGTATAATCCGATTTACGGAACAAGCTCGCAGCCAGCACGAATCGTTGTGTACGGAATAATGCCCTCGTCCACCGTTTCCTCTGCTGCCTTTTTTTTCTCCTTCCTTGTTCGCGCTGTTACGCTGCTCGCAACCCCGAGGGCTGGTGCTTTCATGCCCCGCTGCGCACTAACCGATCGGCCTGAAAGCCGACAGTTCCTCCGCTCGTGCCCCTTTCGCATGATGAATGAAAGGGGGATCGATTGGGGGGGGCTGGTGATTTTACTTCTTACATTTCTCCATAGCCAGCTCTAGTCGCGAAACTCTGCCCTGGGGAACCCTCTTTCTACTTGCGCGGACCAGGTCTGGGTTACGACGATGTTTACCATGAACTTGGGGACATCATAGGTGTTTTGTGATACTTTGCTCTGAATATTGTGGTTGTAAACTTTGGCACATGATTATTGACCCAGGTCAGTCATGATCCTCCCGCTGAAGATGTCTTATGGTGTTTGCTATTACGCGGAACCGAACCACTCCAGTGGAAACCATCGTCGAAACAGGTGGCGCCACGTCCAACAGAAGCCACTTTCCAAGGCTCAGACCCGTAATGTATTAATTCACGTTACTTAATAACCGTCGGTTACGCAGAGTTGCGGTGTTGCAGTTTTTCTAGCGTCTAGCGGGAAAGAAGGTACCGACGAGGAAGAGACTATTAAAACTTTCCGCGATCAATGGCCCTTCAACGGATACATTATGTTAAGTTCACGGATCATTAGAAATTTTAAAAGCAGAGCCCTCTCTCTAGTTGCTGACTAATAGCATCCAGCTGGATTACCAAGTTTTCACGGCGCCAGTTTAAGAACTCCGGTCTACACCTGAACACCGTACTCCCGCTTTAAGGCACCCATCTTTCGCTTTCACTGAGGCACAGAGGGTGCAAGTGGGTGGCAAATTAGAGGGAACAATTTTTACGAGATTTATTTGATCCCCGAAACGACAGAGGATTCGTCAAAAAGCTGTTCATCTGACTTGTTGAATAGTGTTCAAGGAATCGTACAACAGAACAGATACAAAGAGACATCAGAAAATTAAGCGGCTACTAGTGATTTTCTCGTAGCCCTAAAGGCTCATACACACGCTGATGCAAGAGTCCGTGAAACACTGATGCCGCATCACGGATGCAGCATCATGACACATGTTGCTACGTCTGTAGATCGGTTTCCGTGTTTCAGCATCAGATGCGGCTTGCCTCAAGGAATCAGTAAAGGCTCCTACACACGCTGATGCAAGAGTCCGCGAAACACTGATGCCGCATCACGATGCAGGTTTCATGACTCCTGCATCTTGCTCACGCGCCTAGCTGATGAGCAAGATGCCAGTTCTGCTTCTGATGCTGAAACACGGAAACCGATCTACACACGTAGCAACATGTATCATGATGCTGCATCCGTGATGCGGCATCAGTGTTTCACGGACTCTTGCATCAGCGTGTGTAGGAGCCATGGACCTCAAGGACGGTGCATAAACTAGACTTATGGACGCGGGGGGTGAAGATCTCCGCGGGGAGGGAAGGAATACTTTTCAGCCATCTTGTACCGGTCAACTAGTGTTGCCATCTATATCATACCGTGGCAAAAATTAAAACTGCGCAGCTGAATGACGCCCAGCTACGCCAACGCCAAGCTACGCTCAGCTACGCTAATAGTACTAATAAGTAATCTCGCCTACAGAGTGCAGTACAAGTTGACCGGTACAAGATGGCTGAAAGTATTCTTTCCCTCCCCGCGGAGTTCTTCAACCCCCCGCAACTATGCACCGTCCTTGAGGTCCATAGTAAGAGCCTTTACTGATTTCTTGAGGCAAGCCCCATCTGATGCTGAAACACGGAAACCGATCTACAAACGTAGCAACATGATGCGGCATCAGTGTTTCACGGACTCTTGCATCAGCGTGTGTAGGAGCCTTAAGAGACTCCAGAGGCTACTATCAGAAAGACTGTCAATCAGTATTTAATTTACACAGATCGTCCCCATTATTACCATATGATTAGCTACATATTTCACATGGAATCCTAACCTAACACCGCCAAAAGTATCTCCCACAACAGAAATAGGGGCAACAGCAATCCGTTGCGTCACAATGACCGCCTCGAAGCGGCGCTGCTGGCGCCATCGGTCAAAATTTCCGGTCACCAGACGGAAATCGACTTAGCACGATGGCTGAGCGCCGGTTAATCTTTCGAAGCGATCGCGGTGCGTGTAAATCCAGGCCAGCAGCGAAATCGCCGCGTAAGCCTACTTACGCAGCCAAATAACGGGGCAATGGCCGCCCGTGTAATCCGGAAATGTTTTCTAGTCGGTCCATTATCGGCTTAGGACCCTTGTCCCCGCGCCCACGCGGCCCCGTCCACATAGAAATCCGCCGCGTGCTTATCGAAAAAGCAAGCATGCGTGAAGCAACCGCGCCACAGCGCTGATGGCAACAACCAAGCGAACAACGAAACGCCTGTAATCTTCGGGAATTTCAATTCGGTGGGAGCGAAACGCGAACACGTTAATGCACGAGGATTACCGCCAGCCGTTCGCGCGGAAGATGAAACGGTGGTCGCTCGAAGGTGGAGTTAACCGAGTCACCTTTGGCGGCCTTCGTGTTCAGTCGAATCACTTTTCAGACATCGGTAACCGCGGTAGTGTCGAGTTTGGTTTTTCTTCTACAGGGTTTTCAGCGTAACAGTAAGACAGATTTTTAAATTCACGAATATGTCACTTAAAAAATACTACTTTCATTAAAATTATGGCTCTGAAGTCCTAAATTACCCTCTGAAAAGCATCTTCGAGACCGAACTGAATAAAGATTACTCCCCCGTGCAAACATCGAATATATCTGCCTACCTACCTATATGAAGAATAAAAAAGAACGCACACGTCCCACGACACAGTCTCCTGTGTCCATCGTTTTGTAAGCCCTGAAATTTATATTCAGATCGCGTGGGACGCGCCTTCCCTAAAAAAGAGGTCCTATTTTGAGTACATTCAGTGTGAAAATGGGGGATGTTTAGCGTATGTCACGTATGAAAGCGCAGTACATTCACGTGGAAAGAAGGGTCGAGTTTCCGGGTTCCTGGGCCATAGTGCAGTATATTATTCGCCGAGCTAGTGGATGCCCTTAAAAATGCATGGACCACTCAACTCGAACCGGAAGCGCACCGGTTATCCCGCCATCCGGCTCCAAAGTGAGCTTTCCTTAATGAACGTCAACGATACGTTCGGTCTTACGTCTCTTTCTCCCTGGTCTACTAAAATCAACTGCGCGCTTTCCTGCCGGGCAAAAATGTCGATCAACCCCCTCGGCTCTTTTATCCTCGCATCTCCGCCCCATTCTTTTAAAACGCGCGTTCGGGGAACGGCACAACGGGGGCGAGGAATTTTTACATGGACATCGGTGGATACGATGCTGATGAAAATTGGTTACACGGCTTCCAGATCGATCCTACATGTCGGAGCAGTGAAAGAGTGTTATGGAAAAGTGTCACGTTCCTCGCTGCAAAAAGAATAAAATATTGGTCCGCTCGTTTTCAAACGCGGGTGCCATTTAGCGTCACTTCTCTTCGGCGTCGGTTGTTAATTTTTTAAAGCGTTTGTTGGCATTTGTAGGTATGCACTTTTTTATAATTAGCATGTTAATAAACATCAGTTTACATTGTTCACTTCGACCTTGATTTTGACAAACGTGCTGCACACCTCTTTTAATTAATGGATGAATTTTTGTTTCGCAACTGTGAAACGGTTAGCTTTTAAACCACCATTTTAACTGACGCTTTTTTGTTCATTTTAGTGGGTACTATACGTGTGTAAAGTTTGTACCATAAACTCGTAACTATCCTGCTCGTAATAGCGTGTGCGAATTTAACATTGATTGAGTTTGCATGCGAAGTTGCTGCGATGTCAAAGTTGTTATAGTACAGCTTCCAGTGCAACTGTTTACTATTCTCGGAGTAAAGAAGTGACTATTTAGTATTGCACCAGTCAAAATATAACTGAGAAGGGAAATTAGATAAAAGTGCGTGAAAATAATTATCGAATTAAGGATCACTGGTGGGGGTAACTCGAAAAGTATAAAATTTTCAATAATTATTTTCACACAGTTTTGTAGATATAAAAAGAGTTTGAACAGTCAGATTCTGTATAATTGAATGAGATCGCACCTTGAAAAAGTAAATTAAGGGACCCATTTTTAACCAGTTACAGCTTATTTAGGAAAACTTTCAACGCACTCACCATTTCACGTGGAGCGAAGGAGGATAAACAGACACTGCGCATGAAATTCTAATAACGTATCGCAGGACTGAACTTCCGGCCGGTTAGAGTTACGACAATGGCAACGATAATCCAGCGCCATCGTGATTTTAATCGACTGGTTAATCGACTGTCGCGGCGATCGTAATTAATCGCCGCGGTATCAGCTTCTGTTCCGTGCAACTCGACACGTAAATTAATTCAATAATAATCGCTGCCCGTTACATAATTCAGCTCTGTAATTGTAATTTGTAATTCTGTAAATACGTAATCTGCCGCGCGTTGTTTCCTTATTATAAATTCGCGATGCACAATGGCGCGCGCAATACCGGTCAAGCGGTGGACCGTGTGATGCGATTGACAAGAAACGAAATTGCGTGGTTTTCGATTTTTGCATTATGCAATCGACTTTTTAGTCGAATCTGTGACTTTCGATGAATCTTAGTTTGAAAAAAAAATTCAAGAAAGTGCGTAATAAGTAAATTCAATGAACTTAAGTCAATGAATTAAAATTAAATCAATTAACAAATTTTTAAACAATAATTAACCTTGGTAGATACTCATAAATAGGTTATCGAATACTACTCGCCAAGAAAGCGCGCGAGATTTAAACGTTCGAAATGGAAGGTCGGCAGAAAGCATTCTCGCCCGAATTGGTAAACATTTGATCGCACCGCGAGGACTATTTAATATTCCATTAGCGAAAACTCGACGAGCATTGAAAATCTCGCGGAGCCGAGGATATTTCCCGCTCAAAATATGCCCGCGACTCTTCCCACTGCGGCCGAAGGATGCCAGAGGGATATATCCGATTAATCAGGAATCGAATTCGGGGAATACCCGTGAAATCCGATTGATTTTGCATCTCTCGTATTATTCCCGGCGATATCGACGATTTTTGCTTTGCATACAAGCCTCAGCTACTTGATAAATACGCGAATTCCGCCCCCCTCTGGCGCATCAACCCTCTTTAAATCCTTTCGAACTAGCATGCTATTATGCTATGTCGCCTGTATTTCTTATATTTTGTCAGAGAAATATTAATTGTAAGTACGGATCAATTGGCTAACTTCTAATTTCACCGTTATAAAATGATTTTTCAACCCTAACTTTGTACGCAGTTTTCACCCCCAAATATGAAAACGGGGGAAAATAAAAAAACACGTATTTCTTATTTTTCGGTCCTCTAGATTCTAGAACATATCCAAAAATCAAAATGATCGGAGGCGGACACCTAAAATACTCTCCTTGTTAGAATTTATGACTCACCTGGTAGAGCACGTCCAGGGAAATCGGGTAAACCATCTGCTCGACGATGACTCTGAGGACAGTGTTGGGCCCGCCTTGGGTCTCTGCTTGCGTCTGGGCCACCTGATTCTGTCCAGGAATTGCGACTTGGTTGTTTGAGTTCTGCAACAGCAAAGAAAAGGCAGAAGAGATTAGTCTCTGTGCATCCCAGAAATCGGAATTTTTATAATATTATTTTCGCGACAATTTGTAACACTTGATTCAGAGCTTTCTCCTTTTTCTTGTAGCAGCCAACAACCCCACGCGAGAAATTATATTTCTCAATGAAGGTCTTTGCAATTTTCAGAATGAATTTTTTTTTAAATTACCTATTTGTAGTTTCTTTCAGTAAGTTTAGGTCCTAGCCCAGAATCTAAATGTGCACACAGGCACAGACTGCTAAACTCTACTATCTGAATCTCTTCCCATGTCTACAGAAGCCATCAGCGAGGAGCAAGCCCGTCGTTGTCATCAGCTGTCGCCGCGGAGTAAACTGTCAAAGTAAACTTGAGGAAGGCCGATTACCATAAAATGCTAAAGAAACGGGCCGCATTAGAATTTCGATGCGGATTAAAACGCTGGTTGAACCTCAACGAGGCTCGAGGAAAGTCTGGACTGCGAAGCCGCGCGCAGTGCCGCCGGAAGTCCTCCGAAAAGAGGAACTTGTTACCGAGTTGGACGCCGGAACGATGCTTCCACGCCAGGGAAATCGATCGAGTTCCGCGGCAAGCGTTTTAAGTAATTTCCTAGCGGTGTGACCAACATGTGAGAGGAAAAATATTGTGAATTTTAGGTGAAAGGTGGTTGAATATAGTCTCGTCTAATCCCATAAAAAATTTAAGATTTTTTTAAAGAAAACTGCAACACGGGGTAAAAAGTCTTTTTGGTATTGATTTATACACGTTTCAAAATGATAAAGTTTTTTTACATAGCTCTGCGATTGTGTCTGGAAGTATGTTTCAATCATATTGTGGTGAAATTAACTGTTTATTTCGTCATTTCAACAAATTAATTTCGAAATGGTTGTTTGCTTAAGTTTTTCAATTGTAACTGATATTTGATTTTAATTTATTTAATTAGTTCATCTCACAATTGTGAAGATACTTTTAATGTTATTTAAATCTTTAAAATATGCATTCGAACAATATGATATTTATAACTAAGTTGTATAATTTTATTACAATATAATTGATATAATATTTATTTGTACGATTAAGGGAACAGAGAGAACATTATAAACATTAACTAAATTTTGAAATTCCCATGAAAGTGCAAGAGAAACATAATTATGATCAGACTGCCGAACAATTATAAATAATTCTTTACCAAATATAAATAAATTTACACTGACATTGATTTCAATCGAGAATTTCCTTTCATCACAATATTGCGATAAACAAATCTATACTGTCATCAAAATTCGTGTTATTTTTAAGTAATATCGAAGCTTCAGCAGTAAACAATGCAAACATATTTTCGCGTGTAAATGCTCGTTCATATCGAATCTGTTTGCACGGAACACTCGTATTCCCCTCGTTTAAACAAACACATTTTTCGGGATTATCTATTGACAAATAATCCCAAATCGACGGAAAAGCAAACTGCCACGAGTTACAGACGAGTGCATATATTCATTCACTTTGCTCGTCGCGTCCAAATAAAGATAAACAAGTTGTTTTCACTGAAAAACCAGCACGTGAGCAATCCTTGTCATTCTTTAGCCTGCTTAATTGAAAATTATGAGAACATTTAAAAATGCGTAGCAATATTTTTCTCCCACAAATACACTCATCCGCAAAATACAAATTTGAAAATAATCAAATTTAAAAACAGCCAAACGACTTCAGAAGTTCGTTTGCAAAATAATTCCAGGCTCGAAAACAACAACGTCGAACAAAAACTCTTGTTTCGTTTGTCAATTCCCTACAATAGTCGATATTAAAAAAATTACCCGCAAAGCCCAGTGGCGGAGGAAAAATTCCATCCGAAATTTTAAGCTTCCTCCCGCCAAGCCACTCTAATTATTTCCCTTTCTATTGTATTTTTCAGCGCGCTGGCAGCAGTGTACCTATACCGGAAACGCGGGGAGGAAGAGAGAGGCCGTGCCACCAGTTTAATGGCATTGTTTTCTCTGGCAAGGCCAATTTCGACTCATTGCATTTTTAATGGCTGGAACGAGCATCCACGTCGAAACGACGCTCGCTAACCGTTCGATTAATATTGAAATTCAATCGGCCATTTTGCGCCCGCGCCGCGATCCCACTGTGATCGATCGCTGGCGCCCCCGCTTAATAGATCGCGGCCCTTTGCCGCTCGATGACGAACACTGGAGTCTCGATTTTCCAGAATTTCTCACCCTCCAGACCGATTTACCTCTGCCCTAATAAACACGTGCCCCTGTTCCCGGAAAATAGAGTGACGGTAATTCGGTGAGTTATAATTATTAAAACCGTGCAGCATTTGGCGGGCGGCGGAACCCGTGAAATACTGTACCCATGGTTTGTTAATATTTTAGGCGTGCTTCGGCGACTGTTGTTAACAATTGCATGGCGCGGAAGCCGTTTCGCGTGGAAAGAGAAAATTTATAAAAAATTTTGTATTCCAGATCGGAAGACTATGGGGTGGATGTACCAGTAAATGAACACGTACCAGTGAATGAACATTTTTTATTGAAATGAGTAAAATAAGTTATTAAAGTAAGCGACTAATTAATTAGAGACTTCTTTTCATTTCTTGATTCATATCCAAACAATTTTTGCAGCACGTGGAATTAAACCGCGCTGCAAACATAATTTTATAATAGTGTTTATTCATTAGCCTTAAGTGTTCATTTACTGGTGCGTTTACCCTAGCACTTGTTTTGGTTTGTTTATTTTTTTCGGATAATTTCGCGCTGTTCTGAAGGGGTGTTTTTATTTTGGGGAACAGGTGTGTGTATTTTATGCAAAATCAGGGGTGGACAAACGAATGGGCAATTATTCTTTGTTAAAAGAAACGTGGAATATAAGTGCACACAAATTGCGAGTTTTCCTTGCTCCTCTAGAAAATTTCGAAGTAACGTCAGAGGAATGAAATTTTGAAGGACATTGATAATTAAAAAATTACACATATGTTATGATTTTCCTGATCCAAAAATTGTAGCAGCAGAATTAGTAAATCCCACTATTTTCATTCGAAAAGATTTTCGCAAGATGCAGATTGCACACCGAGACGATTTACGAACTGAAGTTCTGAACAGAGGACCTCAATTTAAACTGCAATTTAAATCTACTTAGTCTCTCTCTTCGGAGCTAGCTAAAATTTATATTCAGAGTAATAATATGCTGAAATATGCAATTTAATACGTTATGCTTACGAAGGTCTCCCTTCGGGATAAACATTTTTCAGTTTTGAAGTTAGGATCACTCATGGATCGCTGGTGGTCACGTAAGCCGTTCGTATAAAATTCCAATGAGCAGTAGATATGTGGGTCTCTACGTGTTGAAATATTTTTATGACGGAAATGGGTATGGAATTACAGGAAGTTAAGAACTGTAGAGGACATAAAATGGATGAAATAATACTAAATAATAAAACGCTGACATCCGTGACTTGGCATCCATCTTGGAAAATATACCACAATGTTTTTTATCATTTTTATTTAAAATTTTACTAACAAAATTACGGAATTACAAATAACTCAATTTAAGATATTAACTGACATTTAACTAACTACGTTCCAGTTTGCGATATTTAGAAAATATTACCTACTTCGTCGGTTTTAATTTTTCATAAATCCCATTAACACTATAAGTTATCATAAATCCATCCATAGACCATTATCTACTTGTTTTATATTATATTTAAATCATTTTAGATATTACATTTATTTTAAGTTACCACAAATCCATCCATAGACCATTATCTACTTGTTTTATATTATATTTTAATCATTTTAGATATTACATTTATTTTAGACCGTAATAAGTTATATTTACTTCATCATTTCTAACATTCATTATTCCAAAGATTAAATCACCTAAAACATTTAAAATATTCCAATGTAACTAATTCAGAATTTTCGTATACTGGTTTAAACTAGCTCGTACAAATGTAAGAGAAACACAGAGAAATAGTGATTTATGAGTCCAGGGGAGCCAGGAAACGCTGACGAAAGAGAATCATCCGGCAACACGGAGTACGGTGTAACCGCAGAGATGGGAACAGGATACGGAAATAAAACGAGGGAGGCAAGATGTCGGTCGAAAGGGCGGGCCAGCTCCAGGCGAGGTAGCTGCAATTGCAACGACAACAATTTACGAAGCTGGAACGAAATGCAGCGCGAACCTGATGCAGAATAACACGACGTGGCGATGATGCACTATAGTCGGAACAAAATCCAGTGGCCACTCGAAACCGCTGAGGAAAAACTACCCCATAGGGGAAAGGTGGGATAGTTGATCACAGTTTTTCTTTTTTATTAAAATAATAATAATGGTTTGCTTTGTTTGTATTTAATTATTTGAGTTGTGATATAAACTGATGATATAGACTGTTAATTTTTTCATAACTAATTTTTCGTAATGGAGAATATCTACTTTGATGAAGATATCTTAATTGTAAGAATTAAACAGTATAATAAGTTCATAATTGTAATTACTGTAATTAATCTAAGTGGATATATATGAATTTTATAAATAAATATATTATTTGTAAAAAATATCATAACCTATCCCACCTTTCCCCTACAATAATTATATTATATAATAACTTATGTATTAACTTCATAGAAACAAAATTTATTTCACAATTTCGACTTGTTTTCTCACGCAGAATTACTTTTTTTCGAATTCTACCACGTACTTTGGAGCATCCTATATAAATTTGCATCACACTGCTTGTGTCCACGTTTTAGTGTGAATTTAATTGAAACACACATCAGGCGACGTCGTATGTTGGTTTTAACCACAACTTCGCTCTATTCTTCAACTTTTTCACTACGTCATCATCCGAAACTCTGGCTGGTGCTTCATCTTCGCAGTGACGAAGCTCGTTAAAGATGCCCTAATTGCTGCGAAACGCGCGGGTCGAACTGTCGTTGCGGAAATAATGTCACGACGCCCTTTATTCGAGACGCTCCACATTAGGCGCAAGCTTTTGTGATGGTATTACCGTGCTCTTATGGTACACTATGGTATGAAGGATTATTGAGCTAGTAGGCACAGTAAACTTGCCAGGATAATGGCACTCGGAATAGCTTCTGCTGTTTTGTCAAAGTGGGCTGGAAGTTGTATTGGGCAAGGGGGATGTTTTGTGAGGGGAAAGTTGCTTCGTTTGCCGTTTCCTGAGTCGTTTTCGTGCTTTACGATGCAACGAAAGTGTGACGTTTCTCAGGATCACTGAATGGAGAAGAGTTCTGATTCTAATGGCCTCTAAACGTGAAGTCTTAATCTGTTGTGCTTCCAGGATTATGCGTTCTTCGTGGACTTATCTGCTCAATTTTCTATGGGTGCCATTTTAAAATTATATCCTTTTTATTTTTACAGCATGGTCTTGTAACTTTTCTCCTTCTATGCATACTTTTCATTTGGGGGAAAACACGATTCATAAAAGTACAAATAAATTGTTTGTAGAACTTATTTTTCTAAATTATAGAAGTGTGAAAAATATTACTACGCTGTTAATTTATTCATATTAATATTCGTCAAATATAAGTTAAATAATATATCCGTTACTAAAAGTAAGAAATAAAAATTTGATTTTTTTTTATCATTTAAAAAAAATATAAGAAATATTTCTGGCGAAATGATTCTTAAAAATTAATAATATTCGCTTTCGCATCTTTCAATTTAACCAGCTGCAACTAGGAAATAGGAAAATTAAAATGGAAATACTTTTCCACTTATTAAATAATCACATCTGCCACGAGTTGTCCCTCGGTGAGACTTTTTGTTTTGCGATACACAATAGACTTCCGGTTCCCACTTGCTCCAAAAATTAATGCCGAAAGTTGTGCTCGCCAGAAATCTGCACTTAACCCATCCCACGTTCCTTCTTTCGATTTCGCCTTGCCAATTACCAGGCCATAAATTTTCGTGCGCGAGCGCCATAAATTCGAACTCGGTGCTTTTCTTTCCCCGCGCTTCCCTGTTTTTTCTTCCGCCAGGAAGAATCCACCCGGAGCTTCCCCCATCGGGCTCGTACATCTTTCACGGAGACACGCGAAATCGAAAGATTCTTCGAGCCACCTTCCTCTTCCTCACCGCGAAGGAGCATTAGTGAATTTTCATGGAATGGAAAAGAATTCTATCCGATCGCTGAGAAAATTCATCCTCGTTTGCTTGCTCGTTCGTGCATCATATTCCTACGATATGATTTCATTTTTTATATTTTTTAATTTTTAGAGCAATATCGTGTTTTTCGATCAAAAACGATTCATAGATGCTACAGGCGGAACAAAATCAAGTGGACGCTCGAGACCACGTAGGCGGGTCTACCCCCACCACGGCCTCTAACTACTCTCACCGTTCGACGTTGCGTTCCTGCAGACTACTGCAATATGTATTCGTTCAATTTAGAAATTCTACAACATTTAAAATTGCGAAATGCTTCTCCAAGTTACTTTCTTAAATGATAATATTGTTAATATTTATGGGAGTATTTTTATGCTCGAGAAAAACAAAAAAAAAATTTTTAATGGAATAAAAAAAATTATTTTTAAATGGAATAAAAAAAATTATTTTCAAATGGAATAAAAAAAATTATTTTCAAATGGAATAAAAAAAATTATTTTCAAATGGAATAAAAAAAATTATTTTTAAATGGAATAAAATTTTTTTTTTTAAATGGAATAAAAATAATTATTTTTAAATGGAATAAAAAAAATTATTTTTTAATGGAATAAAAAAAATTATTTTCAAATGGAATAAAAAAAATTAGTCCAGCTTTTCTTTGTTACCTAAGAATCATGTATCATCTCTTCAGCTCTACCATTGATTATACTTAATTATCGCATCTGTATATTATATATTTCTTAATAAGTCGTGCCATTTCAAAACGAACTATTTAAAAATTTTGTATCATTTTCTTTTACTGGCAACGTGGGGCAGTAAATGAGGAATAAGGAGAAGGGAAGGCTTCCGTTTCAAAAGTTTCGGAGAGGGATAGATGAGAAACACTCTCTCCTCGCCATTTAAAAAGATGCAGATGGTTTAATTATACTGGATGCCGATAATAAAGTCGGCAGCTGCGAACGGCCATGGAAAGGCTCAATTAAAGTTGTACCTTAATTTCTTGAAAGTCGGAGGGGGGTGCAGATAAGAAGAAAATCGCAGCGAGTGAAAGAAATGCAAGACCAAGGCCGACAAAAGGAAGCCGGGAATCGGGCGAAATAAAAGAAAAATACTGCGGGAAGGCGAGTGAGTAGAAATACAGGGAAGGTGCCAAATAAATAGAAGAGCATCGTGGAATTTTAAACAAGAAAGAATGTAAGTATGGCGGGAATGAATAGTACAGCAAGAAAAAAGCTGCGAGAGGAAATATAATTTCAAATGAAGGCGACGAAAATAAAACGTGGGGAGTGTGAAAGTATGGGAAAGTGAAAATTAGGCGATTAAGGTTGAATGGTCAAGAAAAATACTGTACTTTTATATGGAAAGTAAGAAGATTCAGAAGTACACAAACAAATAAAATTGATATAGATATTTTTCGACAGCTGACAATATAATAAAACTAATGCCTTCCTCGTCTATTTTCTGTCCATTCGCGATGCCCATTTGAACGACAACGTAAGAATACCAGAAACAATAAACGATTGTTTAATTTCATAACCTGGCAGCTGTTGTTCCATTGAAACACTTGGCAAGAGAAACTTGCCCCGAACCACTTTCGTGCACCTATACCAGCAGCTATTAGTCGGGAACTTTCAACGACTAAAACTTGAACGTGTTCAGCGGGTAAACGGTGCCGGATGGATTGCAGAAACTGTAAACTCCGGCGATGTGTTCTGTTACAAAGGAGCGAGTTGTAACGTTGCGTCGCGATGACTCTTACGAGATCATGAGAGGGCGCGGAAATCGTGTGTAACGACCGTGCAATTGTTAACTGTAATGTCGTTAATCGCTGTCTTAAGGGAAATGCGTACAATTCGACGACGAATGACAGTATTTAACGAAATTTGACAAAATTTAATTACTAGAATGAATGAATTAATTCTGTGCCATGTAAGTACTTGGAACTGTTTATATGGCAATAAGAAAAATTGGAAGAAAGTGTTATATGGGGCAGAAACAGTGGCGCACTCAGAGTAATTAAAGAGCTTTGTAAAAAGAAAAGAAAACTGGATGTTATTCTATGAATCGATTTTTGTAATCACCTAATGAATTTTATTGAATTTGCATTAAAAATATTTTTATGCGTCCAATTTGGCTTTCCCCAAATTTAAATCTTGAGTGGGCCACACGGTAAAAATATAATAATAGTATTATGGCTTTATTAAACCGTGTAAAAAGAGAATTAAAAGAAAGCAAGAAAATAGAGTAGTAACAAATAAAACTCAAAAATAGAAGAAGGGATATAATCAATAAAACCAATATTTAGAAATTTATAGCAATTCCTCTGTATCGGAAAATACAACAGGAAGTGCATGAAGGAATAAATCAAGATCGCTTTAAAATAATTTATACATATTCCAGAATAGAGGAGAGAGTATATAAAGAATGAAAGCATATATTAACAAATAATCCATGAAAATACAGCGAGCAAGATTGCTGCTGCAAAAGACTAAGCTGAGGTCGTTATTTCCACCATGCACTTGCCGGTAGCGGCTTTTAAGAGGCGAAATAACTACTCTAAGGGGTAGTTTCTATCCCCTTTTGATAGCTCGCCCTCGAACTAACCGTAAGTGCTGGGACTGAGAACATTACCATAACCTTCCGCTACTTGTTGCCACTGATAGCTCCACCCTCCCACCCTGTCTGGCTTCTACTTCCACAGTGGGTCACGAAAGTATTCGAACTGGACGTATATCACCAACGATAATGTGGGAATGAGGCGCCGCAAGCAGCTAAATACAATACGTGCCTTTCCCGACGTAATAGGCTAGTGGTAATGGCCAGTACATAATATCGCTTAGTAAAAGTTGAATCCCTGTTAATTGAATAATAATTTATATATTTATTTGAAAGAATAATATATATTTTATTATCATGGACACCTACAAATTTTTAATTAGGACTCGAAAAACATATCTACTTTTAATTGGGACACAAAAATTATGTTTCGAAAAAAGTGTAGGGTAAACCAACCAGTAATTGACCGCATACCAGTGAATGACCATTAGGAAAAGAAATGTCAATTATAAATTTAAAAATTACTATTTGTTTATAAATAGAGTGTAGTTGCACTTTTAATATCCCATATTTTTAATTTTGCGTATTAAACAAACATTAATAAGAACAATTCTTAATAAAAGTATGCGGTCATTTACTGGGCTTCTCATTCAACAAATCGGTCATTTACTGGTTTGTTTACCCTACTCAATATCGCCTTTACTTAAGAAATTAAGAATCCTTGTGGAAAACACTATGTGCTAAAAATTCAAATTTTATAGTATAGTATTACCACTGACACGTAGAACATTTTCCAATGTTTTTTTTTCAATTTTGGCACTTAAAATGTTTTCTATAATGTATATAAGTTTTTAAAGTGATTTTCACAATGTGTTGTTTGATCAATTTTTTTAGTTAGATCATTAAATATCGTTAACAGAAACATCTCTAATTGTTTAGAGAAAGGCAATTCGAGTAAACCATGAAACCTCTAGTAAAACGAAGTAAATCCATATAGTTTCCTTCAGACTCATGAAAAATGATCATTCTAGTGCAAAATATGATTCAATTACAGTCAAATTTCAGTGAAATTAAAACCTAAATCTTTCTATGCCCCCACCTTGAAAAGTAGGGCGAGCAAGCAATTTCGCGCAAAATGTACGAGCACAAAAACCACTGTACATTAAACGTCCCAGGGTCCTCTCCAAGAAAAGCCCTCTTAAAGCTGGTAAAGCGAAACAAACGTTTCATCAACCTAATTTTTCCAAGGTAAATATCAAACCCTTCCCGCCCGACATGTAAATCTAATTTCTTTGCGAGGAAAAAACGGGAGTAGGAAAAAATTACAAGGAGCAATAAAGCCTCAACCGTAATTATTACTGCATTCTTGTCTCTACAGATTCCGTTGCCATTGAAATACTTCAAAATCTAATTAGACCGAAATCGATACATCCACCTATTCAGACTCGATCCAAAAATTAGCTCGGATCAGTGTCTCATCTTCTCGATTCTGTGACGTCTACTTGGACATAGATAGTAACCCCGAAATCATAGCTGTTTACTGCGATAGGGTATTTTATTGTGGGAATAAACAAATGGGGAGGTTATTCTTTGTAGAAAAAAAAAATATTAGAGAAAGAAGAAAACTCCCATCAAAATCTATAATATAAAAAAAGTGTTTAAAAAATACACAATGACGGTATTCAAAAATTTCAAGCTAAGCCTAAAAAAGAATACTACAAATACTTATTACATCCAAAATATATAACCAAAGCTACTAGAATCAAAAAAAGAATCCCAGGAATATGCAAGGTGTCCAGAACCTGTTGGCATAGCTCCGGAAGTGGTGATTTTACACGAAAAAATAAACCGAAAATTTAGTATATTATTATACCAGCAGTTCTCCCTCCACTCCTTCGTCACACTATCTTTTTCTCGAATCTGAACATTATTACTGTTTCGCCAGGAGGGCGTGAAATATTACCTGGAAGTCGCATTAACTTGCAGAGCGTTCATACCGGAAGCGAGGAGAGGGGGAGGAGAGGCAACGAATCTGCGTGGCAATATTTTATTCGCAACGTTGCGCGGGAAGCAACGAAAAAGGAAGGTACTGTTTCGTCGTAAGCGACCTCGTGATCCGCATCCGTGGAAACTCGTTTTAACATTCTAACACTCGGCCACGCGGTAAATACCGAGCGCAACCCTCTCCTCGTCCGGTTAAAATATACATCGTTCGAAACCCAGTCACCCCCACCGTTCCTCGGTTGCTCCTATACTCTGCCTTAGCCCGCAGGATGTGGTTCTTTCGAAACAGACCGAGGCAGGAAGCAAAGGAATAATTAAAGCAACGATAATAAGTAACAATGCCTGGCAGCATTAACATTTGAGGATGAAACAGAATAAAGTTACCCCAAAACGTCGATTTTCAGAGAGAGAGATGTATTAAATTCATGACTCCTGGGTTTTCGATTATATATTTTATTTCACGATTTCCCTTCCTGGCTGTATTTTACGGAGAAAAATTGTTTACGAAATGGTGTAAGTTGAATAGTGATTGCTGAGAAGTTTGATGGTTCACTCTCCCAGCGTACGTATCCAGTCATTAATTAAGCTGGACTTTTGTCATTAATTAGGTTAGGGTGAATTATTTAGGGAACTTGGTGCGGGCGAGGATTTGAAAAATGGCTTCACTCAGGCGGACCACGAAAAAGTGGCCGGGAAAGGAGCCAGGAAGAGGTACGTGCACCTGTTCTCTTACATTTTTCCCTGTTATTCTGAATAAATTACCAGGAAATAGATGTTGCATTTAGCCTAGTTCCTTTTACCCTCGAAAGCCTTGCACTAGCTTTGTAGAGGAAGACTTTGAAGTATGTAGCAGCATCTCATGATTGTTTGAGCGTCCGTCTTCTGGTACATAGTAAATCATTTTTTAAAACATAACCTGGAAAATTTTAATATTCTCTTAAAATTTTAAAAACTAAATTTAATCATCCGTTTATAATAACTGATATCGAATTACATTAACATATGTCAGTAGTTTAATTTAAGTACTAAGTTCAATCATTTAAGATGTGCTTCGAATTTATTAATTTTATGCTTTAAAGAATATCATTTATAGCGAGCAAAAGGAATCTTTCCAATTTTCTCTATTTATTTACGCTACTCTTATTCGAATTCACTGACTCCCTGCCCGTCGCAAAAATGTGTTGATCTATCATCTGCGCTGAATATTTTTTATTTCGAGAAATTTCTTGCCCCGAGGAGCTCTCTCTAAAATTGCGTTCCGATGAGAAAATTAAAAAACAAACTTCAATTCCCCGTTTAATTTTCCCCGGGCCCACATACGAGTTCGCCAGCCGCCGTTCTCCTATTTGCTCAGCGAATTCGAAATATTTAAACGATTTCCTTCGGCGCTCCTTCTGCTTAGCAAGCGGCCTCGAGGAAACAGTGAATCTAAGGCAACCCTTGGGCGGAAAGAAAATGAAGAAATTAAGAATTAACGGAGAGCCAAGACACAAAACGACCTGGAAGATTGCGTCTGTTCGACCTGCCGTAAGGAACATCGTTCTGCAATTTGTTTGTGAAACGAGCAAGCATTCCTCAGAATGCAAGATAGGGTTGCGGTGGTGAAGAGGAAGCATGGACTGTCGAGGAGCAAATCGAAAATTCCCACCAGAGTTTTTGGGGAAGCAGGCTGGAGTTATTGCAGTGAGAGTATGAATGTTCTTCTAATTGTGAGTCTAACCCTATATTTCTGTTCTGTGTATTATAACTGACTTTAAGGGGTTAGCTTCCCTCAGGAAGTAGAAAATGTATCGATTCTTTGGGAATTTATTTCAGAAAGTACATACATATTTTTATGCAATGGCTTTTGGATTCAGCTGAGGGACACTTTAACAGGTTATTATATTATGTTTTGGTACAAAAATATTTAGTTACAAAACTACAACTGATTTCCCGGAAGCTGTTTTTAGAAATACGTTTCGCGGTGACCACGATTTCTCCACAATCGCTTCACCAATCTTTCTGAAACTTTGTAAGTTTCTTCTAGACATTCAAATCTAGTCTTTAATCTAAGCATTTGTTTTTCCAATGCATAGTTTTTATTTTATGGATGAAAAATGAGTGTTTCTTCTACGAAAATCGATCATTTCACTTAAAACATCTGCCATTTTGTCCCAGATTAATATTTTATAAAACGGAACGATTAAAGACTAGATAAACTATTGTACTAACTAAATCTTTTTCGTTTTCTGACTTCAGATAGCCCAGTTTCGAATAATGTTGGTCACCGCAAAACGTGTTTCTAAAAACAGCTTCCAGGAAACCAGTTGTAATTGTGCAATAAATAAATATTTTTATACCAAAACATAATATAATAACCTGTTAAAGTGTCCCTCAGCTGAATCCAAAAACCATTGCATAAAAATATGCGTGTACTTTCTGAAATAAATTCCCAAAGAATCGATACATTTTCTACCCCCTGAGGGGAGCTAACCCCTTAATCTGGGGGTGGTATACAGGGTGCTTCATTACGAGTAGTCAATACTATAGGCGATGATTCTACAAGCCAAAATAAGACGAAAATATAGAATACAATTTTTTAATATCGCGCCTCGTTTTCGATAAAATTGACTTTGAATTTCAGGTAACGGACAGCTGGACGCCTGAAACTATACTTTCCGCTGCACGCGTGTTTACCTCAAATTCGAAGTCAATTTTCTCGAAAATGAAGCGCGATATTAAAAATTTGTATTCTATATTTTCGTCTTATTTTGGCTTGTAGAATCATCCCCTGTAGTATTGCTTATCCGTAAAAAAAACATCCTGTATACCACCCCCAGCTTAGAACACCGCTAGGGGTAAAGAACGTGGCCAGCCATTGCCGCCACCTCCTCGATCAAAAAAACATCCAACTTTGCATTTTACATCGAACAACGGCGCACGCTCTTAGCGCGGCATCGCGGAAATAGCATCGGGGATGAAAGGAAAAGGCAGAAGGGGAGAGGGAGCGAAAGGCAGAAAGAGCGCGAAAAGTGGGGTGGAAGTGGGTGGGCGGAAGCAGCCAGGAAGACTGATTATTCTGACTGCAGAAGAGTTCGTCTGGGCTGGTGGGCCACTCCATCATTTTGACGGGCGCGAATCCCTCTCGTAATATTGTCCAATGAACGCGGCCCCTTTATTCTGAACGAATGAGGTACGAGCGTTAAAAGGGAGAGCCGGCCGCCGAAAAACACGGCCGTAATGGAATCCAGGAATCCTCTGGCGGCCGAGGAAAAACGGCCCGCTACAGTTGCGAGCATGATTGAAATCGATGGTCCGTCGATCGACGTCCCCCCGGGGAACGGAGCCTCCTTTCGGCTGCGCTCCTAGCGGAACAGGACGTGCGACCGATCGCGACACGGCTCCGCAAGCTGCGACGCAAATTCCTAGCCCTTCGTTTTGGGAACGATGGAGAACCGTTTCTGTGAACGATTTTACTGGGGCGTTCAGGTGAATTGGCCAATGAAGGTATTTGTGGAAGGTAAGGGAGCGGTTGCTTGGAACTGGTGGCTGGTATGTGGTGTTTTAATAACAAAAGAAATAATGTTTGATCGGTAGATGAGTTCTGTTTGGCTTATTTATGACTGCCAGGTGTATTAATAATACGTGAACTAAGGTCGGGGCCAGATATATTGGCCGGTGATTTTCGTGAGGAGTATTCTTCTATTCTCAACGTTTTCTGACTCGCTCTCGCGTTGCCAGAAAAAGAGTGCGCAAGAAGTGGTGGGGATAGCGTCAAGCTCTTAACGTGTAGGCCAAACCGAGCTCTTAGCGTAGAAATACATACATCAGAATAGGTGTGCGTTAGCTACGAAAACGAATTCACCGGCCAATATATCTGGCCCTGACCTTAGACTGGTGGTACTTTCTTATTATCTAAGATGTGAATTTAAGCAAACTGCAAGAAGTAGAGCCTCTTTATGTAATTATGAGCTTTCAGTCTTGAGGATTCACCATGCAAGTTAAGATTTTTTTTTATAAAATCAGAATCTATATTTCGGGCGTAGTCGAGCAGTAAAGCTAGTATATAATATATAATGTATTACAGATTATATATTCTTATTTACATGGAAATGATTAAATAAAAAAGATTTTCAAATCACACAATTATTATTAAGCCACTGCCATTATTTCCTGACTCGTTAGTTCCCAACTTTTTTTTTTACCTTTCCTCGTGTTCGTCTTCCTAAAAGTACACCGAATGAACGAGCAGCAAATCTGCGTGCTGAAATAAAACAACTCTTAAAAAATAGGCAGAATCGACTGTACAAAAAAAAAACATGCAGGTTACACGAAGTTTTCGAGTCGCTCGCCAAAAAGATGAGGATCTCTCGTGCCTTTTTAGTTTCCCAACAGCGAGAACATTCCATTTTTCTTTCACCTGTCTCCCTAGTGTCCCCCAACCCCTCCGTGTTTCCCACTTTCGTGTGCTGCCGGGAAATGAAATATGAGTAAAATGGATAACGGGCGAGTCGCGACCGGAAAATGGAACACGACGAGTAGAAAGAGGGTGACAGAACGTTGAACGGGGCCGGGTCGTGTTTGGATTTCGCGCGTTAAACCGAAACGGGACGAGACACGCTATGATGATGCATCGTGCACGCCAATTAAAATCAAGCTCTGAAGATGGGGTACTGTATATCGGTTTCCGCTGTCGTGACGAATCGTTAATTCAGTAATAAAACGATTTTAAGGGTGAAAACACGTTCGAAAAAAATGGTAAGTTTTCATATTATCGTGAATATCTACGAAACTAGAAGTTAAATTCAAAGTTATATGGCTTTTTATGTCCTATAAATGGGGATAAAGAATTTCCCCCCAAAAAAATTTCAAAATTTATCCCCACCACCCTTTTTTTAATAATTCTTTATCACCATATTGTAAGATATCAAAAACCATAAAACTTTGAATTAAAATTTTTCGACATCGTTCTGTCTCTTTATTTCATCCCATTTCAATCTCACGCAACAAAGTCCATCGCCATCGTTATAAAACACAAGAAAGCAGAGCAGTAAACTACCCCGCAGAGGGCTCAACCAACTCTCGTTAAGAATACGTGAAATAAATAACTTTCCAAGAGCAACAGTCCCGCAGTGCGCCCTCTACCATCGCGGTGCATAATCCTCGTGACTTGCATATTTCAAAGCTCGATGTACTAGATGCAGGTTTAACAATGGCACATTGTTATTCGGTCCTGTGACAGCGAAAGGGGTGAAACGGGGCGCCGTTCACGGGGATAGAGGGGGTCGCAGGTCGAAGGGTGGTTACGCGGACAAGATGGCGTAATATTTTTAATGGGGGAAGCCTTGGGTGATCTACGGCGCCTTGCATTGTTTCTGTGAGACGCCTTCGTACATTGTTCCACCTTGTACTCTTCGCTCCTTGCCATTCCTCGTTTGTCAAACTTCTCCTCTGCTCTTCCATTTCGGGACCATTTTGAACGTAGCTTCTAGGATAATCACTTCCCGAAAGAGTTTAATTAATTTTCTGTAAAAAATTGGAGGATTGATGCAACCCCTGTGCGGGTATGATGTGGTTACTTTTGGAAGACACGTGAATTGAACGCCAATAGGCGTTCGCAGCACGGGCTTTATTGATGGACGACATATATGCACTCGTAGTACCAAAGAGGTTATTTCTGACGATGAACTCAAGTGATTATTACAAATAATTATAAATAATGCAATATCTCCTTTTCTATTTTTAGAGAATTAGGTGAAATAATTTATTTAGGTATAATTATATTACAATTTTTTAAGTAAAGATGTAAATGTTTTTGACGAAGGAAAGGGGCGAAAATGAGAAGAAAATTTTCTACCCCTTAAGCCTGGTGGTGGTAGTCCGGCTCATATCGTGCTGGTGTTAATTATTCACTGCGGGAACGCGTCAAGAAGGCGCTTCATCTTGTTGACGATGAAAACAATGCCCGAATTACGTCAGTTTCTTGAACATGCATGCAACAATGGCGGTGGTAGCCTTTAACGCCCGCATGGTTGGCAAGAAAAACTGTGTACCGGACACTTTTGTTATCCAGGCGGACACGTCAAACAACGATAACGAAGCAGAAAATGGCTAGACGTCCGAAGGAAGCAAGTAAACTTGACGCGGTGTATACAACACAGCATGGAAACCTGAACTTTTCGCTATTAAAAGGGGTGAAAATTATGAAGTGCACGAACTTCATCTCGAAGAAGCTTAAAAAGTACAAAAACTACACCCTAACTCGCAGGAAGTGGTAAAACTTTACCCAGGCACCTCGGTTTCGCCATTTGAAGCTCCCGGCACATTGGTCCGCGACTCAAATTTGATCCGAATGCGAAACTAATGGACAAACCAATTAATTGATAATAGTAATACGTAGAAGGAGACAAATCAGCAAGTAAGCGTCGATTTTTTTTTTTTTTTTTTTTTTTTTTGAGAAAAATAACTAATCGAGATACCGTCAAGGACCCAGTTCCTAATCACTAAAGATGCAAAGGGAGCAGTTTCTGATCACCCTAAAACATTTTACTATGAGCTATCAAATGTTTGCGTATAAATTTAAAAATACTTCATAATTATTTAATAATTTTTTGGACTAAATTTGTATCGTGATAAACTTATTATTTGGTATTTATATACTAAACTGATCAGGAATTGGGTTCTGATCAGGAACTGGGTCCTTCACGGTAAGCAACACCTGAATGCTTCCTTACCCCGGGTCTCCACCAAGGCGAACACGAACAAAAACATTGTTCGCGGACGTTTTCCTCTGTTCCTGTCGAGTCCAAACCGCCGCAAACATGAACAAAACTCAGCGTATGAATCGTATGTGAATATTTCGTTCTGTTTGCGGCGGTTTGGACTCGACAGGAACAGAGGAAAACGTCCGCGAACAATGTTTTTGTTCGTGTTCGCCTTGGTGGAGACCCGGGGTTACAGAGGGGCAAGCGACCTGCGGGAGGAACAGCCAAGCAGTATGGTGGGGATAGCCGCTTCACAGTGACCTTAAGCAGCCAACTGACTTTGTCCTGACATACAGTCGCAGCGTCTTAACAACCTGGCGCCACCTATGTATGCAATAGTATACTAAAAGCAACTTCTACCATCCCCAAACCTGGGATCCTCCATGATTCCCTACCCGGAAAGTTACCCATTTCAACACTCCTACCGCCAATTTCCACTTTCATTTTCCCTTTCTTCTTAAAAAAACCGACGTTCTTGAAAAAACACCCCTTCCTGCAGCAAAGGAACAGAGACGAGCAGCCTGAACAGGCGGTCGCCGCCGGTGTAAAGTAGAATTATGTCACGGCTTTACGTTGGATACTTTTTATGGGGCTTCGTAGAGCCGCCTCTAAAGGCCACCGAAACTTTCCTCCTCCGCTAAAACCATTAGCCTCCCCGTATATTCTCGTACAAAGGCGGCCGACACACTTCCCTCGGCCACCCTAAAACCCGGTTCACAGGGTCCGAGGGTATTAGAAACAGGTGTCGAGCGCACAGTGGCCTGCCACAGAAGAAAGAATCCCTTGGCACGAGACGATGCATCAGCCAAGTGTCATTCTTTATGCAGCGCCCTGAAGAGATTTTGATCAAGCCGTTAAAGCATGATGGGAATTTTACACGGGATCTTAATTATAAACGGTGTTTGTTGCACCTTTCGATTAAACGGGGTGAAGTTTTGGGGGAGGGGGGTCCTTTTCGGAGTAGCAATTTGTTACGTGACTATGATGAGGGTAGCAAGAATTTGTGGTTGACTGAGATTTCGAAATTTAAGTGTTTTTGAAAATCTGTTAATATCCCAGAAATTTGATCAAAAACCTTACATATGTGTAATTAGTTCTTGCTTCTGAATTTTTAATTCCACACATTTCAATAAAATATGTTAAATAAATAAATAAATATATCACCTCGTTTTCTTAAACTTTGTCTATGAAATGAATATATTTGTGAGTGATACCAGTACCATTTTAAAGAAATGACTATCTTTGATTATTGTTTGCAGCCTCTAAGATTTTTTTGAGTGTGTCTAAAGCTAGTTTGTCTATTTTGAAATACACATTTGGTAGAGATGGGTGGAAGGAACAGGGTCACACTTTTTATTTTAGTGCAACATACTCTTCGATTCTGTAAAGCTCACACGAACTATATTGGCGTCTATAAAAAATTGCAGTAAAGGAAAATGAACTGAGCTATCATAAAGAAAAGAACAAGTAACGTTTCCCTTCTCAGAGATATCCAAATTTTATAACAGAATTTTACACACAGTAAAAATTTACAGCTATGTTTTACGTGTTCTGAAGTTGAAATATCAAATCCAGTAGCTTTCTACGTCCACGCGATTCGATTGAAAAATTCAGCACCGCGAAAGATTTTCTTAGATTTTTTCAGCCGTTTTCCCAAGAAATCTTTAACAACGTGCAGCGATAAAATTTATATTTCATTATTAAGTACCTAATGGATCTCTGTGCCAAAGTTTCCTTTTCACTTAAACGGCCATCGTTCTTAATAATTGCTCGCAATGAAAAGAAATTCTGCGCAAAGTTCGGAACACTGAAGTGAAAAGGGAAGAATGCGAAGAGAAACTCGGCTGAGCGAAGAATATTAATATTTCTTCAAACATTTCAATCACGTCCCTCGAAATATTTTCCACTCCCCACTTTGCCTTCCTTCTCTCCAAACAGAAGCATAAAAATTTCTGACAGGGTTGCTATAAATTTCTTTTAAAACAAAGTCGAGAAATTACTCACAAATCTCCAACAGATTAAAAATTCACGATTATACGTCCTTCCTTATTATCCGATTGTAAAAAAAAACAATTAAAAACGGAATTTACTTTAAGAATATTTTAGATCCCAGCTGGACTAAAATTTGAACAGTTTTTGCCGCCTTGGAATTTTGCAGAGATCTAAAAATAACTCTTTAGAATATTTTGCAATTAAAGAAGTATAAAAAATAAGTATAATTTTCGAAATTAAAAATGGCAGGGTATCAAGGCAACTCAAATTAAAATTCATACCCCCTTTTATATTGATCCCAAAAAATCGTTTGTGATACCTACAATCTTTGTTACAATTTGTTTACTGAAACCTTAGAAGACTGTAGGTACTTTCAGTTCAGAAATGAAGAAATAAACTACGTGTACGAAATACAGAAATAAAGAGAACCAGAGAGAAACTTTGAAAAAAAAGTAAGGGTAGAAACGTGAGACATGGTCCGAAAGCTGCCTCAAAATGTCGAAACTAATCGAATTAAAGTCCAACGACCAATTTGGCTGGACAAATTGAGGCAAGTAAGCTGGCAAAAGACTCGAGCGAAGTAGAGTCACGTAGCTAAGGGGTGCGAGTATCTAAATTATTCCGAATTGCCAACTAACGCGGCACACTGGGCGGGGTTTAAACGACGGTAAGCCGCGTAAAAATGCCTCTTAATCTCGAGCACGGTCTCCAGATTGCCACGGGAAGCTTTTTACTAGTGTCGAAATTCGCGCTTCAAAAATAAAATCCCTAGATGGAGGGAGACTAAAATGGAAGGGAGAGAGAGGTACCAATACTGAGAGTAGAAATGCAAAATTTTAATTAATAATTTGAAACAAAATTTAAAAAAATCAAACATTTCACGATTGCTGATTTCCATCTGGCCCATTCTGGGGTGGCCACTACGGATCTAAAAGAACACCACAGAAGTCTCAATCCCTTGAATCCTGCGCCTCCTCAGGCCCAGGAGGTCAGCGGATCTAAGCATTCAATAAACTACCTCCCCAAGCAAGCTAATCTCTTCAAACTACAGTATTCAAGCCAGTGCCCTAATAAGCAGTTATCCCAGGACACAATCTCTCCCCACAGACAACTGTGAACTACCCCACCCTAGGGCAGCGCAGATACCTCTGCAAACGAGGACTACTTCTCCAAGAACTGAACAGATTCCAAAGTACCTTGAGGACTACCCCGTTCGCAGAATCACACATCCCGTAATAGGGGCCAGCTCCTCTGTTACGCTGGCGCCAAAGCAGAGGTGAAACGAGACGAAAGGGGTAGAAAGAACGCGGTGTCGCGGGGGGAGGAAGAGGGCAGCTTTGAGCGGACGTAACAAGCGCAGATATGCAGCCAGTGGCAGCGCGGCGTCGAGCGGTAAATTCGCCTCTAAATTAATTACTATACAATGCAGGGCCGCTTTGTCGTGTGGCGTCTTTATTAAACGAGCCCACCCCAGGGGCCGGGCCTTTTACTTAACCGACATATTACCCCCAGGGGCGGGCGATGTATTAACCGTGTCCTGCGCGAACCTGTCCTAAGTAACTTTTTCCCGCCCCCGTTCTCCGTAACGGTAAATCCCCTCGTTGTATCCTTTTGTTTATGCAACGAGGGAGCCACCGGCAAATATTGCCCGAGATTACGCGCGCTCGACTTAGCGGAGACGGTTTAAAGGTGAGTTAGGGGGTGTTCCTTAATGAAATATGAATCAGGGATTGAGATTAGGGGCGCCGTTACTTTGGCCGTTCGCAGTTTGGGGCATTTCGAAAGTGTTACGGTGTAGAGCGTCTAATTTGAAAGTTGGTCGAGCCTGTCGGGGCTCCAGGGTGTCGGGAATTCTGAGAGCAACTTGAGTTTTGTTAGAAGGGCAGGGTATGTGTGAATTCTGGGGGCAAATTTGGGTGGTAATAGACATCCTGAAAGGGAATAAAAAGGTTACAAAATTTGGAGATGAGCGGATTGGAAATGTGGAGTTTTTTAGGTTTTGCGCTGAAAGAACCGGGCCTAGTAAATTTATCTGTCTTCTAGGGACTACTAGGGAATTTTAGATGCAATGCCTTGTTGTGGTTCAGTTTTAAGGAAAGACAATTCGGAAACGTAGAAAATATTTCTGGGGGTTATCGTGAACCCAACTATTTTGATATTTGGTTGTAAATTTTATTAACTTTCGTTGTAAATTGTTTTTCACATTTTCTTTATTTCTATACTAGCTAAAGAAAGGAATGTAGTTCTTTATATTTTGATATTTAGTTGTAATTTTTTTGGACTTTCGATGTAAATTTTTTTTACATTTTCTTTATTTCTATACTAGCTAAAGAAAATAATATAGTTCTTATAAATTTCTCTTCGGGTCTCTTCATTAAAATTTGAAATATTTGGTGAAGATACACCCAGTAACCTAACCTCTACAGAAACTAGTAGAACTCAATTCACAGATGGCGCTAGTAATGATTTCTAACCTATCAACAGCTCCAAAATAAGATCCATGAAAGTGGACACTAATTTATCTGAGTCATCGAAGTCGAATCAAAATTCTGTAAATCACGATTATCAAAGCCGGAGTTGCCTGAGTTACCTGCTAAAATTCTTACGAAGTAGAAGCGGTCGAGGAGCCGACGGAAACCTCTCTCAGCTACGAAACGCATTCAATGTTGTAGGAATTTCCCGACATCGTCCATGTTTGGAAGACGCAAAGCAGAAGAGCAGCACACGTGCATGCAAGCATCGCCGAGGCTTTCACGGCGATTGCTTTTTCGGTCGTCGTTTGTCAGCCGAGATGTTCAGCGAGAAATCATTCGACCTTTCCAGGGGGTGAGGAGTTTATGCTAGATAACCGAGACATCTCTACTTCTTCGCCTTAAGACACTCTTGGATCTACATCTAACTTCTTCGACGAACGAACCTCTCAAGGTCTCAACTCTGAATTGACGTGAATGCTTGATTTCACGATTTCTACGAGACAATTTAAATATTTTGGGAGCAGAGAGATGATGGAGACATTTTGGGCGAGAAATATAAAAAATGTGTATTGTGAGCAAAAAAATTGTGCGACATGTGACACAATTTGTACTGGTAAGGAATTAAACGTGGCGAATTAAATAAAAAAAAATGGAAGATTTTTGCGATTCATTTGAAATTAGTCACAGCTGATGCACCTCTAGATTTGCATGAGGAGATAGTATACCGAATGGTGGGAGTTATTAGAAGCTATAATGGGGATAGTCCTTCTTGATTGACTTTGAGCACTCAACTAATTTTCTTCTGAGTGTAGTTGAATACTTGTTCCATTTAACCAAGCAATCATGGCTGAAACGTGTAGGTATTTTAATAGTGGGTCTTTCTGCAGTAGAAGATTCTGTGGCTATTAATATTACCTAATATGTAATAATAGAATTCATTAAGCATACAAAAATAAAGAACAACTGTTCCCTTAAATTTCTTAAAAATTGTGTGAATTTCATTTGGGTTTTAGGTTGATAAAAAGCGACCGAGGGCGAAACAAATATTTCTGGCCCGAGAGTTATGGACTAACGGAAATACAGAACGTCCCAATGATCATCCGGAATCTCGGAGGACGGCGAAGCCTTTGCACATCCCTTTTGGACCCTCCCTTTATTCTTCCTTTACACTTTATACAGAGAAAATGCTTCGCATTCGCGAGAATTTCCACACGAACGAAACTCGCTAGAGGGAAAAGTGTTTCCGAGAAATTTGCAGGGTTCTATCCACGCGTGACTGCATTTAATTCCGGGTACGAAGCTTCATTAAAAACAAAACGGGGTGGCATGGTCAAGTTATTGGCCGATATTTCAATAACAGGATTAATTTGAAAAGGAGAAATTGAAGATAACGGAATTTATTTGCGAATTTTGTAGGGAGTCTTTGTTTTACGAATTGGAAGGTAAAAATGAAGAATTTTCTGAATTTAGAGGGAATATCTGCATAATAATATTAATAATAATAAAGCGTCGTTATTACACCAAGATAAAAAAGAAAAGTATAATGCACAAAAAAGAGAAAAATAAATAAGAATTGTGAAATAGGTGATAAAAAAATAATGCATAAAAAGAGAAAGTTGGCAGAAGTTGTGTTGTGCAATAAGAAACGGGGTCTAATAAATAAAAATATAAAATAATTTATTCATTTATTTCTCGCTTTGATTTATCTTTTGAATTGAAAGATGAATCCAACTCAAATTTTATGGCCTGTGGACCTATTATCACTCAAGATTCCCAATCCAATATTTTGTCCCTCAAACTTCCACTTTAAAAGAGACTCAATAAAAATACCACCGCACTAAGAATAACGCAAAACACACGTAGGATTGCCGCAAGGTACGAAGCGAGGTAGTTGAAGCGCTGGACCACGCAACATGGCGAAGTGTCTCGAATCACGTGCGCGGCATCTCAACAAGAGGGAAGAGAGGCACAGCCAGCGTTCGACCATTTCGCTCGTTTATTTATTATTTCCCTTCCCTCCCGTGACCGCGAAACTTCGAGACTCCCCACGGAATCGGTGTCCGTTTCCAGGAAGTTGCTGGATCACCCGAGAGGGAAAGAGCAGTTTGGCAACTATCGAGACTCCTCCGGGGACCAACGTGCCACCTGGAAACTTGATACTCCAACGAACGGAGCTGGATCCCCCTTATTAATGATAACGACGTTTTCGATCGGGCCGCCGATCGATTGGTAGCCCTGCAACTTTTACGCCGGCTGCATGATTCAAATTTAGCAGGAGCAGGCCGTAATCCTGCGGCCGTGTTGAATTATTGCAGTGAACCAGTCACGTGACATTAGGATGACGAATATCTTTCGTGGAAAAGTCTTAGGAAGAAGTTATTTCTTTCGAAGGAATTTTATTTACGGAGAAAAGAGTAATTAGAAGATTCCACACCGAATATTTATAGTTAACGAAACCATTTAAAAGAAGACAGTAGCAGTAATTATAGAGGTGAGACATTTTTGTACCCAAAGAGTTTCGCAACGATGAAGCAAGAAAATTACGTCCAGATTTCTTACCTGTTCCTTGTATAAAAGTTAACACTTTCTCCAGCTTATCCGAGCTCCGATAAACAAAACCATTGTGCCCCAAGTTTTCCCCCATCCAAAGTGCATTAAAACTATTTTCAATTAAAAAAAGGAACCGTATACACACCGGAAGCCCGTATTTCTACTTCCCATTCTACCGCGAACCGTGGCCCAGAAACTTTCACAATTAATAAGTAATTTCTCTCCGCTTTATAGCGGGAAGAAAGCTGTCATAAAAAGTTTCAAAGCCCATTTCTTTTGCTTCGATCCGCCGCGGGAAAAACAATACAAATAAATATCGAGGATATCGTCGCCGGAAATCGACGCCGTATTTCATCGCGTACTAATTCTCCCTGCCACCGACAAAAATAATATTTCCCTGCTGCAGCCTGAATGACGCCGATTGCAACTATTTACTCAGTCTAATCCCTAATTTTCATTATTAAAGTACAAATACTTAAGTACCTACCTACTGAAAATTTCGGTAACATGTATAATGTAATTTTGTAAATTTTGTGATGCTTCTGTTAATAATTAGAAATTAAAAAAATGCTAAATAATATAGTCAGGTAAGAAAAAGTACGATATTAATCTATAACATTGATTCTGCACGATTACAGCGCAAGGGATAAGGAAAGTGCAAGGGGGCAAGTAGAGGAGGTCTGTTTGTGGTCAGACGCACTCTCCGAACCAACGTGCCGGGAGCTATACTTCTCTGTACCTTTTGAAATAAGCATTATCGTGAGAACTGCTTTCAGGAAAAATTGTCCAGTTTAGTGAGGACTTTAAGAACCTGCAGTCACCTTCTAATATTTCTATTAAAAAAAATTGTATTGCATGTTTTTCAACATTCTGGAAACAACGAGACAATAATCCTTTTCTAGCATTATTATTAACGTATTAAGCACAAGTTAGTGTGAATAGAAATAACACAAGCTCCGAGCTTCCTTTTATTGGAAAGTTCCCTTTGTCAAACGGTAGAGGGAGCAGGTTAGATTCATGACTAAGTGTCAAGCGGTGGGATAGGTGACAAGCACAGGAACACGTGCAGGAGACAGCTAAACACCTACAAAGACAACTCGTGTGATGGACAGTGTCACCTGGACTGTAGAATAGAGCGGTGACAGGATCACGAAGATGATGGACTCTCTCCCTCTCTTCCTCTCTCTCTCTCTCTCTCACACCCCCAGGGGATCGCTCATAAGTTATGGACGCGTTAATTATAATGGAGTTTCCAGACTCGACTGTTTATTGACCCGACGTTCCTGGTAAAAGGGATCACTAGCCTGGGCACTTTTTCATGATGAAACTTTCATGTTTCCAGAGCTGTTGCAATAAATCTTGGACTTTAATTGGTTTTATTATTGAAAAGAATTTTGGAAGGGAGTGAAGGGAGTTACGCCATCTAGAAAACAACTTACGAAGGGGCTGGGGTGTTTCAAAAATGATTATAAGAGTGGAGGAATTGAGGAGCAAACTGTGGTATTTTGAAATTCTCCAAAAATAAATTATGGGATTTGAAATATTCTGGATGGAAACAATTCAGTGATTTTTTAATGTTAAAAATTAGGCGTTACAATATTATTAGTGAGTAAATAACTTCAAGACATTTGGATACTCTGAACTTTTCTAACAATTCAGTCACAAGTAGTGGACAAATAATAGGAATTAACTAATAAATCAAAGTGGAATAGTGATAATTTTAAAAGGTGTTATGATTTCAGTTATATGTTATGAAGAAACAATGAATGGGGAAAAAAAATTCTACAAATTCGATACTGTAATAAAAACCTCAAATTAATAGCCCAAGTTAGTGAATTTATATATTCTCAGTTTCCCAAAAATACTACATCCATCATGAATTTTAAAATGTCAGTTTTCCAATCACAACTATTTCCATTTGAAATGCCACCAACACACATAATATTAATTCGACATCCCCCTGAAATTATAACGAACCATTCAACATATCCATTAATTGCGTTTCTAAATCTCGAAAACCACGTTCGTCGCCTTTGAGAGAGGATTTAGTTTCAACATTGTCACGACAGTCTCACATGGAGCTTCGACTGCACGCTCCAGGGGAGACACTATCGAGAATATCGATAATCGAGCCATGAAGGGGTCACACAGACGATTGAACATTACCAAACCAGAATCTACCACGACATTTTCCCAAAACAAATCCCCCCTGATTTACTAATATAAACAATTTCAAATATTCAACTGTTCCTCATTTCTACCATTTTCGTAAAACCCGTCTACCCACCAACAAAGCTGTCAATAATTTAAACCAGATTAAAATTGATCCCCTTAGATCAATATAGTACGCGTCAATCTATTCGCCATTTATTTATTTAAATTAATCTCCTATTCAGTTCAAACTAATTTTATTTAAATAAGTTCATCAAGAAAATATGAACCCCGTGAAATCATGATTATTTAATTACTCTGTAACTTGACGAATAATATATTTATTGAATTAAATTAAAAAGCATCAACCTTTTCAGTCATACTTCACGCAATCGTATCTCTGCTCAGCGAGGATTATATTTATTCGTTTAGAAACGGCTTCGGAGGACGAACAAACACACTGGTTCCCGCTGAAAAATTGCCTGCGAGACTCTATGAAATATCGTTTAGAATTCGCCGTTTCTCCACGCAACGAAAGAACATCCCGGGCGCTTTTGTGCGCCCGCTCCGCGGCCAGAAAGGAGCCCCTGGACGAGGGGGCGAAATTATGAAAATATTAAGGGCACGGCGAGCCACTCGTTAAAAAGTAATTGCGCGAACTGCCTCGCGCAATAACTGAATATGGAAGGAAACGAACGAACAGCCCCGTGATTCGCGCGGATTCAAAGAGCGTGCCTCCGCTTTCTTTGGCCGCTGCATGAAAATTACCGCGCGCCGCTTGGTTTTCATATATTCAGACCCGGGCAGACGCAGAAACACGAGTTCCTCGGCCATAAGGAACTGCGACCCGCTGCTCGTCATTTTTCCCTCCCCGTCCTTTCACGTTTTTAATACTAATTTCAGCGAAAAAATATCGCTGGACGCGCTAGCTGGGAGGATTCTAAGGAACGCGAGTCGAGACACGTTTCCTTCTACTTTGATCTTGATATTAAGCTCCCTGACGAGTAGAATATTTCTCGTTTCAGGGCGAAGAGTGTTCTACTTATTGCATACTTCCTTCCGTATAATTGAAACATTCTGGAGTTTCGATTTTTGAAGTGGACGTGGTGGGAGAGGAGGAATGGTTCTGAGATATTTTAGAAAAATAGAATAATTAAGGGCTCGGATGCAATAAGGGGACTAGCGCTCGAAAATGCGAAAAAGTATTGTCCAAACGCTAAGTAATATTGGAAAATTAAATGTTGTTAAACTGTATTTTAAAAAATATACTGTTATAAAGCTCGGCACGACCCACATTTTTTCTATTTACAGTTTTTTTTATCGAATCATTAGTATTCGAGATAAAAATTATAAACAAAAAATTTCTTCGACCAAAATCATTATTTATTTAAACATAAGTTTAACAACATTTAATTTTCCAATATTTCTCAGCGTTTGGACAATACTTTTTCGCATTTTCGAGCGCTAGTCCCCTTATTGCATCCGAGCCCTCAATTGTTGTGTTATTGTGTATGCGAATATTTGCTAATATTCTGAGCTTGCAGAATAATATTGTTATTAACTGGTCTACTTACCGCGTTGTTGGTGTGCGTCTGATCTGTTTTGAGCTCCCGATGATTGCTGAACTGGACGTAGACGGGTCTGCCACGAAGCTGAGCGATGCAAGTGGCGTAGTAACTCACCATCGTTGTCGCAGCACCTTCATCCGCCATTTCCAGGAACGCCTGTAACAAAAATTTGGAAGATCGTGGTTAGTGGAATCTATATAGTATACCGTACTGCAAGTCGAAGGGAAATATTTTGGAAAAACGCAAAAATTATTTATTCATTTAGGCAGAATAAGTCCGGAAGACGAAGAACAGAATTTCGTCAATTTAGTTGAAGAGAATTTAATTAATTAAAATTCGTTTTAGTATATGTTGTAATATTGTAATAACACTTGGTGACTACAATAATTAATTTTGCGATGTTTTATTCCACCAAATGGTAAAATAATATTTCGGTATCTATAGAAGATTTTAAGGGACCCAAAATTTGGTAACCTAGAAATGAAATTTAAATTGCAGATTGCAGAATGCTACACCCTCCATCATTTTCTAAAATATTTGGTGTTCACAATAAATATTTTCTTGAATTTAGTATCCACCGTAAATATTTTCAAAATATTCTTCTAATACATTTCCATAGAATTTAATTTTGAGGAAAATACCAGCCGGTGGATGTTAAAAATTTATTCTGTTTAAATCGAAAGAATTAATCTCAAATCAGGAAACTTTAAACGATAGTCACTTTCGAAATCGTCGACACTTTTTGAAATCTAAACGAGAATACCTGTGGAGTTCCAGGGTACTCAGACTTCCAGGGAATCCAAATATTAATATAGAATTATCTCCGTAATTGAATTTCTGCGTACTCTGGCTAAGTCTCGGTCGTCGTATTTCTTAATTTCTCGTGAAACTCTTGGGAAGCTCTTAACCACTGATATACGCAGGCGATCATCTTTCCGTAGATATATAATACTTATGAAAAATAATAAAATTCGTCGACTGCCTTCACCACTTAATTATCAAAACGCAAAATTTCGAGCATAAATGTGATTGTATAATTGATTCTACTTTGGGTAAAATATTTTTTATCCTAATTTTAGGTTCCTACGATATTCCATCAACCTCCTATAGCCAATTCTCATAGAAAAATTCTAATTTTGGAGATACGGTGTCCTTCTTAAAACTACAGGCAATTAAATAGTAGTGCCCTGATAGTCAAACTCAATTGCAAAGTGTGGATCTCCTGCACTTAAAATTTACTTTTTCCTCCACGTTTTCATTAAAACGAATGATTCTTTTCTTTCATTCTAGCATATTTCTTTTAAAATGAAGAATTCCTTCCCTTTGATCTGACTGAAAATTGCATGGTACTTCACTCGAAACCTTGTTTAAAAACGTGTATTCTGAGAAACAGAAAATTCTTAAAATGTCACATAGAAATACATTTCTGAATCGATATTCTTACAATAACAGTGTAAACAAACAAATCCACGCATCAAACAATATTCTAAACAATTTAATGTTATACCAGCCCATGTATTAGTAATTTTAGTTGCCATTTTTAACGAATGAGAAAAGAATGGATGTAAAATCTGGAAGACTCGGGTGCTTCGCACCCCATCCAGCGATTTTTCGAGAGCAACCCGGGGATTTCACCCCGATCTGTGCGAGAAGAGGGAAAAGATGAAACAGGCGTACCGTGGAGCGCATTTTTACATTTGCCTCGGAGCATACGACCCCGTAATGGAATATCTGAAGTTCTCGTCAAGGGTAAACACACTTGGGACACAGTGGAATTCAGCGGAAGGGAGAGGTGGAAAGAGAAAACAACCCGGGCTCTTGAAGAATCTCGAGCAGTCGAATGTTTCGTCTTTAATTACACCATCAGGGATAACGAATGGCGGTAAACACACCCTTTAGTCGCCGGTAGAAACTACTATTAATATTTGCAACCCCGTACTCTATTCCTCTTAGAATTCATGGGAAACCAAGACGGCATACACAATTCTGAGTGTCAATAAATAGTGCATACAAATATTGCTGATAAAATTTTTTGAAGTTCAAAGTGAATTTTCTATCTAAGTCTACGTGTTCTACTAGATGAGTAGATGAAATATTCAAAAGGAAGTATGTCTCGCAAACGAACAATTTTCCCGTAAAAGACTGTTAAAGTTTCGACCAATTGCATCTAGGGGGCGGAGCGTTTCCCCCACTTAGGCTATCGCTGCACCGCGTGGAGGGGGAAATAGCGCTCCAAGAACCCCAGCTTATGAATAGCAGTGGTTAGTGGCTGAACTTTAACAATTTGTTATAAGAAAACTGATCATGACATGATTTCGGCTCAACTTTTCATGGTCCAAAGAAATATTAGAAGCTTTCTTCAATAAATCTCTACTATTATTATCATTATTATTATTATTATTATTGACGAGTCGTAATGGAATATACAAAGTATGTGATACATAAGGTATGCATCCGGTTTTAAAAAAAAAAATCACAAACATTCGTCATTTTTCGGCCTCCTGACTAGGTAGGGTAGGGATTTTTTTTGTTAATAATTACAGTACTTTTGACGTTTTGTTTTTGGAATAAGAATAAACTTTTGAATTTCATTTAATCAAATATTGTTATTATTTCAAAAAACCTTTTTAAAATTAAAATTAAATACTGGACCTTTTTGCCTCCTGGCTGTCTCCCCCCCTGCTATGGGGCAAAAAAAGACAGACGACAAGGTCTAGAAAAATTGTAAAATGACATATTTCTATTATGATAATTCAACCAAAAATTGAGTTAAACATGGTCAGATAACCGTTTGTTTGATTAGTGTTGTATATTTTGATATAGTAGGCTCGGTTTTCACAGTATACTTCGAAATAGTCAAATTGGACTTTTAAGCCCCGCCCTACCCTACAATCCCTTAAATAAGAAAACATACTAAAAATAGATATAAAATCGTCAACCAATAGCGCAGAAAAAAATCATTCCGGTCGCTCATAAAAAACGCGGATCAAAAGGGGCTTCATTAGTCGAGGCTCGAAATTTCGTCGCCGAGGGGGTGGACGGGCACAGAAAAACGCACAGTTTGTTCGCGGAAATCGAGTTTGACGGGACGAACGATCATTCATTCGCATTTCCACCGTGGTGGGGGGCGGGCAGGGGTCGACGGGGAGGGTCATCATTTCGCAGCGACCGAGTTGTGCCACCTTGCTTCTACACAACGTACACACGTGAACCAGGGGACGCACACGAATCAGGGGAGAACCATGGAAAATTTGCGACGGGGGACGCAGGGCGTTCGGCGAAAACTCGCGCAACACACGCGCGCGTATCACGGACAGGTGTGGACACACTGAAGCGCGAATAATGTCGCGGCTGGACGAACCGTCCCTGAATTTAACGGCGTTAACTCCGTTTCCAGCGCTAATGACGCATAGAGCCGCGCAATTGGGTTTTCGCCTAAATGGAGGGAAATTCTACGCGCGCGGATTTCTGCCGAGGATACGGCGTCCTTATGTCAACGCCGCGCGTGCCTGACCGGGGGCGCGAGGGGGTTGGTGGGCGGCAGGGAATCGGCGAACGACCGTGCAATTGTTTGCCGATTAAGCTCATACCGTGATTTTCGGTGAAAATGATCTATTCAGGAATGAATCCACGGTGAAACGGGGGAAAATGAGGCCCGTGCTTCGTGGTGTAAAATTCTTTTTCGGGGGTGACCGTTTGTGTAGCGTGCGGTTTTGAGGGTTTTTGCTCACAAGTGGTTTATTCTGTTTTATAATTTTTTTATTTTTTTGACAGCATAGCGTGCCGTCTGATGGATTTTTGTAAATATCGTGCATTGCGAGAATCAGAGTACCTAAGTGTACTTCGAATTGGTTTATATTAATTAACCCTTTGTTTGCTGTTTATAGGTGTGTTGCCTAAGATTGTGGTGGTTATGAAAACTTTAATTGTTAAATTATCTTAATTAATTATCAATTATGGAGGGGATGTTAATTATAAATTTATTAAAATTAGCAAATGAGAATTCAAGCCCACAGCTTCGTGTAATGAGAAAATTATGAAAGACAACAATGGGCATCTTGAAAACGTATAATCACCAAAGGCTGGCATGACGAAAATCGCAGAGGCGTGGATATCCCTCGCGGTAACCAAACCCATTACAAGGGTGCAGGCCCCGTTTATGGGCTCGTAAATCACCGCAAGGGGGTGGCATCGAGCGATTATTATTTTGTGGATACTGTTACCTATACAACTACAAGGTGTTTCAAGGAATAATTTACAAGTATAGAGGTCTATATTTTCCCTCCGGAGGCACGTAAAGCGAAAATCAAGATTCTTTTAAAAATAGCATACCTTATAAATGGAGTATTAAAATTTCTATCACGTCCTGGGCTTCTTTGTTAACGAAAAACCGATCACAATAATTTACTTGAAACTACTTCATTGAACCCTAGAAACTACTTTCAATGTAAAACGATATTTATTTGAAATTTATAAGGAGAACTAACAATCTTTGAATGTCTTAATTATTTTAACCTTTCATTGGTCATAATTTACCAGGGATTACTTCGAAGAATATTTAGAAACCAGTCTAATTTCAAGTAATTTCCAGTGATTCCACGTGGCTCAGAAATTGACCTGCAAAACTAGTCACGTTCAACAACTAATTTACCCTTAAACGGTGAACTTTAAAGAAGTTGCCGTTGAAACTTTATAACAACGATCCAGAATGAATTCTTTATCGTTCTCAAGCTGTCCCACACGGAAGGAGAAACAATTGCTGCCGCAGAAACTTCAGGGGTGAGAAGTTCCAGCGAAACTACCCCTCAGCATTGACGCGTGCGGAGGGAACAGCACAGATGCGCAAGGGTCATCGGTGTGGTCGCGTGTAAAAAGTCGTTTCCTCGATCTTAAGGTCCCGCCGAGTCCAGACGGTATTCCCACCCGAATAGTGATCCCGGATTACCACGCGTAACCCCCTTTCAACCCCCGTCGGCCTTACCCCACCGCAATCTTCTCCTCCTGGCAGCGCGGAGCTGCCACGTTCACCTTACGACCGCCATAAAGACGTTATTGGATCGAATTCCCGTGCCACGCCGTAAACAACCCCCGCCAGGGGGCGCGTAACCCCCTTCTGCAGGGGTTGCGCGAGCGTTGCTCGCTGACATACGACGCCGAATCAGCGACGAGTGCCGTTTGGTGACTGCTGGAAGATTGGGGTAGGGCAGTGGTCTTCGCAATTTTTTTAAAACGCAACCCAATTTCTTAAAAAAAAAATTCAGCTCCCCTTTCACTTAGAGGTTTCATAAAATTATATAGTGCCCTATATTTATTTCAGCTTCTGTTAACCGTATAAAATAATCTATTTTACTTTAAAATTTATTTATTTAATTGTATTTATTATCAGCGGGGTTGAAAGTATAGCTGCAATATAGTTTATCGCAGTAATTTGCGATTTAATCCCCTCCGGTTTGGAAGCCACTGAAGTAGGACGGTTTGACGTTTCATTGACAGACTGTCTCATATTTGACATTTTTATGGATGGTATTTTTTTTTAATTAAAAAAGTATCAAGTATGGGGAAGAAATTTCAACAGTATTATAACTTCACATTATTACATTATTAACTCTAATATTATGAATGAAGAAAAAGTAGAAATATCAAGCACATCAATTTCAATATAATAATTGACCTAATTTTTTCAAATGTTAAAAAACATTGAATACAATTTATTTTTCCTATTTTATATGATTAGCAAAACCTATTGGAATACATCATTGCTACTAATTCAATTTCACTCGAAATGTGAGTTAGTCCATTTTGCTCCCAATGCCAAAATTCTAATTTGTTTCCAATGTTCGTTTTTCTCAACGCCTCAATTATTCTTACTAATGTCAGCGAAGTGTTACTATCCTCCTGGCTCCGCGTGGAAAATTGCATGTTTATCTCGATTACCTATATGGAAGTATGAAGGAGCAACAACTTCCCGTGCAATTTCGCGCAAACATTTCACCAAAGGAAACTCAGCATTCCTAGCAGTGAATGTTTGATCCCCGGCGCGAGCGAACTGCACAATGGAAAAATAGGAAATATCGGACACGTGTATGCAGGCACGCGGGCGAGGGCACCGTATACAAATGCGATGGAAGTTGTGCAGGACAGGTCGTCCCAGAGGATCAAGGAGAAAAGCCGCTTCTGTCCTCGTGCGAGTACCGGAAAAGGGAGCTCATCGTCCATCTCCTTTCTCGTCTGTTCGCAGCTCCTTGCTGGGCGCTCGATCAAAATTTATTCACGCGGAGAGAAATCCCCCGTGGACTCCCGAGCTGGCACGGAACTGTTTCGAAAACGACAATATTTCTTCGGTACACTGCCCCAAGTTTACTTCCAGAACATCTTTCCGCGCTTCGAAGCAAACTGATGTCGAAATTCAGACTTATTCAATCCGCGACAAGAGGCACTCCCAGTATCAATTTTTAATTACTTCTTGTGTGCGGAATTAGAGGTTGTTTTATGGATCTTCGGTCAAGTTTTGGGCTGCCTTGGGACAATTTTAAATGAAAGTGAATTAGGGCGTTTTCGAGGAACTGAAAGATGTGCAGAAGGATTGGCTTTTACTTGGAGAAGTTATTTTTACGAAGGTGTGAGATGAAAGGGGATTGAAGTTAGGAACAGTAAATATTAAAAATAAATAAGGCGCAGAGTTTGAGGCTGTTGCACGTTGCTTGAACTTTGATTAGTCTTGCTTGTTCTGTATAATTATAAGAAAATAAGAGCTGGTGATTAAAGTTTGAGGATTTTAATGAATCGTTCTCTTATTTTTCTCTAAACAATTTTAAAGCCCATAAATTTTGTTTGTGAAGGATTCGGCGATTTTAAATTTTGAGCTTTCGAATAAATATTCAATAATTTCGAACAAAAGCCAGTTCACGCGTGCACCCCCACTCCAAACTAGACCATAAACCTCCAAAGTGTTCCACAATCTTGCCTCTTACATTCTGCTAGAAAACTGTAAAAAAGAAGACACTTCGGTTGGCCCACGAATGTCACTGGTCGAGGCAGATGAACCGCGAGAATTGCGGGCAAACAACGCCGAAACGCGGGCCCGAAGTTCCTGTAAATACCCCGGCGAGGGCTCGTGTTTCCACGATTGATGGAAAAACGCGTCCACGAGCCAGGAGGCCGTTGAATTAATGGCGGCGGGGTGGGGGTAGGGAGAGAGTTATTTCTGATTTAAATAAACTCTCAAGATCTCGTCTCCTAGCCGACGATCCGAACCAGGAGAAGGACCGTGGGGTTGTTTGCTCGAGAACGACCGAGGTCGATGGGTGGGTGGGTGGTTGGTGGGGGGTGGTTGGGGGGTAGAGAACACGAATGTAATTTATCCGAGCTATAAGGGACGCGAAACGGGTTTCCAGGAACTACGTTTGAACTCGTCCACCCTGTCCCCTCCCTTCGTTCCCCTTCAATTTTCTCTCTCTCTCGCCCTCTCCCTCCCTCCCTCTCTCATGCTCTCTCTGTCTCTTTTTTTGTCTGCAAGTCCGTTTAAACGAGAGACGCTCCAAAGAGAGGCTCAAGGGGCGCTGGAGGCGGCGGGGGTTGTTAACGTAGAAGCTCCGGTGAATCAAAGAAATATTATATCATTAATACAGACCCCAGGGGTGCAATGGGGCCGAGATGTCTGCGTGGAGTTTCCCTCCGCCCTGAGACTCCTCCAGCCCACCCTCTCCCCCACCCCCATCGCCCTTTTTCTCACCCCCGACCCAGCCAGCCCAAGGAGAGCTGGCAGAACCTTAGGAATATATATCTTGATAATTTGACGCGGCTTGTGTACTAGCCGTAACCATTGTTTATGGCTTATAGGTTCGTTCATTCATGGTCCAGGGGGTAAGTAAAGAATGCTGGCGCGTGCCTAAGGGCACTTTTCAAATAATGCACCATTTTGAAGCGACCATTTTGATTTTATTGGTCGACAATTAATTGAATCTATTCCAGAGTTTGCGCTGGTTTGTCAGTGTTTACACGGGTCTGCGCAATAACACTAAAAATAATAAATGAGTAGATACTTATAACGTATACCTTGAAGGAAAAAATAATTTTGCTCAGCTGGAATCACATTTTAATCTTACATTTTTTGCCACTATGTACAACGTAACAATATGTGTTCTCAAAATTTAACGAAAGTTGAAAATAATATTAAACTAGAGGACAAAAGTTTCTTAAACATGGAAAGTACGTGAAGGCTTGTGGTATGGGTACATGAAAATTGAAGAATTTAATTTATTCGGGCATTAATGAACTCATGCCCTTTCTTCTTTTAGTTCCCGTTTGCTACGTTCGGCGGGCATCGGTTTTTCCTAAAAATGAATAAAGAACCCCCCTTCCTGAACGTTAAGAGGATTACCGTGATTCAGTTAAAGCTCATGCTTCCATGAGTATATAACAGCTTGCACACACGGTTGTTCCCATGCGTACAAAACTCGACACTCCGCGCATTATGGTTTTCTGGCGAATGAAGCTGCTTATAATAAACCTTTCGCAGGGCCGGGAACATTATTCAGCGAAACATTTCAGCGGATGAATAACAGGGGTTCGAGTTGCGTGACTCGATGAATAACGAGGAACCCCAACGCGAATAATTACACGCAATCTACATTACGATACATTTAATTCATTGCAGTATTATTTCATAAGCTGAAATCGAGGTCGGTACTTTTTCCAAAAAAGAAAATTCGTAATTTTAAACGAATAAATTTGACATGAAAGTAGCATAAAAAACGGAGATATGCAGCTTAAACTGAGATAGTATTATGTAATAACCGAAGTGCAATTTGTTATAGTTGAAATATTTAAAAAAATTTCAATTTAAATATTCCTATCTGCATTTTATTTCGGTGTCAAGTGACGGGATAAAAGGTCGTAGTAGAAATTAAATATGGTTTAAATTCCTAGGCAGAACTGGCCACACTTTCACCCCCACAGAGGAAAGTGAAAAACCAACGATCTCGATGACGAAAATAACTGTGTAGCAAAAAGAAGGACACTCGTAAAAAACGTTGTCGAAGTGGCGGCTCTATTTGCTTATTGAAAGCGGGTGGGCGGAGCAAAAACTTTTCCAATGCTCGCGGCCGATGCGATGGAGTGAAAAACTTAATGGTACGCGGCCAGCTGGTTGTTTACCCGTCCCAAGGACCGGGGCCAAGGAAGGAACGAAGAAGAATGCGGAAAAAGGAAGGAGAGCCAGCTCCGCGAGATGGCACTCGAAGAATTAAATTATGTGCCCCTGCCCCCACTCCACCTTGCTTCCGGGCTCACTCACCCGTCTGCTTTCTCGAGGGTACGGACAACACAGCCACCTCCGCTCTACGCGACTCGACTTGGCCACGAAACTCGATAATGGATGCTAATTAATTAATCGAACCTACGGAGCCTGCCACGTGTCCCGAGAGAACCCTGGATATCAGAGCTTAACCCCTCGGAACCCGGGTTTCAGAAAATAATTTCGAAAGCAATTATCGTTTCGGGGGGAGGAATATCTTAAATCGGCGCGAATACCAACGGATCGAATTTAAATTTTGCACTTTGGGGAGAGGGAGAAGTTGTGGGGAGCTGATGTTGGACTGTTGTTGCTATTAATGCTTCAACACTTCATGAATTTTTTAGTAATTTTGGATGGTAGGGGGTTTATTTTGCAAGAGGACGTCATGGAGATTATGAGATTTCTTTGAGCGTTAAATAGTGAGTACCCAATGCGGACTGTTGAGTACTGAATACTCGATGCTGAACGCTGAGGAACCAAAGTACCTGGAGTGTCTAGCCCACATGGGATACCTGTTCTGCTTGGAGCAATTGGGATTCGCAGATTGTGAAGATTAGTTGGAGTGTCCAGAATATAAGGAGTATCCCGAGAACCTAAACACCGTAGACCACCTAGATCACTTGTAGCACCGGGTACCTCTAGAGCAACTGCATTCCTAGGTGTTAATAGATCATCTGGAACACCTAAACTCTCTAAACTGCCTAATGCAGCTAGGACCCCTAAACATTCTACAGGACATGGAAGTTCCAGAACTGCCAGCTCACCTAGAACATCCAGGGCACCTGGATCATGTAGAACCTAGACCTAAACTTCCCAGTGTAACTAGGACTCCTAAACCTTCCACAGCAGTTAGAAGCTCTATAACTACAAGATCACCTAGAACACCTGTAGTCTCAACACCTCTAAATTTCCTAGAACATTCAGAGCATCTAGAATCTAGAGTACTCAGTCTAGAGCATTTAAGTACCAAAGCATTTGAAGTACCTAAAGCACCTAGAGAAGCAACTACAGAATACCTAAAACACCTACAGAATGTACACAAGTCGCCGCAGTTAAAGAACCTGAAGCTCCTACAGTGCCTAACCCACCCAAAGGACCCAAGAGTATATAGGCAGGGCGCCTGAGGTATAGAGTGCCTCGGAAGGAGCAAAGTATTCCACAAACGCTAAGAGCACGCTGGCCGCATTTCCCTCCAATACCAAGCCTCTTCCTTTTCAAATTAGTTTGTGAGACACCCGAGACATCACTCACGCAAAAGAGACAGGTGCACGGGAAGGGATTTGAGGGGAGGGGTCCAATCTAAGTAGCACCTTCGAAGAAGTCAGCTGAAAGGAGGAAAGGGGGCAAAAGTCGGGATGAAAAAGTTTCGTTGAAAGTTCCGCGGATAGATCGTCGGCGGCGAAAGGGGGCAAGTGAAAAACGTAGCGAATAAGAGACGACGGGAAAGAGTCCCTCCCGGGGGAAAAGGGAAAATGCTGTCTCACAGTTGGCCAATGGGAATCGAAGCCACAGAAAAGCCCTCAGCGAGAACTCCGGCGCTGCCCTTTCTGACCTTTCCCTGCAATTTCCTCCTTTCTTTCTATTTTTATTTCTGCCCCTCGCGTGCCTCTGGCCCGTCATCCGTCGGGAAAGTCATAGGAAGCCGAAAAGCCGATCGTGTGGCTACTCCGTGGCTCACGATTCTGTCCCTTTTACCGCAAGACACTTTCCCGTCCATTGTTCTGATGCGCTCTAGTACAGGCTCCCCGAGAGCTTCTCCAAATCCATTTTCAGCGATTGATTCTTCAGCGTTGGTAGTTGTGATAGGGAAGTTTAAGGGGATGCTACATTCCTAAGTGAATGGGGAATTTCCGTTTCTGAAATGCTTACTTAGCTATACAGGAAGAAGTAATTCAAGCTATGCACGTGAGGAAGAAAGGGAAAGGTAGGTATTAACTGCAGGAAACCTCGAAGATCAAGTATTATGAAATCTACCTAACTACTAGGTTCATACTGAAACTGCAAAGCTTCTTTTCATCAACAAATCTCTTCCAGAAGTGTCTTCGGAACCAAGGATTCCTTCCCCAAAAAATTGTTTAAAGTGTCTGCTACCTAGCTAGCTCTACTAGGTACCTTCATCCCAGGGCTCAGAATGCACCTCAACCAGCAACCACAACTCCCAACCAAGCAGCTGATCAATTAGTAATGCCTACACCAAAATGGCGTGCAGGATACCTCAACTGACGTATAAGCAGCAATACCTAGTAGTCTGATCATACCAGGATACAGTAATTTCCAAAGTTTCTAATTTAAGACCCCTGATAACTACATTTTCCATCAGTATTCTCCAAATTTCCAAAGACCTCTACAGGCTTCTCCGGGACCCCGCTCGGTGTGCGCGTAACAAGGGTAACGTCAGGACTATATCAAGGGAGCCTCGCCAGGCGAGTTTGCTTGAATTTAACGGGGCACAGAAACAGGCCAGCCACGTACAAGCGACGTCGCGCCGGCGAGTCAATCTCGGTCGGGGCTAACTTTTCAATTTTCCGTCGCGCAACTTCGTGTGCATGCACGTACAGGGGGTCCATAGGCGAGCGATGGCGCGCGACGCCGCCGTGTGCGAGCGTCGCTCAATTTCCTCGGTGACGAGCCAGCCGACTACCTGTAGACGGATCGATTTATCACGGTCTATAATTGAACGGAAGCAATTTATTAATCGGCCTCGCGCGCGCACAGGTCGATTCCGCGCCGCTGGACACCGGGCGATTCTTTTATTCCGTCCGCGCAGCTCTCCAGGCTCGGGGCGCCTCGAAAAATGGGTCCTGGCCTAATTTCGCTTCGACAGAGAGAAACGACCCTTTTGACCCGCTCCTACGCTTCCGCGGGATCGCTGGGATTTATGATGCATCGCGTTTGTCGCTCTCGAGGAGCATGCACGTCCCTGAGTTACGGGCAACGAGCGGGGAATTGGATCCTGACCTTTGTGAATTTTATTCGGCTTCGTGTGACGTTATCGAGATGCCGTGGTATTCTTCCGAACAGCGTTTGATCAGGCTAGGGGTTGGCAATTCAAAGGTCTTTGTAGAAAATAATTCGCTTTCTGTTTGGTTAATTCAATTGCAATGTTTTGTCTCGGCTCTGTGCCATTTTCTTGTCTCCGCTGTTACAAAATGGGTCTTACCCGTGCAAGAATAAATAAATAAATAAATAAAAATTCCAGAACTACAATCATCCACGATGTAATAAGAGTAGAGCCGTCGGAATGTCGTACAGAATTGAAACGAATTCCTAATCGACAAGGCTCCCGGCGCATAAATCACTGTCACTCGCCAGATGTATCGAATCACTGGGCCGTTCGTGGGGGCGAACGTTCCACGAACGCGTCCCCCAAACGGTTCCGTTTGATGAAGTTATCGTGGCTGGTCGGACGAAAATTCGGCGTTCTGCCAGGCAACCGAGTTAAGCGACAGGATCAATGCCGAGGTTAGACCGAGCTGGTCTTAAGCGAGTTACTTTAATCCAATCGCAAACAGGATGAGATCCGATTAACCCATGTTAGCCAGCTATTTCCAGCGATCCCGACACGCGTAGCTTGCCTCGCTCTGATCTTCCGTCAGCTTCTGCTGCGTTAGACACATTGCTGTTGCTCCTCTCGATTGTGGAACACATAGGATTGTCAAAACAAACGCAAGTGTATGAAAATGGCCATTACATTCAATTTTTCATCGGGTACGGAGGTTGCGTAACATTTCCACACAGAAAATTTCACAGAAACATCAAACGTCCCCAGCAGCCATAAAAAGTCCCCGATTTTCGTGGCGCAGCTCGTCGAATCGAATGATAACACACTGCCCCCGTCCATATTATTTCCACCGGCGCGGCGGAACAAAGGACCTGGTCCCGTCCAGAACGACGCGGCGTCCACAAAAGAAACTTCCGCGGGCAGAATTACGATTCGCATAGACGCCGCCGCTAAAAATAGTTACAATAATGTTAGCCCGTTGGAATCAAAGCGGCAGCGTAACAGACGCGTTTTATTTTCGCGTTGCGGCTCCCTATCGCAGCGGAAGAAGTGACTGTAACAAGCGCAGTGTTCGCGACGGCAGAAAACAGGGAGGGGAGCAGAAATACACGATAAAAGCGCGAACGGGGGGACAGCGAACATTCGTTCTCTAAACGCGCGATGTGCCGGAAACGGCGACTGTTTCGCTACAAGGACCTTCTTTCAGTTGAACAATGACCGCGTCTATTGTCTGCGAAAATATGCAGCAAATTGATTTGGGTGCTGGCTTTCACTGCGAACGAATTCTTTGACGAGAACTCAATTAATATTCATCTATGACTGTGTAATGTACTTACCAGGAACGAAACTAAGGGGGGTGAGAAGGGGTGCATCTGTCCCGGGCAACGATTTACGGGGAAGGGAGACGAGAAATCTTCGTAGAAAAATGACGTAATCTTGGAAAAGCTACATCAATGGCTTCATTCAAATTTATATATTATGTTATTTCGTTGCAAATAAAGGAGATACATATTTCATGGAAAAGTAATTGAAATTTATCTTTTTAAAATTTATTTATCTGTTACTATATTTTCCCGAAAAAATTTGGCAACACTACCCATAATCCATCTAATTATATATAAACTCTTTATTTCAGCTTCACAGCCATGAAATTTGGACTTGGTTTACAATTACCTAACTATACAAAATCTATCTTAACCCACTCATTCTTCCCTAGTAGCACAAAATATTGGTTAAATATTTTTCCGAATATTAAAAAAATATTTTTTTAGCCACACTTTTTAATATGAAAAACATGTTGATTCTAAATATTATATACACATACTGAAAATGTAAAGTAAATGTTTAGAAAATATGAACTAAATATTTGTGGAATATAAAAGAAATGTTTAGAAAATGTAAAGCAAATATTCTGGAAACGTGAAATTAATATTCAGAATTCCAAAATAAATATTCAGGAAATGTAAAATATACTTTATATTTGAAAAAAAAATTTATAATATAAAATGAATATTTCCAGTATATTTGGAAAAGAAAAATGATTGCTTCTTGATCTAGAATAAATATTGTATGTATATTTAAATATCAAAAAAAGATTTAACCTCTTTTTAATATTGGATCTATGTGCATTCAATATTTTGTGCTACTAGGGTTCTCATCCCTCTGTTACATGACTAATAATCCATCTAATTTTGCATATAGTTAGTACAAACCCTGTATAATTATATATCAAAGGCACGAGGTGCAGTACTGAATAGTTCACGAGAAAATCGGGTTCGAAGTTGAATCCTTCTTCCCTACCCTCCCTATGTGCACACACGCGTGAACATGAAACCGTAATCACGTTGCAGCGGCAACTCAATTGTAATTCTAGAGGTTCGTATCTAGATTCATAACACGTGGGTCACAATGGAGAGGCAAGAAGGAGCTCTTAGCTCCCCAAGCTGCAATTAGAATTCGAAACTCTGCTGCCTAAAAACGAGTAAATTTGAAGCGTCACGTCGAAGAATATGTGATTACCAAATCTAGGAAGTATCAGGAGAAACCACGTCCTTATCGGAAATCCAATCCACGTTACGAATCTTAATATGAAGCCTCACGAGCTCCTAAACGCCATCTAGGTTTCCCAACTTCAGTGTCCTCTTATGTCCAGTGTTGCCACCTCTCTGGTTTTCGCCCGTAGACTTCGGGGTTTGAAGAAAAACTCTGAACTCCGATTTGAATGGAAAAATATTATATATGATACCAACTTTAAATAAAATAAAAGTTATTAAATAAAAAACTGATATTTTTAAATTCTCAATTGTTTATGATTAAAAAAATTGCACATGTGTTTTCCGAATATTCGAGAATAAACCTTTTTTTTTTCCCTATGTGTGACACTGAGGGATTTATATGGCCTCTTTCGCACCGGAAACTTTCGCAGCTTGTGACTGACACTTCAAACATATTCACGCATCTATCTGTGCTTTTTAAATCTACATGGACGTATCCCAAATACCAATCGTGGACCACAGAAGTGGCACGCGTGAAATAGCCCTTACTCTTCGTTTGCACTGCTGTTACAAGCGTGGAATCCATATTTGGCGATCGCTCGAATAAATTCACCGTGCAACGATAATGAAGAGGCTAAATATAAGCCAGGTCGCGTGGCAAAAGCCATCGATAGTGTACATATATCGAAAATTTCGATTCATTAGCGGCGGCCGACGCACGCGGGCGCGTATCGCCTGGCAGCAACTGATCAAGAGAGAATAATGAGTTGCCTCCTAACTACCGCTGCTCTACCTACGATCCGCCATTAAATTCGATACGTTGCAAACGTTGGTTACGAAGCCGGCTGAATGCAAAACGTCTAATTATATTATCAGCGAACTCGAATTAAAACGAAGACTTATCCTGCATGGAAGCAGCGTGCGTCGGTTTCGAAAAATAAAATAAAGTTATTATATCCTACAATATTCCTATTTGGCTCTTAATTTTTACAATTGCAATTTGTTTCGCGGAGAATCTGTAGTGGCACTTGGGGAAAAAATATTTTTATTTCGGCACCTTATTGAAATATACCAAGTAACAATTCCTTGGCGAGGTATTCCACGTTACATTACGAAAGTATGTCTTCTGTAGGGTAACTCGGGGAGAGATGGCCCAATTTTTAAAAAAATCAGCACACCGTAAATTTAGTGGTTTTATAAAGGAAAAAAATATATTTGCAAAAGGAGCGTGATCGAGCCATCTCACCCACAGGGCCATCTCACCCGGAATTACCCTATATTAAATAAATTTGTTTTGCGGTAAATAAACTCGTATAGAACAGCAAAGTTAAAAGGCGTATGTGTTCTTGTTTTGTTGTGATGCTTATTTCTCTGTTGTTGCACGGAATACGTTTATAAAACGATTTTTAAATTGTTAATTTAACAGAATCATTTGTAAATCACGGGTTTCGGATGACCTAGTTTTACATGTGTTTAATTCCAATTCCTACCACGCGTAGCGTTACGATCTGTTTCGAGATTTCACAGGAACGTTGCATGCGACACTAAAATGGCAAGGGTGTCCCTGGACTCCCCAAACCAGTGACAGAGAAGTGCATTGGTTGATAGGTCTATCGGCGTAGGTAATTGAGAAGGTAAACAAAAGAGGCAATACTGAATGTGAGAAGCCTGTTTAATCTATAAAGTTAACAAACCGTTGTCATCAAACATTAACTTTATCCACAAAGCAAGTACCTGTCGAATTAGGAACACAGAACAATGAACGATCTTTACACATAGAACAGCGATTTTTCGAACCCCTGGCATAAACAGAACCAAGTTTCATTTTTCCCTGAAATATCACCTTGAAATTTAACCTCAAAAATCTAAAAGAAGTCGAATGGAAGTCACTAAGGACTTCTTTACTTCGCTGCCTTCGACATATCGACGGTATAACGGAATTATCGCGAGTTCCAGGCTGTTTTGCATTTATCCCAGCGAAATGGAGGTGAGTCTATGAACAAAAGGGAAAAAAATGTTCAATTTCGACGGGAATCGAGGTCGTCGTCGGGGGAATCGGTTAAAATTTTTCATTTCTCCGGGAATTTCATACAATCGTGACCTGTGGAGGACTGGGAACGGTATGAAACGTACCGACGCGTGCTTCAAGAGGTCTGAAGTGGTTTTCATTGCGTCCGCAACACGAATCTTGCCCCGTGGCCGGGAGATTCCGCGGGTGGCTTGAAACTTCGATGGATTTCTCGTCCGCTAATGACCACATTCTGAGCTTCGGTTGGTTCTTTAATCGTGAAAGGTTGGATAGAAGCTTAGTCAGCCCTTGAAATCGGAGTCCTACCGTTATTATCGGGACCTCCTATCCCATGGATGTGTATATTCCGCCGTTTCCCTCTATCGGCGGTTAAAAGAATTTGGTAGATGCCTTTGGCTCAGTTTCTCATTCACCGAAAGATTTAAGTCTGCCTTTTAAAAAATCGTTTGGAGAAATGGGTAAATTTTATTTGATAAACAGTTGGGGATTACATTTCAGAATAATATTGCAGTATTTTCGTTCGGAATGGAATGAAACGTAACATAAATCAGGGCAGTGTTTTATTAATCTACGTTTGAAATACTGATGGAGACATAATAGTGAAAATATTTCTTTTCGACTTATTTCATTTAATTTATATTACCATTATATTTTTTAACAAATTATTACTGAATCGTGTATTTAAAGTCGCAAGTAAAAATATATTTCCCTGTATCGATGAAAATGTACAGTTATATAAAAGATTTAAAATGTAATTCCTCTGTTTCTTCACAAATTCCCATTTTCTCCATTTGACCTTTTCAAAAAAAAAATTATAATCTAGAGAATATCTTTTTTCGCTTTTCTATTTCTCAAGCAGATGGATAAAACCACACTTATTTGAAATTCCTTCTTAGGAAAATCGTTCGCCAAAGAGTAGCTCTCGATGCTGGGCGGAATCAATCGAAGCAGAACGTTCTTCTTTCCTTAATTTCCGTCCGTCAGGCAATGGAATAGAATAGAATTCGGATTCTTCCTAGAAGTGCTTGCGCACCTTTCGCAATCGCAAAATATATATTATTCAACGATGTACTAAAATCTTAAGAAATAGAAAATTCGAACTTCCTCGTACGAGATTTCAAAATTTTTGAAAAATATACAGGATTTATCGTATCGAGACGAAAGCGACACTAACTGTTTCCTAGCACTCTCCCGATTAAAAGACACCAAACACCATGTAAATTGGACTATTTTCAACAAAGTTGGTTTTCAATTCTGCAAATTAACTTTTTATGCAAATTCGTTAATTATAACCCGAATTGTATCATATTCTACATCATTTTCATCGGGACAACATACGGAATCGATTGATGTAACTTTTGTAAAGATTCGATGAGAATTACGGAACTGAAAATTTTTCATTTTTTAATGTCTAGTGTTATATTAGCATTTTATTACTTCTAGGTGAATCAGGAAATCAAAAGTTATCGAATATGATACATTACCGACTGACAACTGTTATTGACAGAAATTTATTAGGAAATAAAAATCGCACGAAATTATTGGATAACCTGATGGATATAATACCTAACTTCAAAGTTCAATGTACGACAATGTCTCGTAAATTGCACGTAGTACAGAGGTGGGCAGAATTAAATTCAAATTCATCCATGATGGGTCACAAATCGTCCCCGCAACGTACATAAAAAAAAAAGTAAACACAAGACTCTTCTGGTAATGTTGCAAAAATGCCACAGTAACGATATCGTAAAATGTGTAACTCAATGTAACTCACGCTTCGCGGAAATTAAAAACGAACGGACAACGGCGGTATCGCCGGCAGTCACGCGTCGTAAACCGCCGTTTTCAGTAACGTGAAAGGGAAACGCGATACAAAGAGAAGTTTCCCCGATTATCTCGCGTTCCAGATCGCGAACGGCGCAGTTCCTGAAACGAACCGAGGAGTTTGCTTCTTGGCAGCGAGTGTCCGACCCGCTCGTAAAGTTCAAGGGATGCTGGGCACGTACGCGAGCAGAATTTCCACCCCATTCCGGCCGAACAAGGGAGGGGAAAAAACGAGATTAAAGAACCTGCGTCGTGGGGAGTTCCTGGAAGAGGGCTGGATCGAATTAAAATTTGAGTCGGCCGGGAAAACGTTAAGACACCTGTTAGATCTGGAGGGTTTAGGGAACCCTAGATTCTGCCCCTCTTCGTCAATGCCCACCCTAACCTAAATTACGTGGGCTGATTAAGGAACACGATGTTTGGATAATCAATTTTGTTGGAAATATCGTGGAATTACGTTTAAAGTTGGAGAATGATCATTTGATAGATAATGTTACGCTTATAGGTTAAGAAATGTGGGAAAATTTATCTATGTGCACATTGATTTGCCTGGATAACCGAATCGTATACTTTTTCTTGAGTTACTATTTTTTAGGTCTCTTTTTTTTGAGTTTTGAAGTATGTAGAACCCTTTTTTTGAATACGGAAATGTTCTAGGATATGTAGAAATATTGTTTTTAATTATAAGCTCATTTGTTCTGTTTTTAGTGTTGTTCCCTACACTACTTTCTAATTAAACTGGCATGGTGTCTAGTGGTGAGACGTTACATTGCGAGGTAATTTGTAAAATAACTCTTTTACTTGATGACACTATTACAATTCTCACTTAAAAGCCATAAATATAGAATTTCTAAATGTAATGATGGGTTCGAACATACCGCGAGTATTTTTGTTTGAATTGACATATTAGTTATCTTTTACGTTTACAAAATTTAAACGCACTACTGTGTATATCAATATCCAACAATTAAAACATTCTATATTATATCTAATAATTACTCAAATTCTAAGTGCCATTTCATTCCACCTTCCCAGTACAAACATAATTTGTTTCTAACCATCCAAGCAATCATTCTGCACTTTCATTCACCAACCACTAATCAAAACCCATATTGCTTCTAAACAACAAACTCAAAATTTCACAATCGTCTCAAAATATTTCCAACATCTCCTTATCAACCAATTAAACTCCCCCTGCTAACAAAATTGTACTAACTTACAATTTCTCATTCAAATCTTCAAGCAACCCTCTATCAGTGCCGCCAAAACAAAGACACACTAAAAGTATCACAAAACACTAAATATCGATCTCCCACTGGTTCAGTCTATGTTTTTCCCTCGTCCCTCTGTTCAACTCCCCCGTTGTTCGTTTCAGTGGAAACTTGGCGCGGGTACTCGAGCTTGCCGGCATAATTTCCGCCCAGGTGCCCCCTCGCACCCCTTCGACCCCTTTGTTTCTCAATTTATTTCCTTCAATTTTCCCCGGGCAGGGTTTCGCCTCGGTTCCATGACTTCCAAAAGAACTGTTCGGGGAATTGGGGCCCACAGGCGGCTGGCTGGCGAATCGTCTTCGGCCGCGATTTTTTTAAAAGAGCAGGGAGCAAATCTGAAGTGGCTCAGTGAAAATGGGGGGCGGTGGCAAGAGGCCGGAAGGAACGATGGTGGGCTTAACGAGCGTCGAAATCCCCGGCCTGAAACGGATCTATTCGTTCCTCTATATTCTGGTGTCTCGCTCTTCCCTCGCTCGAACGTTCCTTCCCTTTTCACTTATTTTTATTCTCTTCGTTTCCCTTTTATTTTCGCGTAGAAACCAGAGGACCGAAGGCAACACAGGAGCACTTGTGTCGGAGTGCTTGTTCTTCGGATTCATCGCAGTCCACGAGTTTGGGCGGGAAATAAATACTGGTATCCCATTACAACCTAGTAATAAATTTCAAAGAAATATGCAGTGTATGAAATTCGTCCCACTAATTTCTTAAAACATAAATTGTCACGTTGAAAATTTAAGAAAACTTAAAATACTGGTATCCCATTACAAATTCCAATTACAGAAATGAGGAACAAAGACTAGAAGCTAACGAATTAATTAAGTACATCCTCCTGACATCATCCTCTTGAACCAGGAAGTAAGAAATACTGAATTTTGCCAATGTTTCGTTTTAATCAAGAAATTTTAATTTTCCATTTTCCGTTCCGTTCGTTCGTCGTGATTTATACTACGAATAGAACCATTTGCCTAAATGTCGAGAAAATATAGTGGATTAGAAGATATTTCGTTAGATCATCGGCGCAGTGGAGCGAGCCGCATTAAATTAAGATCATATTTCCATTATGCAAATGGCGGGGATGCAAAAACTGCGTGGAGGGGGTGCGTGCCGCGGGTTTATTTATCGATTCGTACGGTGTATCGCATGTAGCAAGCTCGTTTACCTAAATATGGAGTAACCATGGCGTTGATTCACGACCTACTTTTTGCATTCTTCAACCGCAACGAACCGTTCGGTCGCCCCGAACGAATATTTGTCAAAGTTCTGGCAAAGAGTCGCAGCGTCCCTGCACTGTTGCTTCTTCACGTGTGTGTGCCTTCCATCCAATTACTAAATGGGATGGAGGTAAAGAGAAAAAAGTGAAAATTCTATTTTAATTATTTTTCAGTTTGTTATTTTCGCTTGTTTATGTGTACGGTGGTTGTACTTTTCAGTTTTTTATTGCTTTCATTCGTCTGTGCAGCCTGTGCTCTGTTTTTAGTTTTTTGAAAAATTGTAATTCTTATTTTATAGATCTGACGTTTGTAAGTTTAGTGATACTATGTCTGAAATAAAGAACCATTGTTTCGAATTGGCGGGCTATTTTTGGAATATTATATCGGATCCTAGACATTTACAATTTTTTCCAATTCTTTTTACGAGTCTTGAAATACAAATTTGGTTAATTTACTCCCCACTTAATCTCACCACAAATTTTTTGAGATTTAGGAATTGGAATCTGAGTATAAGAGAATACTTACCTTACTTTCTTTGACTTGGAGTATTAATCACTTCGAATCTTAGATTCGTAAGGGTTTATCTATTACTCAAAGAAGGGGCTTTGTAAGTAGAAAAGAAAACTGAATTTTATTCTTCAAATAAATTTTTATAATCACCTCGTGAATTTTATTAAATTTGTATTATAAATATTTTTATCCATTTAACTCGGCTCCCCCGAAGATTAAACCATTAGGTACAATTGGACCCAGCTATCGCTATCAAAGTGGTAAATATGAAATCTGCGCGGGTGTTTGAACAGTGCGCCTCGTTAAACGCGCGCCGAAGATAAAAGAGTAAATTAAGAAGCGAGCCTCGGGCGGCCACCTCTTTATCGGTGCTTCACAAACCAAGGGAAAAAAAGTGTGAACAACTAGCGACCCGAAGAAACAGCGAAAAAAATCTCGGACACGTGTAAAAACTACCGACAAAGCCATAAACGTGTGCAAGGAAGACGGCCGAAGTTACATTCGCGTGCAAGACGGACGGGAATTATCCACGCGGATTAGAAACGCGACAGTCAATCAGGAAGACCAGAATTTCCTAAATACCCAATAAGAACGTGAGCAGGAAAGCGAGAGAAACTAATTGCAAGCGTCGTACGCGTGTGAGAAAGATAGAGGAGCTTGTCCGCGCGGATCAGACGAGCAGCTGTCAATCGCGGTCGCCTTCGGTGACCAATGAGGCGGGGGGAAGTAACGCGTACCAGTGCAGTGGAAGGGACAGGCTCGGTCTTCGAACACGTGGAAAGAGGACGAGCGGAGTCTTGGTCGCGCGAGAGCGAGAAGGACGAGCCGAGTTGTTTACTTAAGGCGAGAAAAAAAAGAGTTGAGCCCGAGACGAACAGGTTTTTTTCTCGCTGCTTCGTGGAATCGGGGAGAAAAAAAGTGTGAACAAGTAGCAAAAGTTAAGGGGGAGTTTACGTCCTTGCAGAAAAATCCAAGGCGGTTGTACTCGCGGAGGTGAGAACAAGGGGGTCGTGACTCGAGGCGCGGCGGCTTCTTTATCGTCGGTGCTCGATAGATCGGGGGGAACAAGGTGCGAACAAGTAGTTTCAGAAAAAAAGTGAACAGTGTTCTGCACGTGTGTGAGAAAGAGAAGAGTAAGAATATGGGTGAGGATTGTCCACGCGGATTTAAAGAGCGGCTGTCATTAGCCTGCGCTGTGGCGTCGTCTTCTATTCGTGGAGAGCGAGCAAGTGCAATAGTGGACATTCTTAAAGTTCCCCGCGGTAATTAGTTCGTCCCTTCGATATTTTATAGGTTTTATACAAAACCGACTATTGAAAAAACCGGTATTCGAAATCCACTATTCGCAAAAGATCAGTTAAACTGGTTTTGGAATTTTCACAAAAAATATAATTAAAATAGAAAATAAATATTTGCACTTATTTTAAAATTTTTCATTTTTTTTTTTTAATATTAATGGAATTACAAAAATGTAACAAGATAAATTATACTCTATCTGTGCAAAACCAAATAAATAAAAAAAATTAAAATCGGGGCAACGCTGCTGTGGACACTTTATGCCTCCCTTTCGTCTCCATTTTCCTTATCTAGGTATACTTTAGCTCGACCAAAAGTTCCGTTGAAATTCAACCATATTTAATCGTACGGTGCAACTTCTGTAATTACGGAGCAACATATCACGACACGTAGCAGCGTTATAGTTGAACATTTCCTTGTTACACTTCTTGTTTCGTGCGTTATATCGTCCAAGAATCTCTGTTGCTCTATTTACACGGTTTAATATTGACTCGCGTTACTAAGTTTAACGCGGACAACTGAAACCAAGTAATCGTAGCGTTCCGCTGGTTCAATCTTCGTGTAATTGAATAGCTACGCGAGTTTCAGTAGTTCCGTGAGTTTTACAGGGGATGGGGAAACTTCCCTCCAGCGAAGTAGTAAGTCCGTTTGACGAATTTCACTAGTAATTTTAATTCTTCTATGCTCCAATGTTTTTACTGTGTGTTTAATCTTCTAACTCGACGGGATTTTTTTACATCTTCCTACAGAAATTCCTCGATAAAACATTAAGTCAGAATTCAAAGAATTGATTTATATTTGACTACTTAACTCTCCTACGGTCAAATTAACACGTGGATACTCATAGTGCATTATTTCGAAAAAGTAGTGATAGATTAGAACCCATCGCGAGTATTTTTGTTTGAATAAATATTCTTTAAACCTAACAAAATAAATCTACTGACTTATGAAGATCTGATAAGTCATCTCACGAGGCAATCTCATAAAGCATATAAAAAAAAAAAAAAAAAAAAAAAAAAAAAAAAAAAAAAAAAAAAAAAAAACAGTAGATCCACTTAAGACCGAACTGAACCATCCGACGAACCTAATCGAAACTCGACTATCCCGCGCGCCACGATAACGGAGAGAAGCCACGTGGAAAAGAGCCGCCTGCACCCGTCGCCTCAGATCCCAATAACAATGAACCCAAAGACCCAGCGTATCTACTGTCCTGAGTATCAAGAGGAAGCCCTGTAGACGAGGTTCTAGCCGAATCGCCAGCGGCGAGAGAGCGTGGGGCCGCGATGGCAAAGGCTCGCGGAACGGCTCGAGTGCGAACGCGGCCCGGTATCGAAAATCCAGGAGGCCTGGCGGGTTTGCAGGATCAAACAAAGAGCCTGCCCGCCCCGTTCCGGTAACCAACTTAACCGGAAACTTCGAATCAAAGCAAACACAGGGAAAGTGCCCGCAGGGGTCAACTCGGCGGTTCATCGTGAAACTCGATTTACTGCCACCACCAAGACCACCGCCACGACCACCAACAACAGCATCATCCCCTGGTGTACTTTGGTGCACGCCCTATTGTCGTGTCGCAACAATGCGCGCCGTCTGCTCGCGTGTAATTGGGAAGCTTGGCCGCGAGCGCGCCGCGCACGATAATAATGCGAGTTTCCTGGCTGATCGAGTTACACGAATTGTCTTAGGGGAGATGTTGCAGTTTCGAGGAGCGATTCTCGGTTTCCACGATTTCAGGGAGGGGAGGGGCGGAAGATGTTTCGTTTCACTGTAACGTAGCCGGTGTCGACTCGTTCTGGCGAATTTTTTTTTTAATTTACGGGGCGTTTTTTAAATTCACGACGTGTTTTTTCTTGAGAGTGAATGATGGCAAAAAGTACTATAATATTCGGCGAATCTCCGTCGAAACGAGGGTTGTGTTATTCATGTTTGGAGCCTGAATGCGGATATTTAATGCACGTTAACGGAAACGCGAACGAACACGTGCAAAGCGGACGGTACAACAGGTACGATAATGCGGACTTGGTTTGTTTATACCGAGAGGGATTAAAATAATGCATCGATGCACCGGTCCACCGCATTGAACCGGATCAGGAGAGATTTACCTCCCGGGCGAATTACATACACATTAGCCGTGGAAATAGAGGGTGTTCCGACAATGTTTGGCCAAACGTAGTGAGTGCATTCTAGCTATTTTACTGAAGAAAAAGTGTCTCCAAATATGGGGTCATTGGTGTATTTTTCGGAATCGCTTTCTTTAAAATAATTTGTACATTAGGAAAATTCTAATACTAGAAACTATAAAACATGGAAATTATTATGAATTATAATAATCTATAAATAAGCTTAAAATAGAACTTTCGGCAATTTACTAAAATTGTATGTTCTTTTTACTGAGTCCAATTTAACAAAGAGTGTATAGTTTTACAGAAAGATCCACGAGAGTGAGTAAAAACATGAAGGTAACGATTTTAATCTCTTTTAAGTTGAAAATTGCGCGAGAACAAATCTCAGGCAGAATAGACAGAAAGCTGATCCTTCAAATTCAGCGGATTTACAAGTTATTCAAATATTTCATGCTTGGTAAGCTGCTACACAGATAAATGGTCCGTATTCAAATTTAATCCTCGTCAAAGTTACCGTCGACACCGAGCCTCCTTTCATCTTTCTTTCATCAATCCCCCTTTCTACAATATGCGGATCAGCATCGATTCATCTCGGCTTTAAGAATTTCTCCGAATTTCCAAAACAGTGCCAAGCAATGTGAATATAAATTGCAAACGTTACTAATTTTTTATGCTGTAGAACGAGCTGATGCACCAAAACATCTGACTATAAATTTCAATAGCACTGAATTAATGAAATTTTTGATACTTTATAGCTGGATTAAATTTTATACATAACCGATAAGAAAATACTTTAAATTCCTTGGTCCGCGATTTCCTACAACTTTCTACTACAAAAGTAATTATAGTGGTCCTAAAAGTATATGTAATCTACATAAAGAAGTTTATATTGGTACAATGAGTGAAATAAAATTTCTAAATTTTCAAGTTGCGAAGCAGAATTAAATATCCACGAACACTTATTGTACCTCACACTTAAATAAATTAAAAACAAAATTCATTCAAAATATAAAAATCCAATAGGTGAATACAAATAATTCTAACACTGCACCCCACTTCGATTCTACAAAATTAGGAATATCTGAACTCTACCAGCAATATATCAATACCAAAACTTTTTTATATGTCAACTTTACAATCCATTACATTTGAATAATCTGAAAACAGTAAAATATTGTGACAATAGATTTTTGACGTCACCGTAGTGCGTCGAAATTCATTTCCACATTTTTCACCCCCATTCGACAAATGAAAGTAATTCTACGAAATTCTCGAACCACTGGCACTGCCCCATCTACATTAACGCAACGATTGCTACAGCCCCATTGCGAAGGCGAACACAAAAAGGCCATAACTGACCGCTAATACACGCGGATTGAAACATTCAGCTGCCGAATTCGCAATCAACGATAAATACGTGTTCACCGATGGTTAATATTAATTTATGCCCAGCTGCGTGTTACACGCGAATGTTATATACCAGGGCGAGAAATTATTCTGCGGGAATGTATCACTTCGAATCGTCCGAATACTGTGCTGCTTAACCAGAAACTACATTTTCATCCTGGACACGCGTAATTTTCGAGGGGGCTAGCTAAATGAAAACGCGTTTCTAAATCAAACACGGTAGAGAGTGCGTGTAGGGGAGGGGAGGGGCGGAGTGGTTTCAATTTGTTAATGTAACTTTGTAACTTGACCGCTTGTCAAACGAACCAGAAATTGAAGTTCGATAGAACTGTGGCTGCACAAAATGACGAAGAGGACACAGATGCAACGATATGTTTGAATATATTTTATGAACTACTGGACCTAAACACAAATATTGTGTTGTTATTATTATTAATATCTCTGGCTGTGTGCCTTTTGTAAAACAACATCTTTTTCCCCGTTGCCTCAAGCCTCAATCACCCTGCCTTAGACGCATGGGAACCGAGAGGAACAAACTTGGAACTTGTATATATACGAACGAGACTGGGACCGAGCACTTGCGAGAAAGAGTTTGACAAAGTAGACCTCTGGTGCCGCTGGTGCGTACTAACAGTCGCGATTCCACGGTGGTGCTGGGACGGGACACTTTGGTGTCCTAGATCGGTAATGAGGAATAGCAAAATAACAGTTATGTACATAATTAAAATTACTTTGAAATAAGGTAAATAGTAGGAATAGAGAGATAGTATCATATTGAGTTTCGATGAGAAATTCGATATGGAAATCTCCGTTGGGACTGTTTTAATTGCTTAAATTTATTAAGCATTTGAAATGGAAGATCGCCTGTGCAGACATTTACTTAGGAGAACCTACAAACTTCTGTAGACGTTATAACATTACTGTTTTTAAACATTTCAGTAGTTTGATACAAGATCAACATGATGTTAGGAAAGTCCCTCTATAGCAAGCTTGCCCAACTGGCGAGCTCAACAGCGAGCAGAACCACGGGTACAGTACTTAATGTACCCCCGTTCAATGTGTTACCTATATAGTCACGCCGCGCCGCGCTCCCACCACTTCAGCTGCTCCCCACTTCTCATCCACTGCTCGTGACGCCAGAGCATTAGCTCGCAGGCCGCGAGGAAACGTCCCCATGTTCCCAAACCGAAAATTCAGATTTTAATGAAACTTCGTGTGAATGTAGAGCATATTGGCGCATGCAAGGAGCAATTTCCCTTTCCGCGGAAATTCCATCTGGACCAACGAAATCAGCCTTTAAATTTGCCGCGTTTTTATCAGTTTTTTAATATAATACTGTAACAGTGCGTGATAGAACGAAACTTTAAATATAAGAATTGTTCAGCTTTGTATGCTCTATCACACTATTAACAGAGCAATGAAGTTATATTAAAAAGGCGAAAAATGTCATAAATTTAAACTGAATTTCTGCAGAAAAAATTGATCCTCCAATATACCTGCTGTATATTCACACGAATTTTCATTAAAATCAGGATTTTCGGATTGGGAATGTTTCCTTGGTAGTGCGTGTTCTTAGATCTTCAAAGCTTTGATGACAATGAATGGAAAATTTAGTACCCATCAACAGGTATGGTGGCAGCAGGAAAAAACTGTAAATAATGCTTAAAGAATCTAGCTTGTACATAATTGCAGATACACTTTCTGAAGACCAAGAATGAAGCCCATTAAAAGGCAAGAATATACAAACTAACAAAACAGTAATAATAGAAAAATATTTCCACTGGTGAGAAAACAGTCATCAATATACATTTCCAGTAAAAAAATCTTCAAATCCCTTCCAACCCTGCATAGGAATTACATTTTTAGCGATCATCGCGTTACCCGATCCAATTAAAACCTAAACTTCTTCCCACTTAGTCATCAAACGTTTCCTGCCCGAACATCCCCCACAGAGAACCCATCCGAATCGTCAAACCCACTTCAGATCCTCTAACGAACTCTTCCTAAAGCCACAGAGGCGGCCACTCTCACCAACTGAAAGCAACATCCTTCCAGCGATCAGCGTTTAAAAACCTTCGAGCCATTTACTCGCCTCCCAATGAACACCCCCCCCCCCAAAAAAAAAAAAATACTTCGGCACAAAACGTTGAAAGGACGAAGAAAGCTTGATTCCTCGGTGAAAGAGTGCTCGACAAACCGCGACCGGGATAAATCGAGTCCCGTGCAGAATAATAACGCCACAGTGCGTGGAACGCGACCGACGAGGGGTGAATAAAGCTCGGGCCAAGCGAGAGGGCGCGCGGATAGCGGAAAAAGGGGGGGGAGGCGGGGTGCGCCTTTGTCCGGTGCTCGCCGACTCTCTGTAAAGGCACGCCGGGCGCACGAATAATAATGGGGCGGGATAATAATGCCTAAATGGCCGATCATCGATTCGAATCCCGCGAATCGATGATTCGATTGTTTCTGTTATTGCGTGGCCTGGCATCCGCGTACGGGTCGCCAAGTGGGCCGCCCACGCGACACAAACTCCAATTCCTGCTGCGGATCAAACGTGTCCTCGCAAAGCCGGGGATATCAAGAGAACGTAAATATTGCTTTGGGGAAGGATTTCGAGCTGGTTATTTCGACCATGCTACTGGCCGAATTGACGGGGAAGAGGGCACTAGTGTCACGGTCGACGCACCGCTAGGGCCCAGTGAGTTCGCATTTCTGGCACACTGCGGCGCAAGTGTAGGTACTTAGGTCCGGTGATGCCCAAAACGAACGCAAATATGTCGCCTAGTAGCCGCAAAACTTTGCGGCCCGTGTGAACTGCTTCATATAAATTTATGTTCTGTTAAAACGCGCGCGGCATACTGCCGCGAACCGGTCGTCTGCACCGGGCCTTAGAGGAAGACTTTTTAATCTCAATGATTGAAAGCTGGTGAAATTGTAAATTAGAGGAGACCAGAAAGAGAAGCACAGGGGAGATAGGGACTGGCGGGGCCCGGTCCCAAAAATGTGGCAGGGCCAATGAGAAACGCATTTATATATACTTCTAAATTTTACAATAATAAATATCTATGCATAGGGCCCATAAAAATTACAATGAGCTTTCCGGGGACCGAGAGGCCTTTAAAAAAAATTTATAATAATAAATACCTATGCATAGGACCCAGAAAAAATTACGATGAGCTTCTCGTGGACCACGGGGCCTTTAAAAAATTTTATAATAATAAATACCTATGCATAGGACCCAGAAAAAATTACGATGACCTTTTCGTGGACCGAGAGGCCCTTAAAAAAATTTTACAATAATAAATATCTATGCATAGGGCCCAGAAAAATTACAATGAGCTTCTCGTGGACCGAGAGGCCTTTAAAAAAAATTTATAATAATAAATACCTATGCATAGGACCCAGAAAAAATTACGATGACCTTTTCGTGGACCACTGGGCCTTATAAGATAAAAACCCAATTGCGCATGGAGGGTCGCACAACTACTAGTAACTATTATTCCACGTTGTCTGCTTTTATTGAAGCGATAGAACATTGCAAATGATATTTCGGTGATCGACACTTACCTGATTCTTGCCTTTGAGAACGAGTACGTTAGTGACGCGCCCGAAGGGTGCACCAAGATGGACGATTTCGCCGTCTGACACCTCGTTCGGGATGTTTCTGATATGAATGACTCTCGAAGGTTTGCCGTTGTGGCTCTTGTCGAGTTTAACCTGCAACAGAAAAATATGCTCACCGTGAATAATATATTCCACTGACCACAATTGTTTTGAATTACATTTAGAATTTAGTTATTTTCTTGGGTGTTAGATAATTATAAGACGCTACAGTTGGACAGTTTTTGAAACAGATTAAAAATGCACTTATGCATTTGTGCACATGTATGGAGACAGTAAATGTACACATTCTTACCAACAATAGATGCCACCATGAAATTGGGGGCACATTATTTTTTTATACTTTTTATGCTAAGTTTTGCAAATTTATTATCACTATATTTTTTATAGTTACATCCATAAATATTGGATTCCAATGCAATTTTTTCTTATCGTTCCCATCTTCCCCCACCGCCAAACAACGTGAAACTGAGTACCTAATCACAAGACCTCCCCACCAGGAGTATTTCCTTTCCCCAAGAATATTCCTTTCAACGAGCCTCCTATTTGCATCTTGAAATAAGCTTTTAAAATTCCATTAGTTCTCGTTAAAATGCCGCCGAATGGAAGTCACACACGGGCCCGGGCGCCGACTTCCAATAACCCTCCAAGAACTACTCGCGACCCCTGCAAGAGTAACGAAACTTCTCGCTTGCGTATACATTTAAATCGAAACCCTTGCTGCCGGGGGCGGAATTTTCAATCACGGCTCAATCCAGTCGACTGCGGCCTCGCAGTCACTCTACTCTCTCCTGCCCCCAGCCCTTTTTGCGCCCCTTTCGCCCCACCACGCGAAACTCTGCCTCCGCGACCCTCTTGTACCGCGAACTTTCTTTCTTTTTCCCTCTTTGGAGGAACCCTCGTCTGCCAGACTTACAGGGGGCCGAGTTGAGGTTTGCTCGGGTTTAACTGATCGGAAAACGCGCTCCTTACCGAGTTAAGGAAGACAGATACTCCCTGCACGGTCCATCTTCCGCTTTCTTTATGGAAGACAGATTGGAAGGATTTCGGGGGGTTGGCGGGAGATAAGTGGGGGATGAATTATTGAATTCGAGAGCTGTTATTGGGATACGTATGTGCAGGTACAGTGGCTGAGGATTAGCATCCTGCTTTCGAAAGTGGGGTAGTAAGGGGTGGGGGAAGTTGAAGAACAATTGTACTACGTTAAGGTCGCGATAATGGATTTTATGGGATGATACCGAACTCGTGAAAACGATAGTTTCCATTCGTAATTAAGATTCTGGGTCCACTTTAAGGGTCCATTCTACTTTGCCGGATGACTTTTTTTTAGAAACTACTACAATTCTATACAGCAAGGAATAATAAATATTTAACAAAAGAAAAACAGCAAAATTCGTGCAGTAGTTCTTGAAAAAAAATCACGAATATAGGCCACTTTTTCAACCGGCAAAGTAGAATGTACCTTTAATTGGGAATGCCACCCCTGAGTCGGTTAAATGTAGCACACGTTTGTAGAGGTATAACAACTAAACTAACCCTTGCACCTGAAAAGCAATGATAGATTCTTTTTATTGAAGAAAGCACTACACTTCACGATATTCTACAAAGTCAAAATCGAAGTGAATCTACTAATAAATAAAAAACTGATAAAAAAGAAACAATTTTCTGTTTCCTATGAAACGTCAAGTGAATATGAACCCAGCCAAGTGAACAATTTGATATTAAGTTTCAAACGTATCCAGACAAGGTTGTTCATAAATTCTTCATCAATGTCGTTGGCGAATTATCTCAAGTTTAGAAGTAATGAGGCAGGATGGCTGAATTAAACCCTGTCTCAGTTTCGAGAAGCTTCAGAAGGAGATCGTCAGCAAGTCTTCAATGGGAAGTAATCGGTGCCTCCGCGAGTTCGTACAATGGCATATTATCGTGTGCAACTCGATAATCGAGTACACCTGCACAATGCAATACTAAACACACCATTGTACACAATTTAATTGCACATTATAAAATTGATTGTGCACAGCATTGTTTCCAACACGATTCGTTGCTCTGTAGTCACTGTGTAATATGTTATTACGAGACGGTAAATATTATACTTTATTATTTAATTGCACTTAATCACATAGGCGTTGAATTTTATGAAGAATATTGGAATTTTTTTTAAACAGTTAGGTAAGGAGTTTATATTAAATTTTGGAAGGTTTTAATAACGTTAATGGACCGCCAGAATATTGCAGAAATAGTTTATGTGTTAGGAGATTGAATCTGACGTTTTTCAGAAATATTTAAAAAACTCCCTTTGCTTTTCCAAATTGACAGTTAATAAATCACCGCGGATATATTTATGATACAGGGTGTCCCTCTAGCGAGGACGTCGATTTTCCTGTCAGCCCTGTGCTTTGCAGGAAAATATGTACGTCAAATTGAATACGGTTTCTCTGTGATTTATTTCCTTCACAATGTACATCACATTTATAAAAAATTTGAAAAATTGATTTCTATGCGTTCCTCCGTAATATTCTATCTAAGTAAATATTTCAGGAATTTTCCCATAAAAAAAACTCTCTTATTGAAACTTCTTCAAGCTTTAAAAAGCAAAATGTTGAAAAAGTGAAAATAACTTTTTCTCAAATTTAATTTTTCTTTAAATTTTTTCAAACTTAATTCTCCACAAAACGTCCCCATATGCAGAATAATCGCCTATACAAATTCACCTACGCACTTACCACTTCCCGCTCGCTCTGTTTTGATGCTGCAAGAAATGAAGGAATATAAATAAACTCCAAAATTCACCTTCCCCACTTCTCTCGCTTTACTCATCTCTGAATCATCCCGGGTATAATAGAACACGAGGATATTTCAACAATCCGCCGCGCGAATTGAAGCAGGTCAGAGAAGCGGGTTAGTTTTGAATCCACGCGCGTCTCGGCGAATACCCTGGACAGAACAACTTTTCCCCCCCGTCCAGCCGTCCTGTCGACTGAGGTTAAGGGGTAGAAGAATTACCGCGGGATCAAAAGAAGTCGAGGGTTTAATTTCAAAGGTTAGCTGCTGCCCAGGGGCCTCCTCTCGAGGCTTCCCGCTAGTCGAATCCACCTCAAGCCACTTCACAAGACTCGAAACTCATCTCCACAGACTTCGCGAAAGAGAGTGGGATGTGTGAGTGAGCGCGCTGATGAGGGAGGAGAAGAAGGTAGTGCAAAGCTGCGGAGAAGAAACGGAGAGACAGTCGGTGGAATATGGCTCCGAGGGAAGTCTCGTAAAGCTGCTGCTTATACGTGCCTGGGCGCTCTAAAACTCGAGTAACGATAAGAAACAACGATAAATGGGAGTGAATTCCAGAGACAGGTGAAAGAGTCGGCCCAGGGATCCTCGTAAAATGAGCCTGCAACGATCGACGTTTTATTGGAACCCGATAGCTGTGCTTGTTGGATAGTTAAATGCAATGTTTGACTGAGTTTGACAGGTTGCCATCCCCTTAAGACTCTAATGAAACACTATACTAGAAGAAGACTCAATGAAACGCGGGTAGCCTGGTAGAACATGAAATTAAAGTTGTATCAAGTATTCATTAAGCTTGAAAATATCAATGTTTTGCTTTAACTCTCTCCCGAGCAGTGACCATCTCTGTTATCAGGCATCAAAGAAAACGTAAAACTATATCTTCACAAATAACACGGGAACTGCCACTTCCCAGAGCACTCGAAGATAATAAAAGGGTTTCAATATACACCTAAGCTTCGCGTTAGATGGGCTTTTGGAAGTCAAAGTGGCCCAGGTCCGTAGCTCCCATCTAGGAAAAGGCAACGAAATGGGCATCGAGAGTTCCGGGGAGGAAGAAACGAGGAGTTGAAAATCCCGAGTCGGAAGTTCCGCGTCCAGGGCGGGCAATTTCGAAGAAGAGGCTATCAAATGAGACACTCGGGATGTCGAGGGCGAAACGACGCGCCAGGCGAGTGCCTGTCGATCGCAGAAGAAGAGGCTTAATTGCCCGGCGTTTCCCTTCATCGCAAAGGCAGGGTTAGGTGGCCCGATGCAGGCCACGAGAAACGCGCCCATGGTGCAAACAACGTTGACTTCGAGTGCCGTTCAACCACTCGCGGCAACGACCTCGAGGACCTCTTCGTGCCTGGACAACGTGTTCTAGCATCTCCACTTTCCTCGCTACACTTCGCCTTCCTTTTCGTTTTCCTCCTACTCCTCGCGTTCGCCGGGTTTACGGCTGCTTTCTTTTCCGTCAAAAATTTCATTGCAACGCAATCAGAGCTTCCGTAAGTCAATTACTGTCACACTATCAACACTGCCCCTCATTTTACTTCCCCTTATTTGGCTTTCATGTACGTCCTCGTCCCTCGTTCATTGTTAGCTCCTTTCTTCTCATGTCCCTGTATTCTTCCTCTGCACGGTTAGATTGAAGACTCCTGTATTGAAGATTCCGCCATATTTGAGCTCTCCGGTATCCGGCGTAACCGTACTAGCCGCAGAAGAGGGTTCCTTTCATTCCCAAAAGCATGATAAAAATTCTTCTTCCACCCCTGTTCGCCCCTTCCTGGCCCATCTTCAGCCTCTCAACCACCCTCGTCCGAGAATATGTCTTCCTTCATCCGAGCCGATAATTGGACATAATGGAGGCAATTCGCGGAAAATCGCTTGTAGGAAATGGGCACCGTGACCTCCTCCCGCTGGCTGATAACGAGGAAGGATGCGCCCCGCCAACCGGAAGTCAACATTCCAATTCCGTTAGAAAACGCCCCAGCACGGGGAACTCCAGCTTTCTCGATGGAAACAACCTGACGAGCTCCTCCATGTTTTTTTAAAATATTCGACGTCACGTGAAGCACATTTTCGTCGAATTTTCACTGTATCTTTCCTGTGACCAGAATTAGCCTGCTACTTTGAAAATATGGTAGGAATGGAATATTCTTCAAAATATCAATTTTATGGAATATTCTTCAAAATTGAAGTTTTGAAGAATTTTATACACCCTGTTCTTTTAATTTTAATCACTTAGGTATACTAGTAATTTTTGTCCCGCAAGGTGGCAGTATTTAAAATAAAGATGGCGAATACTTACTGGATTCCTAACCTCACTTTCCGCTGGGACAACTCCACATCAAGAATTCAATAAAAATTAAGTTAGAAAATCGTGTATAGGTGTTTAATGTGGAAAGCAAGGTTTTCCATGTGGAAATGAATATTTACAAATTCATAAATAGTTTTTTTTAAGAAGACTACAACATTCTCCAGAAAGTAAAGACAGAGTATCATAGCCGAAACCCCAAAGAGTGCAGAAGATGAATATCCCAGCAATTTTCTCTTAAATGCCTTTACAAAATCGTGGAACGGAGAAAATATTTCCACCCAATTGCAAAGACAATGAATACACCCCCCCCCCCCGTGTAATTCGTGGCTTTTGCGGCTGCGAACGTGGAAGCTACGCCTCTGAAGCGTTTTATCACACCGATAATCTTTATATCATTGCTGCTAAACGAGCCTGAGGGGTCTTAGAGGCTGCTGTAAATGAGGAAAACCCTCGCCAATGGTTGGGATCCATTATGCGGTCATACCTGCTCGTTAAAGGAGACATCAGCTTCAGTGACTCGCCATTACCGAGGCCGTGACTACCATGAAATATTCCGCGTGATAAACATGTAACGATTATTTAACCGAGCAACTCTTGCATCCCACTTTATTTCACCCCTGGTCAGAGATAGAAATTCCAGTGGTTGTATTTCCTTATGCTTTTTCTGTCCATCGGTTATCTGTCGACAGTGGATATGATGAAACGGAATGAGATTGAAACATTGAAGATTTCAATGCAGGCAGGTTAAATAATTGAAACTGTTAAGTTAATTTTAGAGTTGTGGAGAAATAAAGCTCATGGGGAATTATTCTTTACCGCTGACGATACTCTGGTAGAAATAACGAAAAAGGAATGTGTTCTTGTTTGCCATGGAAGGTTTTACCATGTGTGTCCACTGTAAGAAGAAATGAAATCAATAACCGACAGAAAATCAAATAGACGAGGCAAGTGATAGTAAACAGAAAATGATGGTAAATTTGTAAAAAGACAGAAAACTATATTTGCAAATTTTTTACTTGGGTGATTTACATTTGATAATTTAATAAAAGGCTTGAAACCAAGGAAATACAAAACCCTTGGCCTTAATTCTCGCGTTATTTTCGTACCACGATGCACTCTAACTAAAACGAATTTTACACGAAATTCAAGACCCATAAAGAGGTCACGTTTTTAATACAACGTTGACGTCGATTATCTTTAGAAGCGACTTAAAATCGACAAAATAGACTAAGTTCATTTCCAAATACAATCGATATAAAGTTCAGTAGAAGTTAACAAGAATTCTTTCTATCCACAGCAAAAATGTTCGCTGCTCGTAAACTCACAAAATTATCCGTTAAAACTTTAAATATCCATTTTTATTCAACCAGAAACGAACGTTTAATTCGTTTTCACATCTTTCAGAGCAGGTCTTCTATTTAAAAAAAACCTATTCAATGCTAAAATTATCGTTCTACAGAAGCTACCTCCCCATTTCGTAAAAATGATTAAGTTTAAAATAACTTTACCCACAAATATCACGATTTAATTAATTAAATCAACTAAAAATACATAAAGTAGACACTTCCTTCTCAAAATAAAAGAACACCAATGAATCTTACCTGAAAAATTAATTTCCATCGTGAATTAAATTTCGATTCAAATTTTCCTTTCACCTATATTTATAGAATATGCATTGGCACAGTTTCATCTTCCAATATATATAACAGTCAACGTTTATTAACAACAGAAGTCCTGCAACCAAGATTCCCTAACGAGATTTCGGTTAAGACACCTTCCCTTTTGGCGAGTCTGATGCCAGACGCATTCTCGGTCGCGTTAGTGAAAATTCTTTTGAAACGGGGCAACAAAAGACAAGGGGATAAGGCCAGAATATGAAGGGTGATACCGAGTATAGGGATAAAACAGGACAAACAGGACGATATCGATGGGAATCCTTTCTTCGTAGACAGTGTCTGGCCTGCTTCTCCCACCGAATAATGCGACAGCTGATTTTTATTATTGGGGTAGGATTGAACACCCCTCACGTACCTCTACAATGTCTTGGAACAGCAATTTTGCGATTGCACGTTGCACTGCATTTTATGGGCACCTTTGAATAACTCTTTTTTTAGTTTAGAAACATTTAATACTTTTTTATAAGTTTGCAACACTTGTTTGTCAAATTTAAAAGTTACAATTATTAAACTGAGATTTTGTAGGATGGGTTGGATGAACTCCTAATATATCATCAATTTTTATTTTATTATTTGACAATGGTGTGCTTCTTACTTTGGTTTTCAATGATTTAGTCGACGAAGAGTGTGTTTGATTTATTTTTTTTTGTAAGGGTTTCAATTTTTTATGTAAAATTGGGTTTCAGTATTTGTTACTGAAGGTATATATCGATTCCCTTGATGGTGGAGTTTTTAAGCGTGTATAATGGCTTCGCCTGTTTTATTATAAAACAGAGTTCGAATATTTATTACTGAAATGGAATTGGACGGCGTATTTCAATAAAACAGACTAGCAGATTCATGGCAAAGTATATCACTGGTAATACACGTTCTAATAAAATAAAATCTGTTAAACAGTGTTATTAATTCTTCGAATGCAATACTAGATAGAAAATTACAGGGAAAATTAATACTAGATTTGTCATAATTCAATAAAATTACCACGGAATTTGTAGAATGGTAAAATTTAATTGAATCTTACGTTTGACAAGATGTCCAGCCAAAATCTGAACCGCCTCTTGCCGTGAGTTTCGCTTTTTAGGCTATTGCGCATGCCCATGGATCGTTTGAGCGTCGAGCGGCGAAGAATCACCAGAGACCACAACAAGAATTGAGGAAAAAACACGCGTCACACGTTAAAATTAAACGTCCTTACACGCCCAACACTTTCCTCGATCGCAGAAACCCGGGATTGTTCGCGACGCATCCGAAATCCCGCGATAAATAAAACTGAACGCGCGAAGACACTGACGGCAGCGTGGTCCGGTCGATGTCACGCCGTCGTTCGCGCGTCTCCGCTGCGAGTCGGCCACACTCGGATGTCAACGCTTCTTACGAAACGGGAGGGGAGCGGCGCGGTGCACCGCGACTTATGTTCTCGCGGGAAGTCCCTAGCGCGCGTCCTTTTGAAATATAGATCGAGTAATCCTTTATACTCGTTCTTTGAAACGTGACTGTAGTGCTCTGTTGCTATGAAAAGGTTGTGTTACCTTAGGACAGGGTTGACTAACTGGCGACTCACGAGTTGCCGGGGGCTCCTCCGCCTTGCGGCCACGCTGAACGCTGTCGAATTCGTCCGTGCCTACACAGACATAAATACATTCGATTGCTACGGCCGGCCACGGCCATACGTTTATAATAATTTAAAATAATAATTTTTACGTTCACATTCACAGAGATGTGTAAAAGTAAGTATATATCAGTTCGTATTGTCGTATTAATTATAATTACATATATGTAAACGTATGGCCGTGGCCGGCCGTAGCAATCGAATGTATTTATGTCTGTGTAGGCACGGACGAATTCGACTGCGTTCAGCGTGGCCGCAAGGCGGAGGAGCCCCCGGCAACTCGTGAGTCGCCAGTTAGTCAACCCTGCCTTAGGAGAATTATTCTGTATCGTAGAAAGTATATTTTGGTACATTAGTGAGCCTTAGAACGTTTCTTTGAGATGTATTTTTTGAGTAAAAGAATTTGTTACTGTTAACGAATATTCCGTGGTTTAGGAATATATTTTTATTTTACATTGTATTTCTATTGAAATATGGTGTACACATATTTATTAAAAACACTTATTTAACACATTCACTTTACTGCAGCCCGAAGTGCAACATTTTTTCAAAAGTTTCCAGCAGATTCCAATTCCCAGGCTTATCCTCGCAATTCGACCAAAATCCCGCCCTCGAAAACCGCTGGCACACTTAAAGGGGAGCACGCGCCACGACGCAACAGGCTGCGCTGGATGGTCTTATCCCCATTAGAATTCCAAGTAGGTTCCCGTTCTCGCCCCTAACTTGCACAACGTTTCCCACCCTCTTCCACCCTCTCCGGCGCGCGATTCTTTCTCTCTTCTTACCCTCGGTGGCATAACTTCTGCCCTTCGGGCACGTTCTCCGCCCCCAACCCGCCAACAGGAAACCCAGATTCCTTTCTTTAGGAAGTAGACGAAAGCGCCAACATCGCGGACGAGTTTTCCAGATAAGCGCGGGCCACGTCGCTTCCACGGCAAATGCATTCGAGTGCATCCGTGGAAAGTGCAAGGAAAGAGGACTTCGGAGTGTCTCTCTCCCGGGGAGATGGGAGATAGGGTCCTCTCGAGCCGAGGCTCTTCCATCCATCGCCAAGAACACGTATCCGATGGTTAGGGTCGCGCCCTGTCCAAGAATACTTTCGAATTTTGTTTGCCTATTTGTAACGTTCAATAAATCTATAGACAAGTGTTAATATTTTCTGTGATTTCTGAGAAATGAATCCCGAGAGTGTGAAAATTTCCATTTATTTCGCTTCTAGTATATTAGACCAGGAACATTAAAACTGGAGATCTATGTACACACAGAGGGTTTTTCTGTAGATTTTGTAAATTATTTTCGTTTTTAATATGAAAATTTCTATTTGAAAGTCTGCGACTTTTATGTTATGGATTTTCGACTATCATTTTGAGAATGGTAGGTCTTATCAGACTGTCAAAAGGGTGTAGTATACGGGCACGGTTAGAAATTGAGGGACAATCCTGAGCATGCAATATCCTGATGCAAAAAGACATCGAAAAGTCCTTTACCGTTTTGTGATCCGAGGCTTCGTTCGCGAGATATTAACAGTTGAATATTAGCGGTCCAAGTTCCGGGGCGCGCGGCAGCGTGCGAGCGGTCACTGCTCCGCGCTCAGCTGTTTCAGCTTTAAACTGCGCGCCCCGGAACTTGGGCCGCTAACATTCAACTGTTGATATCTCGAGAACGAAGCCTCGGATCACAAAACGGTAAAGGACTTTTCGATGTCTTTTTGCATCAGGATTTTGCATGTTCAAAATGATACCGAATAATAGTGAGGTCTTCAATGCGCAAGCTTGAACAGAAGAGGAAAAAGTGAGTCGACGCTGTTCACTCCACCTGGGATATTTTTGCTCACACGTTTTTGGATATATATTCTACTTGCTCTAGAAAAATCATCTAATCATACGAAAAAAAGGAATCAATTGCATGGCAGTTCATTTCCGGCTGCTACCATCGAAATCGAAAGGAAAGTCATTTGAAACTCGATCGTCCCAACCGATAAGATTAATTATACCCTGGCACTGTGATAAATTAACCGTCAGGAATGCCAATTAACGATTTTATCCACCAAATTAATCAACCCTTGTTTCGTTCCACCAACATTCTTTTCGCCTCTTTATTTTTCCAGTTATCAGTGAGACGCTCGATTGTGTTAATTTGCCGGCTCAACGAGGAATCGTCGGTATTAAAACACAGACAATGGGGGTGGAGTGGGAGCAGGGTGGTATTGAAAATGTTGCCGAGCAGGGATCATTGAGAGGCTGTCGAGTGGAAGGGGAGGCAAGAGAAATATGTAAAAAGGACAAGTGACCTATCGAAATCGATACCCGCCGCGTGTATTCATCGAAATCGAAACCCGCGGAGGGGTGGGGCCGGCTAAAGGGGACGTGTTGCTGTTGCAGACGGATGAAAAATAGTGGCAGCCCGTTTCTACCTGCCCACATATATATCAGAAGCCTGAAACGTGCCTTTATGCTTCTTTATTTATTCCCGTGGCTGACAGGAAATTGAGGTAAATGTAAAATATCATGCATTTAATAAAACACGTCACCCTATTAGGCTGACACAGCGGGTAACACATATTATCGATTAAATTCATCTGGTCACTCCTCCATCCCCTCTTTCCTCTTTCCTTTTTATCAAAATTCTCCCCCCCCCCCTTGTACTCGTGCTATTCCTTTGATTCAGTTTTCACCGACGGAATTTTTTTCTCCCGTTTCACATCCGTTCCCAGCCCTCCCTCCTTTCCGTAGACCAATTAAACGAACACGTTCAAGCTCCTTTGCTTTTTCCCTCCGTTCCATCAGCCTTTCATTCATACAATTCCGCGCTGCATCGATATCCTTTACCGCGGATAATTAAAAAACGAAGGACCACGCGTGCATTCTATTTTCTCTCATCCCTCTTTCGCAGCTTCGCGCGAATTTGTTTGCCCAGTTGCTCCGGTTGCTCGCCACTTTCCCAGGGGCAATTAATTCGATTCAACTGGAAATCGAGCGCGATGCTGAGTATACGAGCACTGCTATCTAGATTCTCCCGTTTCATTCCCAAACACATTTTTTTCTACGCAAAAGTTACAAAAAGAATTCAAATTTCTAGGTCTTCTTTTAGCCAACAAAGAGAAGCACAAAAGTACCCAGAAATAACACTTGAAATCAATATTTTTCAAATATAAATGCTTACAAACTTACGAATTTCGTACCGTTTTCTGAAAAACTATATATCTTTTTGTACCTTTCCTTTTTTGAAAATTGTGAAAGGTGATATAGGAGTTTCTTCGATTATACTTCTTTCTATTCTACTTTGGCCCCCGGTTTCCTTTCGATTACGAGAAGAATGGTACTTGTAACGAACCCAATGAAACAAAGGGCCCTTATGAAGAAGCGGAACGGAACTGGGAGCGGCAATATTGACCGTCCACAAATATTTTCCTGGTAACGCAACGAAGCGGCGGAACGCAGGCTGGAAACAATGCTTTCACCCTCGATATAGCGGCAAAAACACGGGCAGTTGCCGAAAAACATGGCAACAAGCGAATATCGACTACCAGGAAACGATGGTTTCTCCTTTTGGATGGGTAGAGGCGTGGTATACTTCTTTTTTAGTACTGGCGAACATTTGCATTCGCCAGTGGTAACAAAAATATGCTCGCTGCAACCTCTTCAAATTTGAGAATGTTTGATTCGGAAAGCGTAAACAAATGTAAGAACTCGAATCTTTTCTATGAAAATCACTATTTAGGCCACAACTATTTTTGATTGTTCAGCATTTTTAAACTAATGGAGGACTGATATATGATAAAATATTTCGAGTTTGTTACTGTTATCGGTGCAAATTTAATTAAAAGGAAAATTTTAAACATGACAATCAAAATTTTTTAGGAATATTTACAATCTACCACATTTAATTTCATTAAGTAATATTCAATATTCTATTAACCTCTTGCTTTAAAATGACGCCTCAGCGACTCCAGGGATTTTTTGTGTTTTTAATTTGTATGTTTGGGTCAAGAACCTCGTAATTAAATTACAATTATATTTCGTCAACACAAAAATCTATTTAACATTTTCCAAAACTACAAACAAATATTTCTTCAACTAAAAAATCATTCACCCTTCACAAATAAATCTTTAAAATTTCTAATTCACGTCAGTGTAATCTGGTCGTAAGTGCGAGTCGCGGAAAAATGTCCCCGAACTTCCGTCCCACCAGAGACGCGGAGTGAAAACATCCACGTATGTACCTCGGACAGGGAAAATCAATATCCAGCGATGGGTATCAACCAATAAACAACCCTAAATCCTGCAAACCGGTGCTCGTCGAGTCCGAAGCTACGCGCTCTTCCTATTATCGAAATTGCGTCGCCCGCGGCCACGGCTGTCGGAATAATAATCGACCAACGAGGATAAGAGCGTCGGGGCGCGGAATAAGACGAACGAAAGGGACAAGGGGCAGAAAGGGGGTGGGAGCGGGTGGCGTTTAAAGCCGAACAATCCAGAGTAAAACGTCTGCCAGTCGAAATGGCTCGCCCATTCCGAGGGATCCCCAATTTTTTCCAACCCCTCCCACCTCCCAGCCCAGGCAGTGAGCTTGCAACCCCCGCCCCTCTTGATCGCTCAACCCCCACGCAAGGTAGGGTTCCGTCGACGCCTAGCACCAGGACTCCGCGGAAATTATCGGCGAAACGTCAATATGCATTACCTCAACGTCCCTCCGAGCGTTTAGCCACCCCCCACCCCGACCCTCGTTCGATTGCACACCCCCGTGCAACCGCGCTCAACCCCGCTGGTGAGATCCCAGCATTCGGGATGCGATGGAAGACAATCTCCTTGATCGGTCTCTCCTCGTTTTTGGCTTTATGATACGGTTGTTTCGTTGTGATTATTATTATTCTGGTACTTATTGTCCCCTTTTGGATTTTGTTCGGGGAGAGGAGGGTAGATTTGGTGAGATTGATGACGTGATTTGGTCGAAAATTGATTTAATTTTTCGAGATATAATGCTTTATAAATTTTCTATTAAAATTAGATAGTTTCCCTTTTTGCAGAGTTTGGGTTTTTAAATATTTTAAGAAATATTTCATTGTGAGTATAAAGTATTCTGGTTAATTTTCATTTTAAGTTTAGACAACTTGAAAACATTGACTGAAAAACTAGACGACGAGAATTCGAATATCATTTGAATTTACAAAAATTTAGGTAACATCGAATCTTTTTTTATATTCACAATTGTTTTAATATACTTGAATTGATTAAAACAAATGAAATTTTGAGAAGCACTAAAGAATGGGAAATTAAATAGATCATTTCTTTGATTGCACTGTCTGCGAACTCGATAAAATTTCCATTTTCTTGACTCCAGATAGCAATTTCCCTTTTAGAGACTTTCGATCAGTTCGAAGGACGGCCAAACGGTCCGCGGCAACAATTTGCCCGACAGGAAAAATGCACGCGAAATTTGAACCTGATCCGACGGATGCAACTTCTGTCACTGTCAAATCTTTGACGAGCGCGCTTATCAGTCGTGGATTTTCACGTCAACGGCACGAGGAGATTCCCCGGCGTCGAATCGACGCCGGGGGATCAGCTGTTTGGATGAGAAAGATGGAGAGCCACTTGATAAACTCAAAAAGCTATCGTCCCACTATTGTTTGCAATCACCGCCATGACGCATTGCACCAAAACGTGTTTAAATAAAATTATTTCAACTGTGTGGCACGAAAAAAACGAATTTGAGGATACAACGAAAGGAGGTTGCAAAGTGAATTTCGTATAATAATTAATATTTATTGTGTTTTACGAATAGAAGAAATTATTTTGAAAATTGACAAATTTTTTTCATGCAATATTGATTAACTACTGATACGATTCTATGTGCGAGCTAAAGAAACTTTTGTGCAGATCTAAAAAAATAAACTAAATAAATAATTTGTTTATGAAAAGAACGATGGTAACGCTATTTTTTCAGAGTATTATCTTCATTTAAATAGTGATTGGATCAAACGAAACTCGGTTTATAGAGACTCAACTGAAATCCAAAATTTGATTAATAGATGCTACAAAGGGGTTCACACCCAAAATTGAATTTGGAAATCCAAATATCGAATTTAGATTTCAAAACTCAAATTTGGATTTAAATCCCCCTAAATCCTTTACTTTTGTTGTACCTCGCATTTTCCTTGCACATGGGCCATTTTCCTTAAACCCGTCACTACTTCAGTCCGTCCCACAAAACATTAATTCCCGTTGAATATCACCGCCCACGATTCACGAAACATGTTAAATTCCAAACACATCAGCCGAGAAGAGTTTCACTCTTCCATCTTCTGACTGCGCATGCGCAACGAGGGACCTTGCCATTGCCCCACATTCCAACCAACGCCATTCAAAACCCTGTCACGCCACTCTTAAACACATCTTCCCGAACTCTTCCATCCCCTAACCGTCACAAACCCTCCCATCCCAAACATTCAACCCCTATTCCCTCTACAAACAGATCCTCCCCTAAAGAATACCCCACCCCTCTCCCCGCCCCTTTTCACTGACATCCCCACAAGGATTCGTCTCCTTTTCGATCATCGCCATGAATTCTCCATATCACCGGCGACCCGTTTATCGCCGACTCCGCGTGTAATAAATTCCGCGGGGCGAGTTAACGAAACGGGCGCCAATACGAGAAGTTGACAGGGGCCGTGGGGGGCTTAATAAATTGGCCGGCTGGACGATAGAAGCAGGGGGATAACGCAGTCTTGCCAGTTTTATGGAAAGGGTGTAGAGTCGTAGGACTCGCGGGAGGGTTGAAAATACAGGTTATTGATGAACCGTGCGCTACCACCCCCCAGGCAACCCCTTCCACGACAGGCCCCAGTGTGATGTCCGGTAGCGTCTACGGGCAGCATGTGCACCACCACGATACAATGGCGTACGCTACGTTCATAACGTATTTGGACACGCTGGCCAGCTTGCAGCCCCCGGGTAGCATGATTAATTGCGTTCCTGTTATCTCCTACGAACGACAGCGGCCACGGAAAAGGGAAAAAGAGGAATTTCTACGATGGGCATCGGGGGGACGGGCAGCTGGGGGGCGCAGAAATTTGCTCCAGAGCTTTTTACAGTCGGTCGTTCTCGTTTACGTGCACGTATTCGTTCGCCTCGGGGCTCGTTTCCGCTGCGAGAAAACGGCACGATCGGGGCGAAGCTTGTCTTCGCGTTTTCGGGGGGCGAATGGGAGCCTTTGATGGAGGTCGATGAATGGGCGCATCGCCCAGGGTGGAATTATTAGAGGAAATGTCAGGGAGCACGGTGGAATAAAAGGGGAATAAAAATCTGGAGAGTTATGGAACGCTTTGTGATGTTTTTTTTTTAAATAATAGACACCGAATCTCACAAAGAAATTGCAAGATATATATTAACCGGTGACGTCCCACTTTGTGATATAAACGGTGACGTGGAGTCTCACATACTCCTCCTTTAATAATTTCACATTGTCAAACCTAAAATAATTTTTATTATACAGCGGCGGACGAAAGAAAGTTTATAACCTTTAAAATCGCATAACTTTTTTGGGATTCGTCCAAACCAATCAGTATCAGTGACTTTATTACAAGTATATATTTTTTTTTTTCGTTTCTTTATTGCATCTTGATTGCCGTTTTGGGTTCATGAGCAAAAATAATTATGAAAAAATACTTCGAGACGTACAAAGACGTAATTCTTATTTCAGAATGAATATTTTTTTAGCATTTTTTTTAACATATTTTCATAGATCAATTGCCCCGCATCATTTATCTAAACTTCGACCTCTAAATACGCTCAATTATATTCAACGCGATCCACGATGCACCAGCAACAAAAAATTATACTCGTATAATTGCAATTTATTTTATGAACTTCGTGTCAATAGCGTGCAAGAGAAGTGAATTTTATTTACATCCCACTTTAAACTCGAACGAACAGTGTTCGCCCGGGGACTCGATTCTGCTCGGTCGTTAAAGGCTAAATTGGAGAAAAGAAATGGGAAGATGACGTTCGATCGGGCCTCGAGTTCGTCGTTGACACGGAAGCGCACCCCTCAGCATGCCGAAGTGAAGAAGAGTGGGAGAGCCTTAGGTAATCCGCAACACGAGTAACGCGGCCACGATTAATTGGTAGCCCGATATTGTAGACTTTAACAGCGGCCGGGAGCAAGTAGTAGAACTGTACGTTATAGCGGACGGAGATGGTAAGTTTCGCGTTACGCCAGGTGTAGGTATCACGTAATAGGTAAATAAAGGTTGAATGTTCCAGGCAGATAGCTGGCTGCTAAGTGTTAGATATTACGAAAGGAGATTACGTTAAACTCAAGCTGCAAAAAGTAAGCTCCTCACACGCTAAACATCTATGAAATTATCCCGTTCCCTCAAACGAAATATTCTTACTTCGGAACATAAAAACTTTTCAAACTCTCTCCATTTTTAAGAACATCCCCTCCCCACTCTATTTTCTTTACACAAATTAAACTGTATATAGGGTAAAGGCAGGTAATATGGAACTTCGTAAAATTTCGATAAAGAAATAATGAACTCTTCAGACAATCGTGTACAATTGACAATTGAGCATCAGTCGGGCATCGATCATTGAATAAGAAACGTTTATATTTTTCGTGGGGCGTAAAAGTTTCTGAAAAGTGCATCAAACAGTTAAATATTGCAGTGAAGGTATGCTACAAACTATTGTTTTCATATAATTTATCATTAAATATGTGTGTTCTTGATAATTCAACAATAGTTTCCCAATAAAGTTACTTTCTTCTTAGTATAATTCTTGATTTCTTGTCGGAACATGTGTGTACGTAATATGGAACATACTGTGTAACGTAGATGAAGTTGATAATGACTATGATGACGATGATGCGGATTGTTTATTTTGCGATGCTAATTATAAAAATAATGACAATGAAAAGTAGACCCAATGTATTCGGTGGTTTCAGTGGGCACACGAAGAATGTGGGACTTCCGACGTATTATTCACGTGCCCAACGTGTAGGAGACGTAGAAAGCAGGAATAAATTCTAAAAATGATGTATATTTATTTATTTGTATCTTCTACTTAATAAATCTTCATTAAAAAAGAAAGTCAAGATTTTTCCGTTTTCTTTACAAATTTCCTAGGTGTTCCATATTAGGACCCATTTTTTCGAACGGCCGATTTGCACGTTTTTCACTTTATTTACTATAATTGCAAAACAATTGGATTTTTTTACATTTGACTATGTAAATATGATAATGCATTAGTTCCTTCATCCCCTCGCGTAGGTTTAATTAAAAAAATAACAAATTCCCCTACTTTTGACAAGCTTTTGAAATCAGGTGTTCCATATTACCTGCCTTTACCCTACTCTTTTCTATAACGAAACGTTCTCTGGCATTAAATATTCACAAATTCTACCAAACACCGTCAATTTTCAAAATTCATATTTCCACAAACGCAGCGTCATACAAAAAAAATCCACCCCACATTTTTCCTTCATTTTTATTCCGAGAACCCCTCCTACTAGTATACAAAACCAAAATCAAAGTCACATTCTTTCTTCCACAGCAGAAGCTCTCCACGCAGCCCCATATTTCACAAGGGGGTGGAAAATTATTAGAGTGGCCCCTATCGACGGGCCATTGCCATTGTAGGCGCGGTCGATGGAAGTCATATTGAACGCATTAAACACAGTGAATAAATATCAATTTGATTGATCGCTATCCGGGATCGTTTTCGAATCGTTTCGCTTCCCCTGTCCATCGACGTTCCTCCATATTCCCAGTGAAAACGCTGGCCCGCCCCCCTCTACCCTCTTTGTCCCCTTTCGTTGCTGTATATTACACGTTAACGTACCCCGGCGTTGATTTATGGACGTTACTTGGAACCATTCTCGTGTCATCCAGTCGTCCGCCAGCGAATGGGAAGGATCGTATGAGCTCTACCCGTCCACCGTTCACTCGGTATTTTCGATCGGTGTTAATGACACTATGAATTCATTAGCCTGTCGGCCGCGAAATTGAACGCGCGCAGGGCAACATCGACGCGATTCGACTTCTTTGCTGGTGGGAATTTTTACTGGTCATTGGAAAATTTGGAGGAGCAAAATTCGATCCCCTTCAAGTGACAGCTTTAACTCGATAAAGAATCTCAAGAAAAAAGGAGCTGGAAAAGAATTAACAGAAAACAAAGAACAGAAGAAGAGAAATAAAAACTCAAATCAAAGGGTCTAGCGAGATAAGCATAGTGAAAAGTGCCCTTGAACCAATTTTAGCTGGCAATGCACCTTTCAATAGTGTAGCACAGGAAAACATTGTACATCAAGTTTCAACCCCCTATCAACCAGGAGGGTAGTTATAGGGTAAATTCGAATTTTGGGTTTTTGCCATATTTTCCCTATTTAATGGTCAGCAAAAATTCTAAAAAAAATCTGAAATATTGTAGACATGATTGTATATGATTGTGAATTTTTTCAGATTTTTTCGTTGCAACTGCTAAGTGTGAGAAATAAAAAATGCAAAAAATGTCCAAAAATGCAGATTTCGTGTTGAAGTTTTCGAGCGACTAGATTTTTAATTTTACAGTAGGGGAGACCGAGGCTACAAGTTCCGAGGGGTAAGTTGTTCCGACAGTTCTATATTCAAAATGAAAGGAGCGTTGTACTTTAAATTATTTTTTCCGTGTAAGTTGATCACGCCACTCTGTGGAAAAAATAATTTAAAGTACAACGCTTTTTTTGATTTTGAAGATAGAACGATCGGAACAACTTACCCGCGGAACTTTTAGCCCCGGTCTCCCCTAGTTGGATATTGACATGACTATTATCTACAATTTTTTTCAGATTTTTCGGTAAGCTGCGCCATAGTTAAAAAAATCAGAAAACGATATGACGGCAGAACGTCGCAGCTACGAATCTGATAATAACTTCGACAGTAAATCCCTGGTAATTATTCAGTGCACTCTAGAATCTAGCCAACTCCGAACTCTGCTACGCAAGCCACGCAGAACGGGGTGCAAATTTGCTCTGCACGTGCGATTAATTCCCATCAAACCCGGTTCACCGTTCCTCGATTTTTCCACACATCGATCTGCCGCTAATCAGCCCGGGGAAGTCGTCTTGCATAATTAGAAACGGTAACTCCAGCGGGTCTAGTAGCTCAGCGGCAAACGCTCGCCGGAGAGACGCGAGAAATGTCAAAAGCACCCCTGCGGGTTTACAGCGGGTCCCTGGCGGTCGCACGGTTAACGCGCGGTTATATTTGCCAGGGAATCCGAAGCAAGTTTCGTCGATCGAAATATCTCTGTGTGCGCGCGCGAGGCTCGATCCTAGTTTCGGGGCACGTTTGCTCGCGCCCCCACTCCGCGCCACGGCAAACACTCTCAGCCATCTTGAAGAAATATTTGAGGTTAAGAAACGCATGTACAGGAGGATTAACGAGGATGCGCGGTGAGGAAGAATTCTAGTGACGATTTGTTGATGACATAAACGGGGGATGAAGCTGGTCAATGAGGGGGATGGTGGTGTGAAATATTGAGGGTGTTGACGGGGTGAGGGATCCAGGTGATTGGGCAAAGAAGGAACTTGTAATCAGGGCTGTTCCTGGGTTTTAGCCGCGCAGGTGCAAAAACAATATTGCCGCCCTTATTAACCCTTTAGTGCCAAACGTATCATATATGAAACATTCTTTTTTTTGCCGTTTCGCCGTTTGCAGTTGCATTTCGCTGTTTGCAACAGTTTAAGTGAAACATGTTTAGTGTAGTTTTATTCACTAAAGAAAGTTGGACCTATCTGGACCCTGTATTCTTTGGTTTTATGCATTTCGACCTCTGAAAAAATAAATTAAAAAAAATAAAAGAAAATTTTTTTTGTATATAAATATATAAATTCAGACCATTTTTAACGATAAAAACAAAACGGGATATTTTTCCTTCAACGGCATCTAGGTGCGGGCGCTAAAGGGTTAACTTAATATTTTTTAAGTAAGAATTTGATATGTTATGCTTACTTTTTTATCTATATATATATAGATAGTTTTAAACAGTTATCATGCAAAAGAGTATTTTATTCTACTAGTCAAAATTTTAGATATAATAAACGGCCTGCGGTTGCCCCCAGGTTTGGCCGCCCAAATTCGGGGGCACATTTTGCACCCCCGTCAGGAACGGTCCTGCTTGTAATATTAGTGAGGGAATATTTGTTGATTAGTAGAAAAATATGGTGTTAACGAAGAGGGGAGAAATAGGTGGGGGAAAATTTATTGGTTATGAAGTATAAGATGCTTAGTCGATTATGAAAAGAATTAAAATAATATCAAAATAATATTTCGCAAAATTAATTTTACTAAACTTGAGCAAAATTCTTCCCCAAATATCTAATCAAAAGTAATAAAGCTTGCCTACTCGAGTCACTTTCCCCCAAAAAATTCGAACTACCACATCCAACAGAAAAAATGTTGGGACCTCCCACAATCATCCCTTTCAATTTATAAAACTTCAGAAAACGATAAATATTATAAAAATGATGCAGAATAAATTGCGAAGCTCCCAAAGTGTCCTCACCCAATTTCATCGTGAGTGCAGCTCATAAAATGTAATTTAATAACCCATGCTCGCCGGTAATTAACACCAGCTGCAGACATAACGGTAATGGGACCGCATCAGCTATTTAATTAACGTGTTATTGTTGGTTGCTAATGATAACTCGATAGTTCGATCCGAAATAAACCTAGGTACTTTTATTTCATTATTAGTTGCCTCGTTCATGTTAAGCTGCTCGACAGACACGAGAGCTCGGTCCAATTAATTGATATCGAATTACTATTTAATTAATTCCCATGCACAAAACGCCGCTAAAACGAATCCACTATTCTTCCTGATCAAACAACGAAATTCAACGTTACCCAAAATCCCTCGGAGCTGTATTTCGCAAAATATAACCGTATCACGATATAATATTAACAAAGCATCGTAATGGAGCGGCAACGAGTGACGTAATATTAATAAACCAGGATAACAATGAAGCAACCGTAACAACGAATACCAAATTATTAATCACCATTACTGGTGATGATTGCCATTATTATTTCCCATCTTTCGGACTGTTACGGTTATTCCCCGACAGTGTTTCGATCATCGAAACGAGTATTGTTTAAATTATTCGAGGACGAGAGATGGAAATTTTTTTAGAAGAATAATTATAGTGCAATCAGAACTGACAAATTCAAGATGGCGCACACATGCTTCATTTCACAATACATCATGACATATTTATTAACATGCCTGTTTAATAATATCATTTATTAAATCAGGACGACGTCGATCGTTAACTGGACGCAGAATGTTACAGAAAAGGGGTGGCGAAGTTTTTACTATTACAAGGCTTATTTATACCAGCAACGGCTGGCTTTCCAACGCGAAACCGTACCCCTTATTTTTACGCCACCGCGAGATCTCCATTAGGAAGTTCCGCGCTTTATGCCCCGCGTCCAATCTTTTTACAAGCACGCCCGGCCACAGTTTCGCGTCTTTACGACCCCCAATATCTTTTTATCGTCGCGGTTCCGTCGGAGGCCGTTTTTTTTCTCCCCCCTCCGCGGCCCCGGTTTCGGTTTCGAGCGGTGCTTTTTCGCGCCCCGAGCACTGGACGTTTAAATCTTAATTACTGGCTCCAATGCAGCGCGAGCTTTCCATCGCGGATGAAATGGACACAGGCTATACACAATTCTGTGTTTTTCATCGACAATGAGGCTGTGGGTGATATTTTATAAAGTATTCTTGTCTTTCGTGGTGAAATAGAAGTGGACGTTGTGATTTGTACGGTTTTAATTAAACGGAGGGCAATTTTTCAAAATTTCGGGACAGGTGAATTGATGAGAGTCAGCAAATAATGGAAAAAATATAAATATAAAGCGAATGTTTGCGATTTTTTTTTTAAAAAGCGGAAGCATATATTTTCACAGAACTTTGTGCACTTTAAGGAGTAACATTTAAAGAACATTTGGTAATTTTTTTGTTGAAAAATATTTAACGTTTATAATAAAAATACAACGACATCCACGAAGACTTTTTAAGAACGGTGAGTAAGATATCTCAACAACAACTGCACCAATCTTTCTATAATTTTGTGGGCTTATTTTTTATATAAAAAACTATCGAATGTCATTCACATTTTTTTTTAATGTATATTTTCGATTTTATCAACGAAAAATGGCCGTTTTTCGTACGAAAATCAGGTTCTTCAAACTTTAAATAGCCGCCATTGTATTTTAAATTAATATTTCGAAAACCCCCGCCGTTAGTCGAAAGATACATTAATATACTAACGAAATCTTTTTTGTTTCTTTATTTTAGATAATCTGATTCCGAATTGCAGTGTTCACCGCAAAACAATTTTTTAAAAAGGCTTCTTGGATATCGATTGTAATTTTATTATAAACGTAAATATTTTTTTACGAAAAAATTACCAAATCTTCTTTAGATGTTGCTCTTTTAAGCGCAAAAAGTTCTGTAAAAATAGATGCTTCCGTTTTTCCAAAAAAAATTCACAAACATTCGCCTCTTTTCGGCCTCCCGACTAGGGTAAAGGATCCAATTACTGACATCTGACCATTTACTGTCACCTTAAGCTATTTTACTTAAAATAACGAATAAATAAACTATAGTATATAATTTATAGCATAGATTATAGGTTGAATTACATAATTCATTTTGTGTATGACTTTACAACGTTTATTTATTTGTTATTTTAAGTAAAATAGCTTAAGGTGACAGTAATTGGTCAGATGTCAGTAATTGGGTCCTTTACCCTAAATATAACCCCTTAATACTCTCCGAGAGCACCAATCTTTTTTGAACCACCCTGTAGTTTCATTATCGACAACGTCAAAACAAGAGCCACGGGCCCGCAACAAACATAACGAAACGTGCAAAGGGAAGAGGAGAAAAAGTGGGTAAGTTATGGTCAGATTACAGGAGAAAATGGCCCCAAGAGGGACGAGGAGAGAAAGTGGAGGGGATGGAAGCTGGCCTGGCGCGTTGCCAGCAACTCCGAATCTCAATGGGAATCATGTTACCTGTCCCGCGCTACTTTGTAGCAGACCCTGTTACCCTAATCTCGCATCCGTTTGATTTATCATCGTCTGCCCCGGTAGAGCGCGGGCAACGTTCATAGTGGACTCGTCCAAGGGGTATTCCCGCGGGTAATCAAGAATTTGGCGGGAGAAATGCGGGCCGACGCTCCGCGGCAGCGCGCTGCGTGGGAATCGACGATTGAAAATAGATGGGAAAATTATTTCCCGATGATTGAAATAAACACGAGCGGAATGGAAGGTGTGTGTTCCTGGAGATGCAAGGAACGCCGCCGAAGTGAGCATTATTCCTCTTGTTTTTATTCGAGAGCAAACGGGAATGAAATATTCCGATCGGATACGCTTTCGTCACTGGGAATAAAAGTATCCGGCTGGATGGAGGGCCATTTTGAAAATTAAAACGAGAATATTCACGCGGGCGTTGCGATATCCGTCGTTTCTCTACGCGATCGAAGGAAAATATTCGAAAGGATCGCTTCTGCAAAGAAATTTCTTCGACCAATCGATGAAATGTGGCAAGGATTATTATCACTTTAAAAAAAAAGTAAAATTGTTGGTACCATGAATTTAAAGAAGTAATTTGTTAGTAGTTTTATTATGAAATATTTAGGGGTAACACCACTCTAGAGGCAGAAAAAGAAGACCTAAATTTGACAATTTATTTTGTGAGTTTGACAAACGGAATAGAATTTCTTTTCAGGGGGTTTATTTAACACATATTGAAGTACGAAAAACAATTTTTTTTATTGCCATTTTCATGCAAAATGGCGGCAACAGAGCCCGTCGTCGAAAAAAGCGCTACGGGAGGGCGGATTTCTCGGCATGTATGAGTCCTGGAACCAAAAATAAAAAAAATTTATAATCTATATACAATGGGCTTTGGAAGTACGTAGCCGTTTTTTGATTGAATGTAAACTTTTTTTTATAAGCAATTTAATGCTTATTTTTAGGGCAAAGAATCGATTCGTTTCTTAAAAAGTGCACCACTTCCACAAAAAATGATTTAAAAAAATAACCCTACGTACTTCCAAAGCCAATTGTACATAGATTATAATATTTTGCATGAAAATGGCAGTAAAAAAATTATTTTTCATACTTCAATATGTGTTAAATAAACCCTCTGAAAAGAAATTCTATTCCGTTTGTCAAACTCACAAAATAAATTGTCAAATTTAGGTCTTCTTTTTCTGCTTCTAGAGTGGTGTTAAAACTGACCCTTAAAGGAGATTAGTAAAAAAAATTCAGATTTGGAACTGGCTGGCAACGAAAGTGTTTTTACAGGATAATATTAATTAATAATGATCGTTACACTGAAAAATTTGAATAAATGGTAATAAGCTGTGTCCCTCGAGAGCTTGAAGGATCTTCTGAAAGATCCAGCCGAGCTCCCTCGAATCTTCGCGATGACATCTGGCAGACACGCTCCAGCAAATTAACTCTTTAATTAATCCTATTTATTACACGCAGAACTCCGGCCGGCTCGGTCGAAACAATTCTGAATTAAACATTTGCAGGTGGCAAGGCGATGCAAGAGTCTGCTCCGAACATCCCTACAGCGCTCAACATCCTGTTAATTACCAAGACGCGAGTTTCAATTCACTTTACTCGCATCCAATCCCGGGAACAGCCTCCAGTAAACGGCGTTTCGATTGTAATCCTTCTCGTGTTGGGCAAACAGGGCGGGAGGGGGAAAAAATCAGTTACTATCGGCGGCAAGGAATCTCGTTTAATCCGCGGGATTCAGAAGCGCGAGTGAGGGCCAACGCGGCAGGCGAACACTTTTCTATGCGCATAAGGGAGTGAAATTAGCGGAAATAGATGCCTCACTGTCTGCTCTCGTATGCAGACAACGCAGCGAAATTAGGAGGGAAATACTTCAACTGTCCGTTTCGGTTCGCGCACGCCTGGGACGGGTGGATTTGGACGAATGCACCTGCAGTTTTATTTGACACGCACCGTGGATAAGGCACAGTTCAATGGAAATCCTTTCGGTTAAATCGTGGCATATTAATGGACGGAATTAACTTTGCTTGATTGGAAAATTAATAAGTTGGGTTTAATTGATTTTTATGGGCGGGGATTATTAATTTGCTGACAGCTTCTGGGATTCGGAATGTGGCGTTTATTACATATCTATTTTATATTGCACTGTACTTCTAATGTTACGTATATTTTACTGTTATTAAAGTTAAAGTAATTCGCAATCGAGTAATTCTGTACGTGCTAGTATATAAAAATTGTTTAAATCAAAACCAATGGAACAGCACTTTACCACATTACAATTTAGAAGTCCTGATTCCTGTTAGGATTACTGGTCTTCCAACGCGTGATATTTAAATTTCAAGCTTGTGTGCACGCAGCGGCATGCATTTATAAACGAAAGTTCCGAAAAATTTTCAGTGAAATATATTTTTTTTTGTGTCATTAAATTCACCTCAAATTTTCTACCATAATTACTCCCATGTTGTGTTTCAGAAGAATATCCAATTACACGACGTGCAAGCCATTGTTACAACATAGTAGCAGAGAAACTGGCGAAATAACGAATTTGAACTGCTTAATCATGAAATTTAAAAATATGTCAGACTACCGGAATAACAAAATTATCAAAAATTAAAATGTTTAAGGAAGAACGAAACAGTTTCACGCTGGAATATTATCGAGATACGTGCACTGAGATGGGCATATTTTTTTTGTACTTCGCATATGGAGAGATATTTTGTGTTACGAGGAAAATAATGAAGCTCTGTAATTTAATCTGTAGCCGTGATAATTATTATTTGTAATATGCGATCGGTCGTATATAATACACCTACAGGTAAAACGATACGAAACAAGTGAAAGTAATTAATTGGGATATAAGGAAACGTCGTGACGTTGGAAATAATTAAACATCCTTCAGCTTGTCAATTAAGTACATGCGAGGGTATAGTTACTGATTCACAAAAAAATATTAATTTGTAGCTGCTAAGAAGTTGTGTCTACCTATTTATTATAATAATGAAATAAATATTTAGAGAGGTAAAAATCATTTCTCAATTCTATAATATTTTGATCCTCTGATTCCTCATCACTTTGCTTATTTTCAATTTTATAATTCTCAAATTTCTCAACTTCTTGGTCTACGAATTCTTCGCATCTCTGAATCCTCATTTCTGAATTCCCTAGTTTTCTAATTTCCCAATTTCTCTATATTCCTAATTTGCTATTTTTTCAAACTAACTATCCTCTAATCCCTCAGATTCATCTTGGTCCTTAAATTCATCCTTCCCAAATTCCTAATTTCCTGACCTCAAAGTTCCAAGGTCCCCAACATCTCCATCAGCAACCCTCGTCCCACAAAAACGAGCTTAATTCTGTTTCCCGCCACCGACACGTTAAATTCTGCGAGCGAAACACATTCGCAGAGATTTAACATCCAGTCCTGGGCGCCGGGAACGAGCCACCAATTCCCACTGAGCGTCGGAGGCAATAATCAGAAACACCATGGAAAATGGGAAAAAGAGGGAAAGCAGAGGCCGACGATTCACGGAACAACGGGCGGGTAACGAAAGGACGAGGCGTGTCCTGTCGGTAGGATTCGAAAAGACAGGCGCAGGTGGAAGCAATTTATCTAAACGGCAGCTTTGCGAGGGCACTCGAACCGAAAGCAGAGTCCATCCGGAATATTACTGGCCGCCAGTGGCCCACCGCCATTACCCTTTTTGCGCTTTGATTCTTTTGTGCGCAGCCAGCAGCTCCGAGACGAGATTTCAACCCTTTCCCCGCTCCGCGATTACGTGGGCGGGCTAGCAAGCTCCCATATTGAAGGCACCGAGAGAAAAATAAAAAGGGGAACACCGGAAGAGTGGACGTGCTTAACGATACGTGGTCCTGCGCGAGCCAGAGGGGAGGGAGCTGAATGTCTGGTCCAAGAATCCTCGTCGCTTCAGAATGCAATGATTTTCTACTCCAGGGGGAGTCTTGGTGGATGAAAGGCAAATTTTTTAAATCAATTTCAGCTTTTTAATGACCAGACATGCTATTGTGAATTGCAGAGTCTTTGTAGAAAACTCTGTAAGTGCCAAAATTAAAAAACAAATTATTGATAAATGTTTTAGATGCCAATGGTAATTTATTTTCACAAAATTATATAATACAAAATTATACGCACCTTGAATTAAATAAGATTTTAGTCAAATGGATGGCACGAAAGTTGACCATTTTCTTTGCAAGTTAATTCGTATTAATAATTTTGTAGCACCCCGTAGTTGGCTATCGCCGCAGTTCGAGGGGATTATAAAATTGAAATCAGTGCCCTCGGTTAAGACACCCGTCGATAATTAATTAAGAGGGTTTTGCACGGGACGTAGGAGGAATTCCACGGGGCAAGGCACGCGAAAAGAGAACGTCGAAACCTAAAATCGAGAAATCGAGATTATCCGTGGACGCGAGAAAGCTGGCATTCGAAAATCGTGTCCTGCGTTCCGGTGCGTTCGTGGAGAAACATTCCGGCATGAAATATGTCAGACATGCCAAGCAGAAGTTTCCGGTCAGATTTCAGAAGTCTCCATAGGTGATTGGTCCCTCACTCGCCCTCCCCCTAGCGCGTTTTCTAATATGAAAATTCCTCGGCATCACGGGTCTGGGCAGAACAATTGCGCGAGAATAATAATACTCCGTGGGCACGACAGGCTCGCCCAATACACAAGAATGTATTCCTCAATTTTCACTTTTTCCCTAATTCGACGATGGAAGTTGGAATTGGAATTGGGTCCATTTTTCTACTTTTCTCTTGCATAATTAATAAAATTAAAGTCTGTGTGGGAAAAATACACAGTATAGTGTCACTTCACTTTTAAAGCTATGAAGATATATTCTACACATATTTTAACTTCATTTAAGGAACTCCTATAAATTCAAATTTAACATATTTGGTTCAAATACAAATACACATTATCTCAATACTTTTTCTCAAAAAAATTTCACTCTCCCAAAATTCAAAACTCAAAGTAATAAAAAATGACAAATCATATATATAAAGATAAGTCATTTCATCCAAGCAATTTCGAAATTAGGTTGCTGGATGGAAAACGGAAATGACGCCGTTCGTTCCTGATAGAAAGAAGCAGGCTTCTTCGTCGCGCTTCTTGGCTGCACCACGGGCTTACTTCCATCGGCCTTAATCGGGAAAATGGGTGAACCACGGCCTCCCTGAAAAGGTAGATAACCATCTAATCTTTTCAAATCAGAAACCCTAGATGGAGCCCATTCATGGTCCGTGATCAATTTAAATCGGGCTCAGGAACTATGAACCTCCTCTAATCCACTTACGTCGCGTCTCGTCGAACATAATTATTCCGATCACACACGAAGTCTTTGACATCCCTTATCAGAAAGGATATTTCGCTCAAGATTGCTGGGAAGTCCCTATTATACTTGCGTCCTCAGATTTCTGTCTCCAGTAGATTACACACAGTGATGTATAGTTGAATCAATTCTCTAACCGAAATATGAAAAGCATAGGCGAAGAAAGAACCTCCAAGCAATGGGACTCGAACCCAAGAAGACCTGCGGGTCCTCTGCGTTACTGGGCAGGCGCCTAACCGACTCCCCCAAAGCTGACTCTCCCATGTTGAGCCGGGAATTCACCTAGAAGCTAAGCTGAGCTATACGATGCTAAAAAATATTAAAAATTTTAGCTTCAGTTTTAAAAAATTAGCTTCAATCCTTATGGAATCGTTTCCATCAAAAGCCAAGCTAATCTGTGCTGTGTTTTTTTTTATGTTTTATAGCAGCGATGAGCAACTTTTGGCCGGTAGTGGGGAGTACTGAAAATGTGGAATAACTTTTTTTTATACGGGATTTCATTTGCGAGAAAATTGGTTTTGAAAACGGAAACGGTTCTCAATCTACTACGTGGGTAGCGGATGGATTTTGAGAAAGGAGAATCGTAGAGGGGAGGAATGAAAAAGAAAATAATGTCCGATAATTGACTTGGCCTTCGGCACCTTTAACGAGGCCCTAACGTTCACCCTCGCTTTCGTTCACGCGCAAGGTGCGCCATTCTTCAACGGGTGGCGCGAGCGCGCCCCCGCGCGGATAAGTGGCGCAACACCGCCGCCATTCGTGGATAATGGGACGGAACGAAGCGGAAAATGGCACGTCAAAAAGAAACTGGGACAAAGGGACCCGCTGTCCACCTGATAAAGCGAAAGTGCTGAACAGCACTCACGATATTAGGGCTGATTCTTCAGCTTCCTAAGAACTCGCCACCCCTTCCACTGACAATCTTTGGCGAAACTTTTCAGGAGTGTTACTTTGGTTGTTCGGGCTGTTGTTGGGGTGGAGGAAACGACTGGTGTCAATGATTACGAGGGATAGTGAATGTAGGATTCTTTCTGGGAAAAACGAATGAATTCAACTTTAATTTTTTTAAATTTTATATACGCAAAATAAATATCTTCTTTCCAAAGATGATTTACAAACTATTTTTTTTCTCAAAATATTATATTTGAACAGCAACTCGGTAGATTTTTAGCTTCGAATATTGAAGATTGTAAAAGTTACAATTTTTTAAAGATTGCCTTCGTTTTTTTTTCAACATATGGTAATCTAGATTTTTTTTTTTACAAAAACTGTTGTGAGCTATTGCGTCGCCTGTTTTTGGAGGGCGTAAATCTCCGACGGCGCAAATGTCACTCTCTCTGCGGTGTCTTACGACCACAAGAGATCACTGGATAGGGTGTGATTGAAGGATGTATCTTGAATAAATTGAGGTACCGCACATTAACAATAACAATGAAACTGTATTTAAACTAAACTTGAACAATGGTGAAATATGGCAATTAACAAGTGAGTCTGTAATGGATGTATGAGTCCCTCCAAGTTACTCTTGCGAGGTATAAATTCGGACTGGTTTGGGACTCTCTCGCTGGCGACAAGGCAAAAACGAAGATTCCCTTTAGGGGTGGAGTTATACTAACGCAGTGGTTGGAAACGCTGTCTATTGGAGGAAATGATTTGGTTGTAGGTGGTAACGAGCTATAGGAAAGGGAAAACTGATCGAAGTGTTGGTGAATCTGTGTGATGGTGTCGCGAGGCCGTCTGTTTATTGTCACGGCAACCCTGGGACCCTTGCCCTGACTTGGGCTTATCGTCTGCGTTTCCAATAGTAAATTTACGAGTTTACAACGGTCCCAGGTCTACAAGGCGCGGACTGACAGACCAAGTGTCTGCCAGATGAGGTTTCGAAAATGCAAGGCGCCCATTGTGCGTCCTTGGTGGCCCGGCAACGAGCTAACGCTCAACATACCGCCCCCTTTTGAACGGTCACGTTCAAGACAATATGTGTAGTGTGATTCTAGAGATATTAAGAGAGATTAACTGTTCCTTACGTTGAGATATAAACGATATACGCTAAACTACACATTAATAACGTGAATTACATACGAGATATACAAAGTATAAGATATGATCAATTAAACACACGATTAAAACAAACGCTTAAAATTCCTAAGTTACATTATTAATGCATATGGTTCTGAAATGTGATGTGATATCGAAGTAACTTAGTTTCAAACGCAAGGAATGTCTATGAGATTTTTATGTGATTTCACTGGGCATTGTATATACCGTCAATGATCACCCAGGTTCGGTGGCTCCAGGCGCAACCAAGAACCGTGGCTAGAGTTGTGCTATTCGTTTCTTGCTAATCCTAAAGTGTTATATGGTTACACTAGCAAACTACAAAGAGATATAAAGTATACATGAGATATAAAGGAGTATATTGACTATAATAAAGGTTTAAAATACTTCCTTACAACTAACTAGTTCTGGTTTTTATTGGACACCGTAATATTTACGGTAATCGCTTGTACCGACGGTCAACGCTATGACTGGGTACCGTACGTCTACCTGGCCTCGAGTATTGGAACTGCCAGGTATAAGCTGTATTTTTCGTTGGACAAATCTAAGATTGCCTGCTATTGTCTTTAATCCCTTTTCGATGGCAAGATATGCTGCTTATGATTATAACGAATATCTGATGCACAATTACAAATATAAGTCTCGCCATTACCAATGTCGGCTCGAGAACGGAAACAATCATACAAATTTGCTGCTAGATGATGAACAAAATTATGCCAAAGAGCGGCAATGCAAATGATGAGTGTTGTGTGGGATTAAAGAAGGTTAAATTGTGATTGCAACAATTGGAACAATGCGCCAAAAATGCAAGGTACCAGAGACATCGTGTTATGATTGGTAAATGTTCTTTCCAGAATCGTACGAATATTCAACAATATGTAGTGTTATACATCCTCTAAGATCAATGACATAAACTTCAAGTGATGTAAATGTTTAGAGTTCTGATCAGCACTCACAAAATACACTGTACTGCGGGATTGATATACTTTCATACTTCACGCGATTTGTTGACTTTGAATGTGTTTGTGTGACATAACAAATCTGCGACTTGTGCATTCGACTGCATGTGCGTGTATGCATGCGTGCACGTATGTGGTTTACGAATAAAACAACTAAGATTCTAACCAATATCGTGATATAGAATGCTTTAACTTCTACACTTACACCTAGAGATTTATAGCTTCTTGTGCTATATAGCAGAATCAGTGACCCGCGTGAGTCTGTTAACGCGTATGGTGTGGTGTGTATTCGCACATTGATGTGCTTAAACATTAGCTGTGTATATAAGTCCATACTCACAAGGTGAGTATGCAGTGTCACTCGTGAATGTGATATCAATGACTTCATGAATTGGGCTGGGATTCCTACACACGTATAGCGATTTCTACAAAATTTTATGCGTTTCCTCATTCGGGGGTCGTAAATCCGCGGAAGAGTGTTCGCGAGCTTAGAGTTTCTCATCAACTTGTACGTTGATGCTGAATGACACTTCATGCCGTTTTTACATAAGGATTTTCTAGAAAAATCTTCATCGATAGATTCCCTACTTTTCTCGTAAAAGGTTATTCGTCCCGATGGCATGCGATACAAAGAATTATAAAAGGCTTTACGCGTTGCTAGCGTCTTGTTCTCTCCTATACAATAAACCGTGATTGGAATAATTGTCGATACCATCGAGAGCTTTGTGCTATAAAGTGATCTACCTGACGCGGTCGCGAGTGGGACCGGCGCGAGGTCAGGTGCTTCCTCCAACGAAGCTACCTGCTGACCATAAATGGTCTGTTGGGTTTTACCCGATCTCCGAAAATAAACCGAGTTGTAATTGCACAGGTAAATAGATTGCAACCGACTTTCGAGTATCGATTCTAAAAGAATTCTGTTGCATGTAAGGTCTTCACGGTACTCGATTTCAAAAGAGTTATGCTTTGTTGCAAATGTAACATTAGGTTCTCGCGTTTGTGCATAATATGGTTCTATTGATGCACTACTTTGAATCTCCTCATCAACCTTGTCAGTTTGCTGATGAGACGTATCTACGTGTGTATATACTGACCGACACGATTGTGATGTTGCTAACTTGTTATTGTCGTCATTTTTTTGCTTTACAAAAGGTAATACATGATCAGAAAAACGCGCGATGGTTCTCCAATCTTCTGCGAAATTATACGCGTTTATAGTGTTCATGATAGGCTGTGATTCGCATGATTGTGTGTTTGTGAGTGATGTGTGGTCTTCAGACTGATTGGTGTAGGTCACTGTGTCTGACGGAGACATGGTGATGTTAGTATCGCAAGATTCAATTTGCAATACATCCTCATTGTTTGATGTGTGGTTATTATAAAGACTAAGTGCAGAATTTTTATGTTCACTAAACACACTATCAGAAATATCTGAACTGCACATTCCTAAGGAACGTGAAAGAACCGACACCGCGTTTGATGGGACTTGCTTGAGAATGTCCTCTGCTCGTGCTCGACAGTTACAGTATAGAAATTTGAGTGCTAATCGTTCTCGCATCAAGTTTTGTGTATCATCAGCCATGTCTAAATCTGGCTGATCCCTTGCAAATGCGATATACTCGGCTTTTAACTCTTGCCATGTGTGTTCTACATGGTAAAAAGTCACTGCGTTTTGACTGTTGTAATTATCGAGTATCATTTTAAATGCTTCGAGTTCCAATTTAAATGATGCACGACTGAGTTTTAGTGTACGAATGTGTTCTACCGTTAAGCTTGTCATTGTGAGTTTGAGAGTTCTGAATGCGTAGAAAAATGGGACTGATAAAGGTTTCAATAACTAGAAGAGTTCAATGAGTCCGACATTAATAATTGGAACGGACTTACGTTCGTTTTGTTGACTGGCTATGGTGTTCGATCTGCCGCTGAAATGATATCCAAGACGGCGAAGATGCTGCTTCGTATGATCTGCCGCTGGACCCCAATATCCACGACGGCGAAGATGCTGTGATGTTTGATCTGCCGCTGGACCCAATGTCCCCGACGGCGACGATCCTGTGATCCGTGATCTGCCGCTGGACCCAATGTCTGCGACGGCGATGATCCTGGGATGCTGCGAGAGGATGCTGCGCTTTACCGGCAGCTCCTTCCTCCGCTGACCTCGAATAGGTGTTATGCAGTCCTGTCCTTGCCTTGTTGAAGGTCCAGGCCCCTGCCCTTGATGTGGAGATGAGAGGCTGCTGCGCTTCGTCGGCAGCTTCTTCCTCTGCTTTGCTCAATGAGGTTGTAAGCCTCCAAGGTTATTGAATATGGAATGCTGCGCTTGCTTGGCAGTCAATTTCCAAATTCACAAAGGTTCTCAAAACCTGCTTTTCTTCAGCAGTGATGTCCTCAACAACTGCTTTGAAACTGTGCACTGTTGAAATTGTACAACTGCAGGTGTATAGGTTTCGGAACACGTCCAGCACATGTGATACACAGACCTAGCGTTCTCGACGCTAGTGAATCCGTACAAGAGTTGTTCGGTAAATGAGTCCTTGTTGTCTCTCACTCTACCGATGCCATATTGATATTGTTTGCGGTAGCCTCCTGTGTGATATGGACCACGCTCCTCGGCGTTGGATCCGGCTCGAAGGACCAAAAATGTTGTGAGCTATTGCGTCGCCTGTTTTTGGAGGGCGTAAATCTCCGACGGCGCAAATGTCACTCTCTCTGCGGTGTCTTACGACCACAAGAGATCACTGGATAGGGTGTGATTGAAGGATGTATCTTGAATAAATTGAGGTACCGCACATTAACAATAACAATGAAACTGTATTTAAACTAAACTTGAACAATGGTGAAATATGGCAATTAACAAGTGAGTCTGTAATGGATGTATGAGTCCCTCCAAGTTACTCTTGCGAGGTATAAATTCGGACTGGTTTGGGACTCTCTCGCTGGCGACAAGGCAAAAACGAAGATTCCCTTTAGGGGTGGAGTTATACTAACGCAGTGGTTGGAAACGCTGTCTATTGGAGGAAATGATTTGGTTGTAGGTGGTAACGAGCTATAGGAAAGGGAAAACTGATCGAAGTGTTGGTGAATCTGTGTGATGGTGTCGCGAGGCCGTCTGTTTATTGTCACGGCAACCCTGGGACCCTTGCCCTGACTTGGGCTTATCGTCTGCGTTTCCAATAGTAAATTTACGAGTTTACAACGGTCCCAGGTCTACAAGGCGCGGACTGACAGACCAAGTGTCTGCCAGATGAGGTTTCGAAAATGCAAGGCGCCCATTGTGCGTCCTTGGTGGCCCGGCAACGAGCTAACGCTCAACAAAAACTGCGATTAAATTTCAATCAAAATACAATTGGAATACATTATAGAGACCTTGAAATTGATCCATGATTTTTTTCATAACGATTGCATTCGTTAGCTGAGAATGGCAGTCGTTCAAAAATTGCTCTGGGTGCGAGACACCCAGGTATGTCAAAGTTGATCGAAAGAAAGGGTGTGTCGACGAAGGATTAAATATGTGCGAGACTTTGATGTCTCATATATCCCATAAAAGTAATAGCTTCACCATCCAATAATCAGTACTACCTATAAAACAAATAAAATTGTAAATGTTGATAGTCACTGCTTTCAACAAAGTCGCGGCACTCGTCAAATCAGGTAGGTACTAATGGATCCTTTACTGAATTCTTTCCATTATGAGGAATTCATCGCGTGCACCATGTCCCCAGTAAAGTTGGGGAACTGCAATGGCGCGCCTCTAATCGATTTACAACGCACAGGTTTTAATTCCTGTTTTAAAGCGTGATCGTTAATCAGTTTAAAGTAAAAGGGAGGCCACGGATTGAATTAAAAGTCCTGATTAAAAGGGAGCGCGCCTCGGGCTGGCCAGAAATATTAAGCCCCCGTAACTCGATCCGCTTTCGGGACTGAGGCGTAGATCCCTTTCGCGAATTATTGCGCCACGGATAAATATGAGACTCCACTCGACGCGGATGGATGAACATTGTCCTTAGGAAGCTTGAAGCTAGAATTCACTAGCGCGCTAAAATTCACACCTCGCTACATTTTTTAAACTCTACATGCATTGGTGTCTCTTATCAACCAGAGCTAGAAGAATTCTACTTCAGGAATGCCAAGATAACGGTAACAGAAGTGAATTAAATCCTTTGCTACACACACGAGTTAGATTCGTAATTTGCTGAAACTCAGTTGCAGGTGGCATTGAATAGAAAAAAAAAATGAATACTAAATTTAAAACCTAATTTTCTGATACGTTTTCTGCAAGGAATAATAGAAACTAGAGTTGGGGCACGTATGTCCTTAGCGATAGATTAATTAATTCTGACGATGTATATATTTTTACCAAATTAGTCTATTCCTTCGAGAGATTTATTACCGCAGAGGTGACTGTCCCTAAAACCGAGCATCACTAAATTATTTGGAAGAAAGGTTTTAAGTGACGTCAGCAAGCGTTAAAGTGGCGGAAAAGCGACTGCCAGTGTGCACGTTTTCACGTGTGCGAGTACTTAAGGATGTCCAGTACGTGGCGGCAGTGTATCTTTCAGTCAGCCCACAAAGAGTTCCCAGAGAGAGGAGATACAGAGTCTTTTCTGCGTTCAAAGAGAGAGTGTCCAGCCAGCTGATGCTGTTTAGAGTTACATAAAGCACAAAGAATATGACCTACGTTTATACCTTAACTGCCACTGCATTAATTATTACACACTTCACGTGCAATCCCGCTAATCCCTCCACCAAGCTTACCAAAAAACACTACCCACCTACCAGCATTACTTTGCGCAGATATGCAAAGTATTTCAAGTGCACTTGACACAGAGCTTCTTCTACCTAGCCAAACAAGAGGACGACTAGAAATAACATTCCGGTCCAACCAGCAACAGCTTGGCCACCAGAGTCGACCACCAAGCGCAGACAGAACCCATTTGCTAACAGTCACCCCAGTATCAATCAGTCCCTCATTCTGACATGGTCCTGCCGTTTCTGGGTAGCCAAAGGCAGCCTGGGGACCGAAGTCGATGTCGATTTGTAGGATTCCGTTGAGAAGAGGAGTGATCGATCCTCAGACCTCGTTTTCCAAGGAGTAGAACAAACCTTGAAGCGAGTCCAGGCCAACTGATATCGAGAGGAAGGGCCCTGAAGGCATGGCCAACGGAAATACGATGGACCTGCTGCTTCTTACCTCCCAGCCCACCCGCGCCAAGCTTTATTCAACCTGGAAAACCCGGCGAATGGTCGCTCCTGCCAGCTGGAGCACTCCTTTACGGCTGCCTCCAGCAGGACACCCTGTCCCTTCGACTCTTCTTTTAAACTTTTACGGCTAGGAGAGGTGACTGGTAGGGTTTTTCTTCGGTTTTCTCGGTCCTTTTATCCTCCTGCCTGGTGTTTCCTTTTTCCCAGTGTCTGTGTTCTTCAGGGTCCTTCTGATTACATTCTAGGGTATCGTGGCTTCGAGAGACTTTCAAGGGTCTAGCTACGAGAGTCTGTCGCGGTGAAAGGTGGCTCGACGTGGGAGGACTTCAATTTGAAAATGAGGACGGAATCTTTACTCGGTTGGGGGTTGTGAATGACGTTGAACTCAATCGTGGCTTTTCATGGGCGCAGAATTTATTTTTTCAGCAATTAACGTCACGGATTTTAATTAAATTTTGTTTATTGCCTGCTGTTAATACGGGGAGTGTAAACTACCCTCAAATTCGGGGCCGGAAAAGGTATTTTCCATCTTTGAGTTTAAGGTTAGTTTTCATCCCTCGCACATGAATATCGGATGACAAGAAAAATGTCAAGTATTTTCTAATACTCCACCCATATGCCAAATTTCTTAAAAATCGGTGATGGTCAATTGGGAGATGTTCTTTATAAGACAATCTCTTCGTAAAGGAATCTCCATTCCTGAAGCTAAGACGCCGCTCCTCAAAGAGGCACCTAAATTTCTCAACGAGCCTGAAAATAATCTCGTTGGTTCGAGCCATTTCTTCCGCGGGGATCAGAAACTTCCCACTTATTCCATTTCCCCCATTCCTATCGAGTTTACTAAATCCTATTTTTCAGGGTTTCCCGCATTTCGTTGGAGTTCCTCGATTCTCGATAGGCTTCTTCCGCTTCGGGGATCTTTTTCTACAGCTAGCACCTGAAAAGGTGCCCGGAGAAACACTTTCTTCGCGAGTCACTGCATGTGCAGGGGTAAAGTGAGAAAAGAAACAGACAGGAAGCTCGAAAGTACATTTCTATTACGAATTTTCGATTAACCCTAATACGGTCGCTGGATCTTTTCTGTCCCAACCGAATTCTTACTCCGTTAACCTTAGTCTTCGACCTACTCGCATACTCATTTCTTTTGAACTTCTAATATTGGAAAAATGTAAGGAAGTTGTTACTAATATGTGTGTTCCTTGTTCCTTAAAATCATGTTAATGATTAAAGTTAAGTGATATTGAAGCAATTATAGTCCTATCACATTAATGAATAAAATGGATAAATTCGGGAAACTTTTAATTATCCAAGATTGTTTAAGGGACTCCTGTTAATGTAACTGAAATTTTTTAGATTCGAACGGTATTCAACCGAAAATTCGTCCAACCGAAAATTCGTTCAACCGAAAATTCGTCAAACCGGAAATTTGTCTGAACACTATTGCACTGTGTTTACACAGCTACTCTTTACGTAATTGGAAATAATGCAAGCTGATGACATTCTATGCGCGCGTTAATTCATACAAATATTGTCAAGCTACAATTGCGAAATTTTCTTCCGCCATAAGCAAGGCACGATCATTCCCCGCCTCTCATAAAAGCATAAAAAGATATAAAACTCTGGCACGGAGCAACGATTATAAAAGTGTGCACGTGTCGAAGCAGAGACAATACGAACGCCAGAAAAAGTACTCCACGGTGCGAAATTTTTTACAGTTTCTATGACGGAGCCAACGAAAAGCGTCTGGTTTTTCGCAAGTCTGCCCGCCGTAGTGCGACGAGCGTGTTCTGCTCAAATTTCAAGCGGGGCCGCTAACGATTTCGCGCCTTTTTCGTCGCGCGCGCACGCCAGGCCATCGAAAAGTGGGACGTGTACGTTTTCAAAGTAAAAGAGCTGAGAACGCAACAGAGGCGGCTTTGTTACCGAATCCCTCGTTGTCTGTCCCTTCTTTCTCGTACGTGCCGCGTGCATTAACGATCCGCGACGACCTGCACTCGCAACATTATGTAACACTCCGTGGAGAATTTGTGGACATTGAATGAGAGGAGATTTCTCAGCAAAAAGGTGTTATTAAGAAAAAGCAAATTGCGATTGTAATTCAATAATCAGAACGTAAGTTTCAAATGTCAGATCAAGTTGCAAACTGCACTAACATAAAACCTACGCATACCGTCGAATTTTATCTGAAATTAAGGTAAACATTCCCCGAGTCGATCGTGACCATGTTTATCGAACATGTTTACCCTCGTATGAAAAGGGGAGCCGGCAGAGGCAGCGAAAATCAAAAACCCTTTCGTGTCACGCGACTTACGAGCTACCGTTCTTTTTTCCATCTGGCCAGGGAAATGATTAACGAGGCTGGCTACGGGGCTACAAGTTTTGATGCACCCGGTGCACGTGCAGCCGGTGTCGGAGACGTGCATCATCCGCGGCTTACGAACGCACAGCTGCATCTATCGCGCACCTAAACTTCCGACATTTTTTCCGCGATCGTTCCTCCATACGCGAACGGCAACGTCACGCGCCGCTGACAATAATAAATATATTCCCTGGGACGCTGGGGAATTCGAAACGACGACGCCTTTTTGTTTCCTGGAAAACACATTTTTTTTCCTGCCCCCGAAACGAACATCTGCACGCAGGTGATTTGAAAAGGAAACGTATATAAATACTCCGGATGTTGGAAGCTGTGCCCCTAGTAACTTTGCAGTCTGTTGATTGGTCGCAATGAATTTATTTTAATTACAATCACTGACAAAATTCTATTTAAATACTTTCTGGCGATTTACCTACCTACCAGAGGAAATTTCTGTTTCTTGATAATCCTGGGAGGGAATAGTCTTGAATGTTAATCAAAATTTATGAAAAGTCGAGAGAAATTGATGAAAGCTTGATTTAGAAGATTCTTACACGTTCAAATAAAAATTTAATAGAACGTTTAACTTTAACAGACCTTTATAAAAACACAATTTCGAACGAGTATAATCAAATAAAAAATAATTAACATGAATTTTCAACGTCATAAACAATTTTGCGGTGAGATTGTTTTTATAAATCTCCGACCGATTCACGCCAGAAAGTAGTGATCATCACTTCTGTAACACCCTGTACAAGTGCTTCAAAATTACAAACCCTTATTGTGCAATTTAATAAATTTTACAGCTTGATTTTTATATAATATTTAATATATACCAATATCCTGCTATAGTTAATTGATCCTAGAAGCTTAAGCAGAAGTTAAAATAAGAATTCTGTACGACAATATAAATATTTAAAAATCAAAAATTACTTTTCATAAAATAGAAATTACTGATATGACCAAAGTACACATCCATGTATCTGATATTTATTACTAACGTAATTTTACCATGACGTTTAATTCCCTCGACACTGCAATTAAAAAAACCGAGCCCTTATCATTCGAGAAAGTGTGAATATTAATTATCTCCCAGGCGACGTCGAAGAACAGAAGCATTCGAATCGCTTTTCGGGAGGCCTGTTCACTTTGAAAGCGCGCAGCGCGCGCCCTTTTGACGAGAATTTTGCCGTCGATCGCAGAAGATCGAGTAGGTCAGAGGACGGAGCTCTTTGCGAGCAGCAAAACACATAGGTCCAATTTCAATGGACGCGCTTCAGGCAACGTAAACACACCGAAATTTCCCTCGGAGATAGGGGTCGGCTTGTCAGCCGCGTATTCTCATTGTCGACTGTCCATCACCGAGAAAAAAGAAGAATGCGGGGGGAAAGAGACGAAACTCGAGCTGCAGAGGATCTGGCGCGTCGAAAACGAGCAGTTCCACTGAACAGTAGTACGACTCGAGGCACTGGGATACGAAACAGGCTCTATCAAAGTCGGCATTATTAGTGGAGTGGATTATGGCGTGATTTCGAACAGACTTCAATTGAAACTTGAAATGTTCAATTTCAAAGAGACGAGATAATGGATGGAATAGAAATTGTATAACAGTTCAAATTGTATTATTATTGTTGGTCCCTAACACGGCACATTTTAATTCCTTATATTTTTCTACGAGGAGAAGGCAAGAAATTCAGTTTTTTTATATCATTAATTTCAATTCAATATTTATAACAAAAATAAAAAACATAATATTCGAGGTGTAGAGCCACCAGGTTGTTACAAAACAACCTTAATTGCTAATTCAACTGCTCGAGAAACATCTAGTTTATTTATCAATATAAATATATACGGGGTGGTCCACACAACATGCACACCTTCAGTAACTTCGAAAGTATACGTTGTATGGAATTTTTTTTTTATATAAGAGTTGCATGGGTTGGAGGGGCACATTATGTAGTACATGCTGTTTTTTTTTTTTTATAGGTGGGGGCGTTTCGAAGATTGTTATAAGTGGTTATCATAGAAATATAATCTTAAAATATCGAAGAATGTTATAAGTGGTTAGCTATGATTTATTGTTAGTACAACAATGACGTGACTCACCTTCTTGGCGTCATTGTTGTTGTCGGCCGCGTGATGTGGTTGTGGACTCATTGCAGCACCATTGCTAACTGCCCCGCTCTGCGACAGAAGCTCGTCGCTACCCCTCTGAAACAAAAGAGTAACGAAAATTTAATACAAAATGTCAAAGGAGTCAACAATTGAAGAGAAATTTCTTAACGATTAAAGGGAACTAATGCTGCTATATTATAAATTATAAATGATATTGGCGCACTGATTCGGTCATGAAAAAAAAAAAAAATTATTTTATTTAATTTAATAAAACAAAGAAATCAAAGCTATTTTGCAAATAATTATATTAATATTCCGACGTTTCGGTTCTTATTTGAACCATTTTCAAGGAAAGAATTTGACATAATATTGCATATGCTAATGATGATTGTGTCGCGACGTTCAAACTATGCAAACGACACTCGAGTCGGTTGGAAGAAGACTGAGGTAAACAGTAGACAATACAGACATAACTAGAGGTGAAACGATATAGATGGTCAAAGAAAGCCGTTGACAATTTCAAACCTTTAAACACTAACCTTTCGTACAAATACTGCCTTTGTATAAACTAACTTCTTGCTCATGTGATAGAGTGTATATTAATAATCGGTGTAATTTAATAAGTTATATTACATAACTATAGATATGTAACAACTCAAGTGATGAATTGGGATTAATTAGAGAAATACATCATAACGCATTACTTTTTTAGTAATGCTGCGTAATATTCTTGTACCTTCGGCGTTTCATACCGAAGATTCACGCTAGGTTGTTTAATCATATGCAATGTCTCTAAAATAATCCTCTGGTTCAAATTCAATTCTTTGTCAACAATTTTAGCATTATTGAAGTCGAAACAATGATCAAACTCTACAGAATGTTTCGTTAAGGCAGTATGTTGTAGGGGGGAAAGGAAAATATTTCTTTTGTGTTCATATATTCGTTTCTCTAGAAGTCTAGAAGTTTGTCCAATGTAAACTTGATTACATCCCATACATGGGATTGAATATATAATATTAGAATTTTTAAACAGTGGTAATTTATCTTTAATCGAAGGCAGTATGTGTTTAGTATATAACGGTAGTTTGAAAATAGTGTGCATCCCGACTTTTCTGAAGATTCTCCTAATGTCGTTAGAAATACTATTTACGAAGGGCAAAACAACAACATTTCTCCAGCTAATTGGTCCTAATAAATTACTTCTTTCAGTTTTACGTTTATCAACTATTAATGGATGATAAATTTCAAATGTTCTTTCTTTAATGATTTCTGCTGATGATCTTAATGATGATGCTGCTATAGTCGGAATAAAATCAAGTGGGCATTCAAGGCCACTGAGTTTGGCTACCCCACCACTCCTGAAAGCTAGGATAACTTGGTCTTCCAAACCGAAGGGCAAATTCATACGAAATAAAAATAAGCCTCGTTTGCAGTGAACGGTTGCCATAAAATAAATCTGTATTTTAGTATAACAGAAAAGTTAAAGCCCATCACAATTCAGTGTAAATATTCAAATAAATTTTCAAACTGGTATAATCACAAGCATGATTATATTTATGCATTGACTTATACTACTTGTGACGCCCAAAATTTGTGTATTTCAATTTTGTTTTCGTTTTAACGCGCATTTATTTACCATTTTTTTTCCGTGCCAGCAAAAGATTATAATTCGACCAAGTTCTGCAGAAAGCTACCAATGATCCGAATCTGAGTAGATTTAGTTTGAAGATTTTAATTGTTAAAGAAAACTAGCTTTATTTCTACTGGTTCGTGTTATTGTTTTAGAATGTTATTTAATGGGTTATTTAATAGTGATGAGCTGAATAGTATAACTAATATTATTTCATGTTTTTATTTTTTAAGCCTAAAATGGAACTAAGGGTTGGTAATTTTAATAGAGCTGTTCCAAGGGGTTGGTAATTTTTTGCAAAACAAAGATCACAAAATTATGGGACCCGTACTGTGTTTAACTAATTTTTTAGAATTTTGAGAGTTGGTAGCTTTCTATATAACTCCGCCCAATTCAGAGTCACTATATCTGCAAACTTATTGCCCACTTACTTCCTCCATGCTGTACTCTTCCATTTCCCAAGTCGAATATTCGCGATGCTAATTTAAATGAAACCTCCTGTACCCGTTACACCTTCCCAACACAATCACTGCAAATTTCCACCGCACAGAAAACGGGAAAAACCGACCACCGACCACAATACACATTAACCAACTCAGGAGACAGTCCTTATCCTCGCGAAGCGTCGCGAGGATTATTAAAATCCCCCCCCTGAGTCCGTAAACACATTTAATTCCCGATTCTCCGCAGCTACAGCGACGAGAACGACGATAACGGGATCACGAGTCCCCTCACCGAAGTCTAATTCGCAGCCTCTACGATTAAGAGCCCCGTCCCCGGGACCTCATCCCTCAAAGGCCACACCGATAAACAGCAAAAACGGGAAGGGGATCACCGATTCGATTCATGCTACGAATCCAACCCCGCTGCCGCCCTCCGTTTCGCAGCAAGGCCTGCACGTGAAACGAGGAAAAGGAACCGCTCAGCGAGGAAGCTTCCTCTCGATTTATCCAGGCAACTCTGGCACAATTTAACAGAAACCTCTTATCCGTGGATGCATATTATCCCCACCCATCTCCCGCCAACCTTCTGTTCGCGTCGTTCAATCTGCCTCGCGAACCTTCGCCCCGTTGCCTCGTCCTTTCAGCGAAGAAAATACAGGAAGGATAATTCATAACCCCCCAGCAGCAAGGGGAGGCTACTGGCCACGTCATCCGCTGGAGAGACAGAATGGCAGATCAAAGAGTCCCGCAGGATCATGTTCCGATCTTCTGGGTTTACGTAAGAAAAGATCGGTGGATGCAGGAGGAAGGGAGGATGACGCGTTCCCTTTGAGGGATATTTATGGCGAGTCGAAATTCCTCGCTGCAGAACGCTGGGTGACGGACCGCAGAGTTCTGTGTTCCTTTTGCAGATATTCTATTAATTCTTTCAGTAGCGCACATTTTGCAAAATGACCCGTTGAGGAGGGAACTACGGTAACCCGAAAATTCCAATTGCTCGTAAACTTTGCAGGAAGTATCAGACAGTTTTCTTTTTTGGCTACTGTTTAGAAAATAGGCTCATTTTTATGATATTTTTTTCATGTAAGAAGCATTCTTATTTATCCTATTTTGCCACCTGTCAAGAGTGTGTAAACCCCTTCAAGGTTAGTCTGTACTTCTCTATTTTTCTGTAGTAAAAATTTTTTATACTGCATAAAACTATGCAAATTAATTGTTTAAAATTTGTAGAGGGGAAAGTTTTTTGTTTAAAATACCCAATTGTATCAACTAACCTACACTGAAGGGGACCCAGTAGTGAAAGGAAGAATTCCATTTCGTAGTTGGGAGGATTCTGCCCAAGGTAATCGGTCTGCTTAGTGTCTTTCTTCAAGATCCCCTTCAGGATCTTCTTAGAACTGCTCTACGAAGTGCTCACGTATTACGACAGAATACATCGTGCTCTATAGGAAGAGTGTGCTCTGTACTCGAGGAAAAGAAAAGTCCACGAAAATCTCAAATGTCATCGGGAGATAGGAGACGAGAAGCGTGGGAGCATGGGGGAGGGGCTGAATTTCATATATTTCTGAGGATATACGGGGGTGGTTCCCTCCCCTGACTAACATCCGGTCAAGCCAGCCGCCAGACCCCCAGAGCTCGTGTACTATTTACTCGCCGCGAACGTATGGATTATGGACCTCTTACTCCCTCCCTGCTGGACTCCTTCCCCGACTGCTCTCGTCTTTCAATTCTCTCGCCTCGGAATAGCTGTTCCAGTAACGGTACTAGCACAAGATCTAGCAAAACTCTTAGTGGGTGTTAAAAAGTCACTCTCACTGGAAGTTCTAGTATGAGTTTTAGTAGACCCTGTAGTAGATTGCTCGAGTATCAGACACAGTAGGATTCCTCGGAGAAGACCTAATAGCAAACACAGTAGGGATCCTAGCAGGGGATCCAACAGCAGTGTTTTCCAACTAGCACTATTCACAGCTGGAGATCTGGTAATAGTCTCCCTAGGAACCTCAACGTGGATCCAGTAATACTGCTCTTATAATCATCAACAGGAGTCCTACCAATAGCCAACTCAGCAGTTTCAGTAAGAGTACTAGTAATAAACCTGCTAGGAGCACTACTAATACTCCTTCTAGAAGTCCTTGTAGGAGCACTACTAATAGGCCTTCTAGATGTTCCTTATAAACTCAAAAATGATGATAAACCGCAAAGCACCCTCCAATCCCCAAACAAAACCCAAAAGAATCACATACCATCACTGTCCACAATCAGGAATCCTCTCTTCATCGAGAAACTAGAAGTCACTCATCTGAAATCTGTTCCTTTCAATAGCTCTACGTGGAACGGTCGTCCACCAAGAAAACAAATTCTAGAGCCACTGTTCGCTGGATCCGAAATCCAGAAAGAATAGTCTCTCTCCCAGGAGCTGTCTCTCATTTTTCGGACCCTCCCGTCACAATCTTAGGGGACGTTTTACGTGCTCGTCGACCCGCACGAAATTGTCTCACGATCGTCTGGCCAGATGTCGGGAATCCCGTGGATCACACACGAGAAGGGTTCACTCGGTTGACAAACCAATTTCACGTCCGAACTGCAAGGCGATCCGATGAGTTTCCGTGTAGCTAGCTGGGCCACCGCGCGCCCGAAGGGGCTTTGCTTCTCTCCTGTTATTTGCTCCGGGATTCGCGCGAGTCGCATTAATTGCAAGGTAAACAGGCGGCACGCCTGACGACAATTTGCTTGCTTGACAATTTGCTCGGCGGAGAAGTAACTGGGGCAGCGAGAGACGTTCTGGGGCAACCGAATTGTGCAAGACACCTGACCACCAAATTTCAGTTAAACGGATACGCCGCGTTGGGGATCAGTGTGACCTGAATTTGACGACTGTTGATGTTTCGTCTTGCTGGTCAGAGACGAATTTATATGTAGGCTAAGTAGGCTGCAGCCTAGAGCGGCGAATTCTGAGCGAAAGAAACTGAAAAAGATCAGACATAGACGCTTAATTGTGCCGGCAATTATGGAAGTGGTGTAAGGCAAAAATCTAAAACAATGGAACTCATCAGTTACTTTGTGTCACATCATCTTACATTACAAAATAAGTGATAAATTCAATTTCTAGCTACCACCACTTTCATGATGACCGGCGCAATTAGACTCCACATCAGAGTTGGGCATTATTCGACTAAATTGTTATTCGACTAACCTTGGAATAAAAATTTCGAATACAATGGAGCTATTCGTGACTAACGAATAAATTTTTAGTCGACTAAGAATTTAGTCGAATAAAAAGTAATTCAACTAAGAATATATTCTTTATTTTCGAATAAATTATTATTCGAAATTTTTGTTCGAGATCACTCGAATAAAAATTTAGTCGAATAATAATTTATTCATTATTCTCGAATAGCTACACTTTAATCGAAATTTTTATTCGAGATCGTTCGAATCAAAATTTAGTCGAATACATTTTTATTCGACTAATGCCCAACTCTGCTCCACATGTACCTCATGAAATCGAGCAAAATTCTGTCATGAACAGCCCTATAGCCCCCCATTATCAATGAGAGTGGCGCAACAGGGCCTGAGTGAAAACCAGCGAAGCTGAGAATCCAAGGAGAGAGCTACAAAATACTGTGGTTCGATACCATGGAAATCTCGTCGTCGCACAATCGAGACAAGATGATGGATCATCCTGCAGCCTCATCCTACTGACGTCCAACTACAGCCAGATGATCCGCAGCCCTCGTGAAGCTACTCCCTCACGAAACCTTTTAGAAGCCTATCGAGCGTCGCAGATTCGAGTATCGGACGTGGCTACACACGCACGCGGCTCGCTGAAATAATATTGCCTTGGTATAACCCTCGTGATAAGAGACTGGTGGGGGCTGTGTCGAACAGTGAACGGGGCACGGCGGTTATCGTTTTCTAAGATGGATGGCCCGACGACGACGGGATTCGTATAGTTCGGCTCGAATATGTACCCAGGTCCTCTTAGTCTCTTCAGGAAAATTGGAAGGCGATGGGATAGGCGACGAATATTAGAATATTACTTTTTATAGAATTTCAGAAGTGGAAGAGTTAATAGAATTGCTCCTTCGTCGTTGAAGTTCTGTCGATTCTAGGGTCGATAAATTTGAATATATCAGAGTGTCAGAAGATATTTCAGTATGATTGTGACAGCTCTTTTTTGGACACAGTGATTTTATTTAAGAATTGTATTTGTTTAGGAGATAGGGGTAAGTTTGTAACGTGACTGTTTCTGATTATTTAATTACTGAATTTAGAATAGAGGCTGTTTTTTGTGATTTGAAATTGATTTAGCCTCACATTCCATGTAGGAGAAGCTTGTTTAAAAGCGATTCTAGGTTAATTTGATGTTTACTAGCGTCCTTCATGATATTAAATATTGTATAAAAAATTCTGCAAACCTCTACTAAAAGTAAAACTATTACATAATAAATTATTTGCTAAATCTATTTAAGTACGCCTTTGAACAGGAGCTTAAGAATGAATAAATACAACATAATATAATTTAGTAATGCACCGATCCACAGTACCAACTATCCCGAATGAATGTCAAAGTACCTTCAAGGTGTCCATCGGGGCTTCGAAAAAGGGGTAGGAAGGGTTGTTATTACCCTTCGAGATAAATGGATCATGATCCAAGTCGTGGAACGACTTTCGTGCCTCAATATACGAGGTAGATGGTTGAGTCAGCAGGCTGCTGGGATCAAGGAAAGATCATTTTGCGTCACTACGTTGAAGATTACGCCAAAGATACAGGGATTCAATGTCCACTTTCTGTTCTAGTGGATAACAACAAAATCCACTATACACTATATGCTATACACTGTAGAACGTGTATCCTTAAGCTGCAATTTCAATAAAGAACACAGAAAGTACTGATTGCAAAGCGACTTTAGGATCCCTTTTTGTATTCAGGCTTTAACTGACAATTGAATATTTTAAGGTTGAAAGCATAACAACTTGTATTTTCGGGAAGACCAAAGAACAAAGTAGACGTGATTAGCTTTTTGGAGGAATTTTGGGGAGAGGGAGGGGACTGCAATTTTCAGAAAACCACAAAATATTCGAATACTTTCTGAATAGAAAATATTTACAAACCATAGCCACTGCCGAAGCAGAGCAAACTTCATACAAGCACAAACACTGAAACAGAAAGTAATCACGATAATGCAGAGCACAAAAGCTATCAGCCAATCATCAGAATCCTTCACTACCAGTTCAACAAAAAGACCAACCGACATCTCCCACAATATCACAACGAAGTAGCCAACACAGGAAACACTTGATCCACCATTACAATCCCGAATCCATCAAAGAAACGCCACGCCAACAACGGATCTCGTCGAAACTGGCAAGGGGACGCAAAGCCTCAATCCTTCCAATTTCTTTGACATCTCGTTCAATTAATTATCTCGAAATCGCGCAGAAGGGGTGGGGGGGGGGGGGGTTGGAATCGTCGACGACGCGGCCGCCTCTTTTCCCAAGTTCATCCAATTTAATATGACCAGCAGGAGGAATGACGAGAGGAGGACGCGATCCGCTTTCTTCGGGCTCTTTGTGTCTCGAATATCGAATCTCGCCGGGCGTTCGTTCGCGGCTCAATGGCTCCGAAGCCCCGGCGATCGGTCGAACCGTTTCACCCTAACGAGCGGCTTTAATTTCTGCCCTCTTTCCGCGTCATTTGCCATGGAGAAGGGCGCTCGATGAAAATCACGACAGCGTGACACAAATCTTCCGGCCTCATTCGGTTATCTGGCTCGCTGGCTCGTTCAGGGATCCTCCGGCGAGGCTCGCTCTTCTGCTTTATTCTACTTCTTTCTACTTCTTTCATTTCCTTGGACGGAATCACAATCGTGAATATTTTCAAGCTGTCGAATGGCGCATGGTGATTCGAGGTAGAGTCAAGGTTGGAGGCTGAATGTTTGGGACTTTATGGGCCCTTTCTTCATTCTCGTGTGACTGACGAGTGTTTTATGTGAGTTGTGTTGGAAGTGCTTGGATTTGTTTTGAAGCGAACTGTCGATGGGAGGCTCGCGTGTCGTGTGAAAATATTGATAAGAATCAGCTGTTCTAATTTTTTATAGAAGTAGTATGATAGTAGGATAATATGATGATGTGATAGTGTAAAAGATGAATTGAATTCATTGTCAGAATAAACTGAACGCGTTCTTTATCACATATTTAAAAAAACATTTTATCCCAAACTTGCTGCGGAATAATTTTTCCTCCTTTCATCACCATAACCACCTCGTTATTGCATAACTAACAAAAAATTGTACACAACTACGGCCACTATCGTCAAGCTGTATTCATGTACTCATCGTAATTAAATATGTGTACATCCTACTCTTCGACGAATAGTTCTACATTCTATGCCCTAATGAAGTTAATTAGAGGGTTTCACCTTAATTAGCCCATCAAGCACAAGCGAAGGGCTTCATTTCTAATTTACTACACGCTGCCTCCCTCGTCCTTTCCTTGAAATTACAACCTTCAAAGAGATTGAAAGAATTTTTTGGGGAAAAAACAGTAAAATGATATTAATAAAAATGAAAATCGAAAAGTAAAGAATATACCATAGTTTTTAAATGTTCCTGAATAATGAATAATCGAGAATTTTATATTTGTGGCCATTGCCTTCAAATTTATTATAAATTCAAATTTCCATTTCCATTTCCGAAGTTCAGATTGAAAGCTTTTGTTTCCTTTTCTCATTTCATCACAAACAATGTTGCCTTAAAAAAATACAATTACGCTAAATTAATCAAAACCTGCATTGAATTTTACATAATTCTCAAATTCCAATTTCGCGGTTCAGCAAAACGAGAGAACAATGCTATTGTTCTCAATGGACTTAATTAAATAATTAAATATTCTCTGCCTTGATATGTTTCCACATACCCTCCTTTAAAATACACAAAAATGCAATTTGTAGTACGTACGAAACATAATTTAATTTCGACAGAATACGATAGATTTAATAAGATTTATATCACCGTAACATTGTTTACTAAGTTTCACAAAATTATCATCTTTAGGAATACTGAAGTTAATAGTAACAGTGTATATAAGCTGCATCACTAATTTTGTTACAAAGGATGCCATAAACATCTTTAAAATTTGATAAATTTTAAATCAAATTAACTAAGTTTGTACATATTTTTAATGTTTCATCTAATCCGAATAACGAACATATAATCCCAGTCATATTCGTTCGAAACCTGCGTCTGGCCACTTTCATTTACTCATTTACTTCCTTGTATTTACACCATAATTTTAAAAATTATTTTAAATAAAACTTGGTCAGACGAAGCAAAGTGTATCTACCAAGTCATAATAGTAATATAATCACAATGAATAAATTGAATAAACTTTTATTCGATATTCGAAATTTTATTTAAATAAAAATTTTGCCCATCTCTGCCTTCCCCAATGTTTTCTGTATTTACAGAACAGCTACCACCTGTTTTCCCAAGAAAAACGAAATTCCCCTGCAGCTCGAGACTCGAGAATAACAGTCTACTTCCAAAAATACCTGAAAAGGCTACTAATACGACCGTTGCACAGATTTTTGTCGCGCGTTATTGCGAATGGTCCTGAAAAATACGCGTCTATTCGCCTAACGATACGCGAGCAAAAGAGTTCATTTCAGTTTTTCCGCGCTGCAGTCGGCACTTTAGCCCGCCCCTCGTGTCTCCGCTGCACCTTTTTCAGTTGTTCTTTTTTTTGTTTCGAAAGAGGAAAACTCGACAAACTCACTTTGTACCGAGCGCACTCGCGTCGTTGGTAGCTTTGTTGTTGAAACTGAATCACGGGGAAATCGGAGGCGCAAATGAAGCGCCTCGTAGTTCTTTCTTTTTTTTTTAATCTCACTGAGTAGCGCGAATCGCGAGAAACAAAGAGCGACTTAACGATGCTGAAGCATGGAACATTTCAAAAGTAATTTTGAAAAGTAATTTCCCTCAATTTTTTCTCTCACTCAGCCGTAAAGTACAGATACTACCATTTCCCAATGCGAAGAAACCAAACCTTACAACTCAACAATAAAAATACTTTAAACATCCAAAGACAAGCTGTTCCCCCAATGACCACAAACTTTCTTAAAAAAAAATCCATCCTCAGAGCACAATCGTCCCAAGAACAAGTAGCCACTACGCTGTATTCGTTAACGAAGTCCCGTGCCATTGGTTCAGGAAGTTCCTCGACCCTAGGACAGGAGGGATCCACGGAGTTTGCAGATGTAACGCGATGTAAAGCAATTACAATCCAAGCCGCCAGGTTGTCTGGAGCCCCGACAAGACCGCGAACAGTTTGCGGGTGAGGAATGGGGGAGGCACAGGCGACAATGACGCGAATTGGGGTTGAAAGCGTCGTTAATCCGGCATATCCTTCGGGCTGGCGGCGAAACAATCGCTGAAAATCTCCAGGCGGCCATTCGTTGACTGGGACGGGACCCATCGGAGCGACCAGCGTTGATCTTAAGCGAATTAATTAACGAAAGCCCCCCACGTTAGGCGCCGTTCTGTGCTTGAGGGGCTCGTTGTCGCTGAGGATCGATCCGATTCCACGTTCCAGGGGCTCTCGCCGAGGTTCCTCGAACCGTCGTCTCGATGGAATAATTCGTAATTGAATGTCGTTACCGTGGTTCATGGCTCGCTCGTTCCTGTTTTCGTTCAGGACTGATCGATTGCCCCGCGACAGCATTCCGCGATTCATCCCCGCTTCGTTGGATCTTTGTTTCGCGGGCATCGTGGCTTCGACGGTGGATCGTAATTGAATATCGTTACCGTGATCTGAAGGGTGCACAGTGTTTTCTTGGAGCAGTCCATTGTCCTCTGCCCGCATTCAACAAGTTCATCGGTAGCGTTATTTCAGGGAGGATTCTGATGATCGAGTTCTTTGTCATACTTTAACGCGGGATTGGATATCTGCGTAAAAGATATCGATTCTACGAAATGGTGGTATAGTGCCTACACGAGCTATAGTGGCTTAAGTAGGTGTGAAGTCCATAAGACTAAAGCCTTAGGGCAGGCCTGCCATTGGGGGCAAATATCTCCTGAATTTCTGGGACCCGGGCAACAGCCGACGCGGGACCATTGAGCTCTATACTAACTGGAGAGTGAACAGAGCAATGGCGGCCGATCAGACAAGGACCACAAATTAGTGGGTAGAGCTGTCCCTGTCCCGCGCGGCGTCTATACCGGTCTATACGGTGTATACCCCCACCACACGCAAATTTACTACAGGGTAGTAGAGATATAGAGAGGGATAGTAGGAAGAAGAAGGATATATTCACACTATTTTCCCCTCTCTCTCTCTCTGATCGCTGTCGCCTCTACTTCTTCCCACTGCTGTTCACACTCCAGTTAGTGTAGAGCTCAATGCGCGGGACTGGTTACGTTGCTAACCACAGCATGGGTTGCGGAAGAACTGCATGAGTGTGCGGCCGTCCTAACAGGCTCGCACACTCATGCTCTCTCACAAATCTCGCATCGGGTAACAATGGAACAGTCCCCCGCTCGTCTGTTACCCGGGTCCCAGAAATTCAGGAGGTATTTGCACCCGATGGGGCAGGCCTGCCTTAGGGCCTTAAGGCCCCGATTTTGTCCTGGTCTTCTCTAAATACAGTCCTGCAAGAGGTATTAGGGGGGCACGTTTAGTGGCCAGTACCCAGCAGGGTGCCGAGTAAGACCCCGCTGAGGGACTTCATACCTAAGTCACTATAGCTCGTATAGGCACTATAAATATTTCGGAGCAAATCCTACGAGGCTATTCCTCAAAAGAAGGCCCGGAGCGCGTATCTCTTCAAGGAGCTGTGGCGTCGTCGCTTTGAAATTCATGAAGTCGAATGGCTTAACCGCGTAAGAAAGAAGTTTCGAAGGGGGGTTGGGAACATCGGGAGTCAAGTTCCTCGCGAATCCTCGGTGACACCGTGAAAAAAGGGTCGAGGGGCCGCGGAGAACGCACTGTTTGCGCGTGGCGCCGACCTCGAGGGCTTCCTCGATATTTGAATATCCGCTTTTCGCGAAATTAAATGCGACTGCTGGCGGGCGAGTTACTCGAAACGAGATTGCGGTCGCGGGGGGTGCCTCTTCTTCTCTTTTCGCGACTTTCGAAAGAAACTCGGCGGCCTCGCTTACGCGGGAATTGAATTTGCGCGTTTGTTTTGGCTGGCGAATGCAGCTCCGGACATTTCTGGGGGATGTTCCAAGTGTCTGGTTTCTGTTCAGCGATTTTTTGAGAATAGTGAAATTGTGGTATTAGACCATACAGGTAGTGAATACCATAGTATTAAGCTACTTAGTTACAGAAACATATAAAAACATCAGTTTCAAACATTTATTTAGCACCATTTTTGATACTCCTATATTTATTATTAAAAATGAATAAAAAAAACTGCAACTTCTTCAAGGATGCATAAGAAGATGGTCAAAATTTCAGATGAATTGAAATGCTAGCTTCTGAAAAGAAATCCTAATTTTGCTACGTTTTTAGCCCATAAAATCGAATTCTTAATCTTCAATTTTGATAGAAAAAAGGCACCCATCCTGCACATTTCAGTCATCATCTACCATATACTCCATTAACGGACATAAACACATTAACTGAGCCTGTAGAAGAGCAACATCCATCTTTCCGAGTCGCACCTTGCACAATTCCCCACTTTCACCAGGGAATTAAGATCACCTACGGTCCTCCGGTGTTTCTTTTCCTTCTTTCTGTTCCTGCTTCGTCCCTTTATTCCGAGCCGAGCGAGGCGGCCTTTAGGATTCTGCTGGCGACGTCAGACAGTAAAGGCATTATTTTACAGCGTCGTTCGTCCTTGCAGGATCCACAACAAGACACGACACGGCCAGCCAATCGGCTCCCTTCAACAGTTTTATCGTTCACTTTGAAGCGCGCAGGCTTTCATCGTGTTGCCACTTTTCTTCATTTCATTGCTCGGTTCCAGCCTCCGTCTTTGTTAACTTCCACCTGGGGGAAGGATCTCTGCGCTCGTGAAAACTCCCCCGCAGAGTTTTGATTCTTCTTTTCTAAATATAATAGAAAGTGTACGAGACGGGCTCTCCTTCCACGCTTTTCCGACCCAGCCGTGTTCCCATTCTTGCATGAGAAATAGAGCGAAATTGTTCGAAATTTGAGAAAAAAACAACGAAATTTAATGCGTCAGCAACTCAACGTACTTTTATAGATCAAAGCTTTCGTTAGATGATTCCATCTTTATATAGAATTATTATCTCCTTTCTTTCGAACTAAAATATGCTTCACTGAAGCAAATGACCGAAGAAAAGACTTTGTTTTTGCGAAATCGACGTTGATTTTATGTTAACAAATTACCTAGGCCACTTTTCTGTTTATGAAAAGTTAAACAAGTTATTAACCGGTGTATATTAAAAAAGTTTCTTCGTCGGAAGTGGTTATTAATATGGTAACGATAATTACCCATGGTGGCTCGTTTCGCGTTCCATTTACTTAACTTGTAAACTTTTATTTATTCGTGAACATTATTGCACCTTATTGACCGCATGTATTAAAAAACAATTACCCAACATGAAATATGGTAAAGAAGGATTTTTTAAAATCAATTTTCTCTTTCTTCTGTTTAATATTAAATGATGTTAGGTTTATTCTCTATATAGGGTGTCCAATAATTCGATGAATGAAGACATTTTTTTAACACGATAAATGGCCCAATAAATTAATCACTCCATTAAGAATTAAACTGGATTGAATGTAAAAAAACACTGTAAATGCCAAAAATCAAATTCTACACTATAGTATAATTTTTTTTTAATTTTGGCACCTACAGTGTTTTCTAGAAGAACTCTTCAATTAATGATGGAACTAAAGCTGGATCTCCACTTCACAAAAGTACTAATGTCAAACACATTAAATAGCATTCAATCCCAGAAGAAATGGGCAAAGAAGAAGGCTTCCAATGAAGTTATCGCGAACCAGAATTTCTACAACCAGATGAATATTTCGACAAAAAGTTTCGAGAGACAATATCGCCAGCTCTATTTCTACAATACTGCACAAGCTCCGAGGAACTTTATCGGCCGTTCTCGATACCTCGCACCTTCCCTTCTTCAGCCTCGACCTTTTTACAACCCGTTGACGGCTCGCGAAGAACTATAAACGACGACAATAAACGCGGCTCAGGTGGATGCTGCGCAGCATCCACCGTCAAATGAATCGAACGATCCTGCCCTCAGGTAATTAGAGAACATTCCTCGCTCGTTAATCGACGATTATTCGCCCTTTCAGCCATTCATCTGCCCAGTACTCTCGCCACTCTTTTCGATTACCGTTTTTCCCGATGGACGAAAGGGAGGCCATTCTTTATAATGAGAGTTAAGGGTCAAATATCGGGGAATAAAAGGAATGAGGAGGTTAAGAATTACGGTGCTCCAAGTTTTTAACAGTGTTAGTGTCCCAATGTACACCAAGGTTCTCAAAAAATTGAAAATACAAAAGACAAAGCATTTGAGAAACATTAATTTTTCCTATTTCATATGATTACAACCTATTGTAATAAATTACTGCTACTAACTCAATTTCACAAACAATGTAAGCTTGTCCATTTTTGTTCTCAATGCCTGAATTGTGATTATGAAACACCTTGAACTTACAGAACAACGAGACAGTGGAAACCTTCAGACGTAAATTTCTCACCACCTCCAATTTCCTCCAGCATTCTCAAATTTTCTGCACCTCATCATTCTTCCAAGTTCTACCAAAACCATCTCGCCTTCGCTTCCGTTTTCTCCCCCAATAAGTTCGAAGGGGATGCAGCCAGGAGAATCGAATTAATTACAAAATTTTACATTCCACTTTCAAAAATACCCACCACAAGATACAACGACGAGTGGAAGATACCGAAGGGTTGCAACGGTATTGCAACAACTCTTCCTCCCGGTGAGGTGATCTGGAATTGTGGTCGGTTTATCGAGGAAATGAAACTAAAAAGAGGAGGGGCAGGTCTTAACAATCGAACGGACACAAAAAGACCGACGTCGAAGATTGCCTCTGATGACCAGAAATGGCCGTTACGGTTCTATTATATCCGTGTAGCCCCCGATACAATTTCGATTCCGCTACCGGCGGCCGATCCACTTTATTATTCCGCCACCGGGAAGACCGATGAAAACGGTCCCGAAGGAAAGCTCGAATGGGAAATTTAGTCAGCCGGATGCGATTAAGGCCGGCCCTGGCGCGGATGAAATTTAAAGCATCCTGTTTCTTGCAACCCCTTTGAGATATCGAGTATGTATATGCGTTATAGGGGTGGCTTTCCTGGGAAACAGAACGCGGACGCGGGGACCCTGCGGCAGAGAGTCGATACCCAATGCTGGATCCTTGGATGATAATCGAAGAGAGGGCGGTTCGAATGAATTGTGGGGAGAAATCAAGTTTCAAGGGATGCGCACGTGATTTAATTATTTGGTACACAGTTAGCGCATGGAATGTGTAATTACGAAGGTTTTTCGTTGGTTTAATTAACTTAAAGGGGCATTTATTATATTGTATATAATGGAATATATATAACGCGAGCGGAACAAAGTGAAGTAAGGTAAACCAACCAGTGAATAACCGAATTGTTGAATTTAGAGACCTTTGAAATTAATACAAGAATGTATTTATGTATAACAACAAAACAACTGTTGAAATTCCATTTAAATTCATTTTTCTTGAAATTTCTATAGAAATAATTACTTATTCTTATCGTCATTTTTTAAAAAACGATTATCAAATGCAAAACGTGTAGAAGCTCAGTAAATGACCGCATACTTTTAATAAGAATTGTACTTATTAGTATTTGCCTAATACGCGTAACTAAAAATATGGGATATTAAGGGGGGTCACTCAGGTTTTGATATGATCGTATAATTTTTTCGAAATTTCTTTTTTAAATTTTGAAAAAAAAAATTGTCGCTTTATTAACTCTTACATAATTCATTTCAGCGTAAAAAATTATATGGATATAAATATTTTCAAATTTTTATCTGTAAAATTACTGGTAGGTCATTTTCACCCGAGTGACCCCCCTTAAAAGTGCAACTACACTCCATTTATAAACATATAATATTTTTAAATTTATAATTGACATTTCTTTTCCTAATGGTCATTCACTGGCATGCGTTCAATTACTGGTTGCTTTACCCTACGCGCGAATAGAAAAGTACAGTCGTAAATTATTGATAACGAATGATTGAAAAAGTTTGTACTTGCAAACAGACGATTTTCAACTAAAACTGTTACGTATGTATCTCGAGGATGGCCTCCTACCATCTTTTCAATTCCATCGTTTTGTGCTCCCCAGGGTCCATTGAATAAGACGGGCCGAAATGGAAGAGAAACGAGAGCCTGGAAACGCAGTTCCTCCCAAATACCGATCGACTTTATGTCCGTTCGTAATTCTTTTGCTGCCCGCATCACTCTCGTAGCGATGCAACGGTGCATAATACGCGTATAACGTCTGATCGGTGATCGAAGCTATCCCCGAGGAATATTCCAAGTCCTGCCTCCATGAAAATTTATACCGGGCGATCCGTAAGGGAGTTATCACCCTCTTCGTTGCTCGTTTTTCAAAACGTCACAGTTCGTATTCCCGTCAAATCGTTTCTGGCTATGAACTCGGTGGAATTGGAAATATAGCGAACCAATTAAGAAATTTAATTAAGAAACCGAAACCGTAATTGAGCTTTCCGGTTCATTTTCACTTTAGTTTCTGAAGAAGGCAAATTGGGAATAATTTAATGCACCTGTTCCAGCAGATTTCTTAAAAATATTTAATAAATGCAGAATATTTTGGGTTTACGTTTTGTGATGTAATGCAGGCTACATAGTTTCACCAGTAGGTAATAGTTTGACGAGCCTGAAATAACCAGAAATCAACAGACCACTAAAAAAAAGTTAAACGCAAACCAATTCAATTGTCAATAAAAAGAAGCCGATCTAACGTTCATCGTAGACGAGTGAAAACGTTTGCTCGAGTTATCAGCGGGCAATTTTCCGCGAGGCGCTCGATTCCTCCAAACAGATTCTGTTTCTCCCCCCCCTTCATATCCCACCCCGAAAAACGCAACGGCACGTCAGCCAACTTGCCACAAATTCTCCTTCCCCTGTCCAGAGAACAATTTCGCGGAACGCAGCCGGCCGCAAATGGCCGAGTTTCGCGGCCACGTTATCCCCGGAGTCGATCGACGGTAAAATCGAGCCATTGAGGGCCAGCTAGGAACCATTTTTCCATCCCCCCGGCCACATAATGGCAATTATATTGGCAGGAACGATCGAGGGTATTCCGGAAGCGGAAGGGACGTTCCCCGATTGTCCGGAAGCCGTTGAAGATTGCGCGTTTCTGTCGATTTTCGAGCGTGTCCCTGGGCCAGAAAACCACCCACGCCGACCCCCACAAACCCAACCATTGCTGTTATTTTGCTGCAACTCTAGACTGCAGAAGCCTTCGACCACGTTGGACAGAATGACTTCCTGTTATTTTGTACATTTTCTTTTCCTTATTGTTAGTTTCATTTGCTTTGGGGAAGGGAGTTTGGGTTTGTGGTAAAGCAATGGGGTGTGTTAGTAATATTTGATTTTTAAATGGTAAGCTAGTGGCACGATAGGGCTGTTAATTCAAATAGCTTTTTTGTGTTATCTTTGTTTTATACACATTTGTGACTATTGAGTTTTTTGTCAGGAAACTGTAAATTTTTAAAAATTAGTCAGTTATTCCATTTTTAAACTCTTCAAAAATTTATTAACGCAAGTTTGTAGCGCTTATTTTACCACTGAACTTTTGTTTGAAACATTTTTTTCTATCTCTTGTACTTTAGGAGTTACACGCAAAAGAGTGGAAGTGGCTATTTCATTTTGAGGTTAGTTTTCACACCCGTGAAGATCGATTGGGCACGAATGAAACATACCGTTGTTCTTGTCTTGAGTCACTCTATAAACCCACAAAGTTGCGTTCCAGTCGATAAGGAAGAATTCGCGGTGTTGTCCTGTAAGTTTCGCTGCGTCGTTTTAAGCGCTAACGCATGCGCGCGTTTCAGAGCGGAGCGAGGTCCGTGCGTGTGGACCCCTCCGGTTTGAAACAGAAGCACTCAGCTGAAGTACGAAGCGCCAATTTTCTCATAGACCAGTGAGTATAAGTGTGTTTTAATCTGCATATCGCGTTAAGCTAAAGTGAACAAGAATAGGAATAAAGGTAAAGCACGGAACATTCACTGGGAATAATTCTGACGCCTAATGGATTAACTATCCTTGCAAATGTGTCTTCCCTGCTGACAACTGCTGGAGCAGAGGTACTGTATCTCCACTAGGGCCTTACTCAAAGGTCTTTATCAATAAAATATCACGCACTTCAAATATAGTCGCAAAAGAAATATGAATAAAATATAACTGACTCAAAGTGAAACTGTAAAACATTCTAAAGAGCCTCGCGTTACAAATCAGACTGTTTTGCAATTTAAAATTTATCCACGACAGAATTATTACAGTTCTGAATTTGTTAGATACCTCACCCGGGTAGAATTCTCAAACTCTGACTCGCAAAAAAATTAAACACGGTCAAATTCTAATAAATTTGGGACACTCAGACTTGGAAAAGAGGTTTTCCCTCTGCATGCACTTTTTCAGGTTTCCAACATTCCCAAAGGCATCCAAAAAATTGCATGCAGTAGTTCTCGCGCCCCTTTCTGACCTTCCACGCGGCCCTCTAACCCCTGTTTCGTCGATGCATCTCGGCAGCCTCAGTGAACCACCACGACTGCCTTGAAATTGGATTGTTATTCTATTTTCGAAAGCAATTTTCAAGTGTTATCAAAAAGTTTCCTCGCGCCACGCCTCGGTTCCTCCCTTTTCACCCTCGTTTGCGTCCTTCCTTTCTCCTCCTCCCCCCCAACTAACTCGATCCCCCCCACCCTCCCGCCTTCAGCTGTCCGCTGGTGGTCTTTGATGTTTCTTTCACGCGTCCTGCGTGGCGCTTCTTTAATCGAGTCGGCGATTAGGCAAATGCCCTCGTCACATTATTCTTCCCCCTCGTTACAGAGCGTCCGTAATTACGATGAACTTTAATCGAGGGTCCTCTTATTTAAACAATTGAAAGAAACCTCCTCCTCGACTGTCAGATTCGAACTGTAAAATACGAAAATTTCTCCGACGCGAAGGGAAATACGTTTCAGAGTGTCTTCGACGATAATCAACGACCACTGTTGCAAGCTTTCACCGGTATTGTTTAAACGAATTCCATCCGGCAATGAAGTGCACAGGAAAGCGTTTCATTCGTGTCAAGAACGCGATCTTCGTTCACGTCCAGAAATTTCCGCGATTCGAAATTGGAAATAAGACAGGGAGAGTGGTAACGAGGGGCATTTCTGAAATTCTGGAGGGAACGTCGGATCTGCAGTTTACAAAATGCGCGAGGTATTTTCTGGTAGCCGAGTGGAACTCGAAATGCGATAAATGCGCGGGTGCTTCCCGTCTTTCCGTAAGAGAAAGTAACTCCGCGGAGAAAAAGAGATGGAAGGGGAATTAAATTCGAGGGACTCGGGAACAGTCCAGCACTGCCATTACCGTAATTAGTTTGTTACACATTAATTAAAAAGCAGCGTGGCTTTCGCCGCGTAAAACGACAAGAATTATGTATTAATACGTTTTAATGATGTTGGATAGTGCGAACGAGGGGTGGTTTCCTGTCGTTTTATGGGGAAATTGTAAATAAGAATCCTGGAGAAAAATGATAACGCAGGCGTAAGTAATTAAAAATAACGCGGGTGGGATAAAAAATATAGTCAACTGAAACAACACTCCTCGCAGTATTAATAAATTACTTATTTTAAGGTTACGTTGGAAATTTTTACTCAGTAATTTATCCACTGATAGCACAGTGAGGTCTTCAAGTGATTGCATGGCATTTTAATATATAAATTCTAATAATATTAATATTTTCTAAATTGCAAATAATATCCCTGTGAATAAATTAGGTTAACCTTCTCTTCGCCACAAGAAGGCAACATCTGTCTCCGTCCAGGGACATCATCCGCCATCTTGAGACTATACGTAGACGCGACTAGGCAACTGAAAGTTTAATTAATTAATTCATGAGGTTACGTCAAGCGTAAAGTGATATTCGTGTACACGAATTAAAGGTGGAATTTATCAGCGTCGCTCACAGGCGATAAGTGACAGTCCGGCGGGGACATTTGTCTAAGGAAGGAATGTAAATGCCACCTGTCCCAATGGGATCGTAATGAGATGACTCGAATGACTTAACCGCCCGAGTAGAACTGAAGTTTAGTGAAGTGTAACGCGATGACGTGTCGTCTATTTGAACAGCGAACGAATGACATCAGGGTATGCTACGTGTAAAATGAAAGGTACTATTTTACCATTAAGCACATTGACCTTTTCTCAACGTGTTACTTACGCAGAGTGTTCCGAGAATCGAGTTTTATGAAACCAGCATTTTATATGGGCGAAAGAGGAGAAAAAAGATAAATATTATGACTTTTCCTTTAACCCTTCGTGGTCACAGGGGGTGTATTGTACCCCAAGAGTAATTTTTTATTTGAAATGCCGCACCTTTACATCTTCAAAAGGGATTTATCGCAAAAAAAATAAATTTTTTGTTGAAAAATCTGTATTTTACCACAACGATGGAAAATCGTTCATTTTCAACTACAAATTTTTAGCATATAAAAATTTACATTTCTAGAAAAAGACTATTACACCATGACTGTATAAGTATTACGAATTTAGAATTATCACTGAAAAGTTAAGAGGCTCAAAAATACGAAAATGGTAACTCAAAAAAATTGTGATTATAAGAAGGTGTGACCACGAAGGGTTAAAAATAATTTTCGTTCCAACAAAATTAGTCTCTTGAGGACACACTGTTGCAATTTATTGCAATTACATGGAAAAATACGCCGACGCCACGTATTTTCTTAGCCCTCCCTTCTGGCGCAAACAGAAAGACACCAATATAGTTCAGTAATAGCAAAATTTAATGCATAAATGACAAGAACAGTAAAGTTTGAAGTAGTTCGTACAAAATAAACAAAAGAAATACTAGAAAAAACAATAAAAACCAAGGTGTTCCACATCCACTACGAATAGTTTGCAGGAACCCATTCCCCGGCAACGCTGATACTGACTTACAGTGCCGGCAGAAAAACAGTGGCAAAGTGAGAGAAGATATTGTATTTCGTCGCCTTCGTGTCGCTTTCTAGCGCCGAACGTATTTTATGATTTTCGCGACCTAAGCAACCATAATTTGAACTGAAATTTTTCATTACTTTAATGAATCCGCCACAAATGACGGACATCACAGTCAACGTCACTCGTATCTTCAAAATGTATCAACAGAGAACTGTCACCGCGTAATGATAAATAATCATGTAATGCAACGCGCATGGAACTACAGAAAAGTCTGAAACAATAAAGCTCTCTCTACACCGCTTCCAGTCGCAGTAATTTCGTAACGAGCTGATAGAAACGCTTCTCCGATGTAATATCGAAAGTGTCTCCTTGCAGTACAAGAGGAAAATGTTTCCCCCCGGAGAATGTTTTCTTTGCTCGAAGGGTAAACAACGAGACCAGCAATATTCAGAATTAAATTCCAACGACCTGGTTGCGAGTCGTCGCTTGCCAATGACTCAAGGAATTTTGTTTCAATTTATTTCACATGTTACACACTTTGTAACCTGTTTAGTATGGGGAGGGATAATATTATCTTTTCTGCATTGAAATTAACGACACACAGACTAAATGCTTGCGAAATGAAACTGAAGTTGTGTTATATACAATATACAATGTCTACCAGTGTACTAAAAATTTAGATTACAGAGAGTTAGATAAAATTCCAAGTTCTTGAAGCAACATTTACATACGTTACTTGTGCACAATGCCCGGATTTTTATTTTGGTAGAATTCCCTAGACTCCGAAAAATCATTCGCTCAGTCCTTTAAGCCAGACATGACGTAGAATTCTTGGTATTTTATTTCTGTCCTTTTTGCCGGTGAACAAGAATTCAATTTCTCAGATATTCCCTCCCCTCAGCTGCCCTGAGATTTTATTGAATGAATTCTTAAAGTGGAATGCTTCAGGGACACGTTGAGGTTCTCCGGCTTTCTTCTCTTAATCTAGTTCGGCCATTCTAAAGATTGTACTGTTCGTGATTATGAATCCTATTCGAAATACTAATGTCCACGTAAGTTCTCATATTATCATAAAATCGTAAAAGATATTCAATAGAAATTTAATTTAAAGTTGTATGGTTTTTAAAATCTTACAACATGAAGATACGAAATTTTCGATTTTTTAAAAAAAAATTCTTTGTCTAAAAAATTATTTATTATCACATTGTAGAAAATCAAAAACCATAAAACTTAGTCACGCTTTATCTCACTCACAGACGAATGCACACATAGATCTGAGGATCAAAAAAGTCCAAACTTTGAACCCGATTTTCTCCATAAATTTTGAGGCTTGCACTCCACGCGTTTATCACGTTGTTATACATGGTGCGCACTACCTATACGCAAAATTTAAAAAAAATCGGTGACCCTAACTTCGTGCGCACTCTTAATCAGCTAAAATCATCTTAGGGTTAATCTGGAACCGAAGAGACAACCATTCGGAGATAGGAACCCGAAGCTGACAAGTGTCTGAATCCAGCGAGCATATCCTGTCGTCGGGACGCCAAATAAACCGGATCGTCGGGCTTGTTAGCCCACAAACGTTAAAGGAGCCACGAGTTACTCCATTTCCTCCCAAGCAGACTACCGACCCTCTTTCCAGGTGTCCCTGGGGCGACGGATGAGCTAAGTAATTCCATTCGAAGACTCGGAAGGAAAACTCTCCTATTTCTTCCTTTTTCCTTTCCCTCTGCCATCCGATATCCCTCGTCCCTTCGTTCTCTCCCCTTCCTTTTCGCTTCTTCCCGTTCTAGCTCTGGACCCCCAACCGAAGTCCCCAGTTCTTCTCTGCGCCTTTGGTTTGGTTTTCTTTCGCTTTGACACTCGACTCCTCTTTGTTGATACTTGCTTTGGCGACCAATTTGTCAGCAACACTCGAAACTGATTCCGCTCGTTCCTTCTTTGGCACTTCGGTTTTAGGTCCTGCGCGTCTGTTGCTAGGTGGAGGATTCTGACACATGGCTAGCCTTGTTTAAAGTCAGCTATATGACTTATAGAATGAATGGTTCAGAGTTCTGTTTAAAAATTTCATGGTAGATCATAGAATTTTATTCTTCACAGTTTGCTTAAGAATACAATCCTTGGGTGGAATACCTCAAAGCTGCTGAAGATGATTATGTGACAAGATCTAAGAAACTAAGTTTCTATGAAGTCCACTCAATAGTAATTACCACTGAGCTTATTTTCTGTTTTCTTGTACTTAAATCCTCAGGCAATCCTCATTCCCAAATGTAGGTATGTGCCCCTTGAACTCACTTATTAAGATCTCAACTATTCGCGCAGGATTTCATTCAACATTTTAATCAGACCTGGTCTGTCTCTCGAGTTTACTATTCCAAGCCAGATCCCTCTCGATCGATTGCCACTCACCACAGCACTGGAATCGTTAAGAACAATCAACGAAGACGGACGCGTTCGATGGTCGATAAAAAACAGAGGATTCAAGCTCATTGTTTACAAGGAAGCCAGCAAGTAAGAGACAATGCATCATCCCTCTCCTTTTTTCTTTTTTTCGACGCTGAATTTCCGGGTCAGCTGACACGAAGTAGTCCAGTTTCCTGTGTCCAGCACGCAACAATTGGGTTCGTTCTAATTCCCAGAAGAATAATTAAAGCCCACGATTGGGTCGCCATTGTCCTCCCGTGACGCTACAACGTCAGGTTACAGAGGGCGCTCCTGTAACCGCGGTGCAAACAGGCAAAATTGGCGGTTCAGTTAAGTCTTTCTCTCTTAGGTAGCTTGGGAAGACAATTACGGGGCAATTAAAAAGGTTTCCTTTGCGTTCTGGCCATTCAGTAGCTATCGAAAGGAAACATTTCTTCTTAATTAGATTGGTGGTCCGTGAAAATGGAATTTCAATCGGGACGGACCAATGCGGGGGACGGAAGATTGGAAAGACTCCCGTAATGATCGAAGACGAGTGGATTTCATAGTAAGATACTGTCCTTCGTTTCGCGAAAAGTTAAGTAGTTCTGTTTGTTTTAATTATCAATGGTAGACCGGTACACGATTTTCCAGGCGGAAGAGTACCATGGTGAATGGCATCGGGCTTTGAAATTTTACAGAATATAGACTCCGCATTAAAAACTTTATTTTAAAAAATTTCAACAATTAAAAACCATTTTGCGCCTCTTGTCAAATTTACGCCCTAACAGCTGCCTAATTTTGCAAATCGAGATTCCTATATAGCAAGGATTTATCCTAATTCGATCACAAGTTATACTCAACAAAAATACCTATTTTTTCTATTCTTGATAGACCACCTTTTGATCAAAGTTTTGACCAAAAAGTTCGTAACGGGTCTGAAATTCTGCCGCTACAATTTCCTCGATGTCTGTGACCCCCTCTCCAACTCACCACGCCCATAAAAAGTTCATCGTCCCGGCGAAATAAAATAAAATGAAATAACAAGAACTGCCATCTATCGGCAGTATTTCCCGTGTCTAGAGGCGCGACCGCGTGCATCGGTCCGCGCGAAGACGTACGAGCGTCGAGTGGCGCGTAAATCAAATTCCAGGGTCCCCGGGTGCGTCCGGTGCACTTCGTTGCGCGGCAACACAAACGTGAAAATACGTTACGGGCCGATATAAATACGCCAAATAAAATATCGCGAAGAATGGGACCGCGTTGCGGAGTGTTCGCTGCGGCTCGCTCCCGCGGGTGCCGTTTTCCAATGGCCCCGCGGCCGTCGGCCGCTCCTACTCGTCTAAATTGAATCAACGCCCCGCGCCCGCCATTTCGCCACCGACGACTATTGGATTTTAATTCCATTCGTAGCCTCCAACCGAGTGGCAGCAATTATTTTCGGGAAGCAACTGCCCCGTTACGTTCTTCTCGCCTCAGCCGCGTCTTTTGAACGCTTCTACGCGGGCCATTTGGGGGTGACAGTGGTCCAGAATGTTTCACCGTTGGGGTATTCCGATGCCGGACGTTCCAGCGTTTTCTGGATCGAAACCTATTGTTCATGAGTCCGTCGATGACCCTGTTTGATTGTAGGTTAGATTTCTTTGTTCTAGTACTGTTGTTGCGAAGGTAGCTTCAGTGAGAATGGAACAATTTAGCTGCAGGTACGTGGAGTTTTTTAGTTCGTTGGTAAATTGTGATGAATGTTTTGGCTAATTTAAAATACTGTGTGGAGATTTTATGTATTCAAATATCCAATGAAAAATCACTGCAAAAATAACCTACATTGAGTGGGTAGAAGCTCATCACAAAGAGTGATAACAGAGTTTCTACAAAGAAATAGTGATAAATGCGTCGGCATTTTTTAACGGTGACTGAACGAACAGCTGATCGCCGAACTGCTGTGTTCCTGAATTTTTAAACATTAATAACTAAACCAGGAAGCTTTCATAGTAATTCCTTTGCTCTTGACATTGGTCTACTTTTATCAGTAGAATCACACATTTCATTTTCTATTATCTGTTGCCGTATATACTTGGGAAGACAAAGAAAAGTCCTACAAAATCATACCTACACAGGACCAATTCAGTTGAACGGGTATGTACAGTTTACTCCGAAATCAATCCCATCATGTATATGAGAATTTAATGGCATCAGCTATGAATAGCTGATGTGCCAATCAAAGTGTTAACTCCAGCCTCATCAAACTATAAATTGCCGTATTGTATTACAAATTAGAGGAGCAACACGTGTTAATGCAGTCAAGTGCCACCTAATGAACCATTATTTAGAACTGTTGCCTGCAACAGTACTTAATTTTGAATCAACGTAATATGTAGTGTATTCATCTATCATTAGTGACTTCACGCAAAGTGGAGCTGTATAGTCTGAATTAAATACACTAGAGGGGTGAGTCCTGACGTTTCTTGTGCAGTCAAAGGTAATTTTTAATTTCTCCCCTCAGAATTGACTCATATTGGCCAAAGTCAAAGAAATAGCATTTACAGGGTGTTAAATCACTGCTTTCAGGAGTGAACCTATACCCTCCAGATCAGTGAAGATTTGTAAAAAAGAATTTGCCGTAAAATTGGTTACAACATTGAAAATGATCGTCAAACTTTTTTACTATTTTTGCGTTCCCTTAAATACGAGGATCGCTTTGTCTATGCCAAAACCTCATGATATTTTTTTTACAAATCTCCACTAATTCAGAGGACTACATTCACCCTTGAAAGCAGTGACCATAACTTTTTTATCAACCTGTACAGCTACCCAAGATCGTTGACAATACTCGTCCATAGTTGTTGATTCTGACTTACCAGTAGAAGCAGCATTGAACGATCGATAGTCGAAAATGGTTTAGAAAAATTCTCAGTGCTTACCTGCAATCAAAAAAGGGAATAAACTTTTAAAACGGATTGTCACATTTCTGACCTCACGCTAATAAAATAGCATGATTTATATGAATTCCGTATTATTACTAAATACATTAACATTCATAGGTATATATAAAAAAAAAATATTTTTGAATTTTTCCCACAAGTTTAGCAGTTCCACAGAAAAAGTAACTGGCTCGATCTAAAGTCCCATATAGTTACAACGCTGCAAATCATCTCGCGCATATTCACGTCCATCGACGGTTTATCAATATTCGTCACCAGCGGCGCCACTAGGCAATTCCTTTCGACGATCCAGCTTCCGTGGCTCCACGAAACGCGAGTTTTAAATTAATCATCGACGAAGAGAGAATTTCCCCCCACCCCCACGCCCAGTCTGTGTTTTTCTAACCCCCCAGAGCGTTTTTAGCACGCGAAACGGGGTAGCCGCGTGCGAAAGGGAAACAAAGCTGGGAGGGGGCAGCCAGTGTGTATTCTGGATGGACGGACGGGGAAGCTCGTATAAATATGGAAATTTCGTAAATCGAGTTACCGCCAGCGAAGTGTCGCCGAGTTTTTCCAAGGCAACGCCATTTTCCCAATTCGCCGACGTTTCTGCGGCGCAATTAACTGTTCGTTCGGCTCCTTCGATCCATTATAACGATCGTCGATGGAGATTCGACCTGTGCCAGCACACGAGAATTTTCATAGGGCGGAATTGTTTAACGAACCTCTAGAGGAACGGAGCAGCTCGTGAAAAATTGTTTTTCGATGCCCGTCGACAGCGTCGGTTCCCTGTTTTCATCCCCTCGCTGCCGCCATTACTGGCTTCAGCATAGACGGATTTCGGAATCGACCTTGAATCGTTTGAGTTTTTTTTGGCTTCGGGGAACTTGTTGCCAGGTACTTAGGTTAAGTTTCTGCTGTAAGTTCATGCTTGAGTCGGTCGAGCTTGGATGGAGGGATGATTTTTTAAGAGGTTGACTTCTTTGGCCTTTGACAATCACATCTGAATTTTTGCAGATTCCATTAGGTAAGTTTATAATAATTATGGGAGAGAAATGGTGATCTTTATAGAAATATCTGCATTCTTCTGTTTTTGATGAGGACAAAAGAGCAGGTGTCTAGAGTTGGAGGTAGAAAGGGAAACGGAAAATGGGGTACATGAACTTTTAAATTAAAAAAGGATAGGTGGGGTTTACCGAAGTAGAGGTTACAAAATATCGTTTGTTAACCTGCTCAGAATTTCTCGCAAGTTATCAAGTTCTCTTATCGATTTTTTACGAGGACAACCAAGAAAGTTCGGGATTATGAGGAGTTCATTTCGAAAATGGTATTAGCGTAATCCACGGCTGGTGGATTTACATGGGAAGCCAGCTTAACCGACGGAACTACATTTGGCGATTTAAGCTTCTGCTTAAATATTAGTTCAAGCGCCGTGACGAGCTTCCGGTGTTCCTGTGTAGTCATGAGAGCTCCATCTCTCGAATCTTCAAAATGGCCACCAGTCCCTTCATGAGACACTCAAATTCACAGTCTCAAAAATATTCAGCCATTATGCAGATTAGAGGTAAATGTCAAAATTTAGAGTGACCCCTTGTGTGTTTAATAGTGACTACTATATACTAAGGTCGGGGCCAGATATATTGGCCGGTGAATTCGTTTTCGCAGCTAACACACACCTATTCTGATGTATGTACCTATGTCTACGCTAAGAACTCGGTGTGGCCTACACGTCAAGAGCTTGGCGCTATCCCCACCACTTCTGGTTCACTCTTTTTCTGGCAAGGCGAGAGCGAGTCAGAAAACGTTGAGAATAGAAGAATACTCCTCACAAAACTCACCGGCCAATATATCTGGCCCCGACCTTAGCTTCATTTCAGCCATTTTAGAGTCCGAAAGATTACAAGAATTTTTGTGTTGCATTTATACTTCTCCTTGTGAGTGCCATTTCACATCGACTTCTCAGAATCCTCTGAACCCTCCCCCTCAAAAAATCAATTTCTTACATTAATTTCTATGCAGAACTGGATTCCCATCCCACTCACAGCATTCCCATTTCCGCCGTTACGATCAATGGAACAGACGCGAACTAATTACAAGCTAGCACCGAAAGCAGGCATTCATGAAACTGTTGCTGACCAGCCATCAACCACTTATCGAACGACTCCCTATGGCTGACTTCCCGAGGTGGGGCGTGCATGGAAAAATATGGATACAGAAAGTATGTTCAGCAAGAGCGGTCGAAATATACATCCAAGAGACCTCTGCTCTTCGTCGTGCAGGTTCATCGAATATTTACCTGACCAGTGCATTGAATATTCCCGGCTGGCAATAGATTTCGAGTACAGTGTAATGCGAGTCGTCGTGGCGCTAGAAGCTACGATGCACACAGGGTGTTGCGTAAGTCGAAATATATATTTATCACTTTTCCAAGAAAATAAGTTTCGACTGAATAAAATTCCATTATTATTTGGATCGATTTTTCAGATGGTCCATGAAACAGTGTACAGTAGATATACCAAGGAATAATGATGTGTGTAGGAGGTATAAAGAGGATAGTAACACCTCCATACCTACTAAATTACTTGCTAAGCATCGCTATTCGCTGAGGATTCGCGTCGCGGAGTGGGGGAGATCAACAGCTCCGCCCACTTCCCCTTCTCCTTGGCCATGCGCACTCGACATGTCACTGATGCTCGAGAAGATCTAAAAATTCTTAAGCTTCAGAGGATGCATATACAATTTTTTTTTATTTCCACAGTTTGCTAGTAGATTTAGCCTCCAAATGAAGTCAATTTTGTAGTGTGCAAAAGAGTTTCTAATTTTCATGAGTACTTTACGCATAATAAATTCAATGAAATGTTAACACTCTGCCAAGACAGTCGATGTTAGAGGCACTCAAACTTCACTACGACTGAGGAGCCAAAATTAAGAAAGTTACATTTTATTGTTTGAGGGAATTACCTACATAGATGTCAAGTAAAAGTCCTCCAGACATCCTCTTTGTGTTATTTGTTCGAACGAAACACCCGATATACGCACAGAGGCGAAGTGAACCGTGGACCATGAGAAATGGCGGAGGGCATGGGTGGGCGGGTGGCATAGAACGGCTGTTCGAAGAGGGTAGCGAGTATCGAATTTTCACCCCATCCGAGAGCATTCGTATTAATATTTTACGGGATGCCGGCGGATCCGCTAAGCCAACCAAAAACGAAGCTCGATGGTGCAGATGCGGCGTCAATGGAGGCGAAAGTCGATCTCTCGTGAGATATTCCCTGCTGAGTGCGTCAGCATCTACCGTGCTGTCGCGTTACCGTCTAAAATGAATTGAATGGAAACCGAATAGGGGCTCTTCGGTTAATAAAACGGCCGGCGAAATGGCAGCTCCGCAAACTTAGTTTGTGAGAAGGGTTACCACCATAATCTGAAGCTGTACTCACACTTCAAACGTCACCGATTCATATACGAACGATATATATATATAGGGTGAACATAAAGGACAGTTATCGAAGAAATTGCAATACTTTTCTTGTGGCAATTAAGAGGGTGTACTGACTGGAACCCTCTATATTTGCCCAATCATCATCGACTTCGTCGTTTCAATCTTGCAACACTCGACGGAGGTAAAAAGCAACCAGCAGTTTCTATTTTCCCTCGCCGTTCTATACCACAAATCCCACCAGCTGTCTCGAATCCCGCGAATCCAAATATCAACGAGTGCAAATGTCCCATCAACCGCTCCAACAGCTGGATATTTACGCAACGAGAAGAAGCCGAAGACACAAACCTGCTGCGAAGCACCCAGAGGAGCCGGAAAGGTCAGGGAGCAAGGCGCTGCTACATTCCGCGACATTTCCGCGTTGTCGAAGAGCCGAGAATGTTAGGGGAACGAACTTAATCTATCGGGGGTTTAATTATAACGCGACAGCGCTGCGGAAGCGGGAAGGAGATCGGCAAACGAAGCGCGGATCTTTATTCCTCACCGATAGGTTAGCCCAGTTTCCCGTGGAATCAATCTCGCCTCGTTATTAGCGATTCCTCGAACCTGCGCCACCAGAGCGCAGGACTAACGCAATTTTCTTGGAAGAACGAGCCGGGTAAAAAGGGAAGACGGTCTCGTTTTTCCGCTGCGAACGAGTACACCGACGCAGACAGGTGCTCCGGGGTTTAATCCCGAGCCGGGGTTTAATCAGAAATGCCTATCGAAGATCGATCAGTTCGAGAAACGCGCCAACGATTCACCAACACGGCCAGGGAAGTTGAAGGGTCTCGTAGGAGCTTGGGAAAACACTTATTAAACGTGTCAGTGATCGTGGGAATAAACTGCATTTCAATTTCGCGCATGCTTGCCGGGTTTATTAACGCCGAGGCTTGGGACTTTAGCGTATTGCAGAGTTTGGTGCTGTTCAATTATCTGAGGAAGTAATTGGGTAATTGGTGAATCACTAGATGTCAAAATTTGAATTTAAGCAATAATGATGGAGTAGTACTTTTTAACAGAATGAAATAGAATGAGTGTTTTTCAGACTTAAAGAGAAATGAAACTACCTATAGTTGGAGTAAAACGAAATGGTGACTGATGGTGATTTCTCTTGTTCTGAAGAATGTTAGACGAGGATGAGACTTTTATGATATATTAGTTTGTTTTTGTATTGAATGATAGACGATGGATGCTTGGGGCCTTGCGAGGAGGGATGAAAATTATAATGGTGGGCGTGGCCTAATGAAGTGGTAGGAGGAGCTAAATGAAATAATGGGAGGAACTAAATGGATCGGGTGGCCAGTAGATTTTGTTGCGACTATAGAATTCCTAATTTTAAGAGCACAGGAAAAATTATTGATTTCGCTAGCCATTAGCAACTGTAAAATAATAACTGAAATAAAGTATTATATCCTAAGCGAAGTTTCATTTTATTTCAAGTAATTACTTATCCAATATGGTATTTCTTCTTCAAAGAAAAAAGTCTTTAACTCTGATATATTCTGAATTGTATTCTCAAAGGGATATCTTTCACATATAATTATTGAGAATCTTGAGATTATATTTTATTATTTTTAAACTCCATCAAATTACTTCAAATAGATTAATATTGTGCTGTTAATAAAATGTTGAAAATGGCAAATAATAGACGTTTCAGAATTAATTTAAGCCGAATTTAACTGGTATTTCCTACATTTATTATCATTTAACGACAATATAAATGAAAATTGAAAGTCCGCTATCATTAAATGCAATACTTTAAAAATTATAAAAAGAAAAAACGATTTTTATCACCTTTAAGTAACAAATTACTACTCTGACACAAATGAAGTAATACACTATTTTTAATTTAAGCTCCACCATTATTGCAAACATTACACGATAAAATTCAGTTTAAAAATTGCTCTATTAATATTTTTATTGAGAAATAATTCACTTCACTTTCATGAATATCGACTTTATTAAAAACCGTTCAGTTTCGAGAGGGAAAAAATACGATCGGGAAAACAGTTTATCTTACAGGATGTATTTTTCCCTGCACGTCGATTGGAGAATATAGGTTTTCGGTACACGAACTTCGTTGAACACATTATAACCTTGTTTGCACGATGCACTGATAACAGCATCCCGTGTCGAGAGGTACGCGAATCTCATCACCCAAGACTTCTTATCTCGTGCAAGCTCGTATAATCTTCCGAGACACGGTCAAAAGTCTCATTCAAAAAAAGCAAGGTGAAAGTGGGTGTCTACCTTTTTTGTAATTTCTTGCATACTTCATAAAGTAGCACGTAACTATTACAAGTAAGCCATTGCATTGGAGGATAATTAATTTTGCCTCAAATTCATCGACTACAGCTCACTGTAACGTGAAATATAGTCTATTGAATTTTTAAGCAGCTACGCTGCTGATTTGATTAAATTTCAATTTTGTATTAATCCTGAATTTCTTTCTTGAATACTGCGGACTGACCAGAGGAAGATAAATGATGCTTGGATAATTACTTTGTATTTTTACTTTTCACTAGCTGTACGTTGGTGCTTTTTGATGTACCGTCGCCATTTTTCCAGACTTTATTGAATTTTTTCCTGGAATTTAATACCGCGCACAAAAAAAGGAAGGAACAAAAGAATATTTGATAGATAGTGATCGATCCATTGTTGAACCCGTTACAATTGAAAAGAAAATTTCTGATCTTCACAAAATTCAAAATTATTTTACGATAGTAGTTTGTTTATATTCAACTAATTTGTACGTTACGAAAACAATTTATAACAAAAAATAGTATATTTCTGGCAAGTGTTGAGGACATGTAATGAAGAAAATCCAACTGTTAGCTATAGCAAAATTATTTATCAAAATCAACGAATAAAAAGCTGAAATACACTTTTCTAAGCAATATTTATCCCCCAAAATGGATTAATTTCATATATACATCTAATATAAAAATGCGTAAAGTCAAAAACTCATAAATTTATCCAACAGAAAAAAATTGAAAATTCGAAAATTCTGATTTTTTTTCATTTGGAACCAGCCACATCCAAGTTACCCCTATTTTCCCCAGTTATTGCATCATGAATTAGGAAAGCAATTTTCTAAAGAAGCAACAATCTTGCACCCTTTCATCGCGAGCAACAAACTTTCTAAATAGAAAAATTACTAATTACCGCCTGAGCATGACACATGGTGTGAAAATCCCTCGGGGGAAGCGCCGCAGAAACTTACAATTTCCCGCCATCGGAATCGTTGTCCCGCGGCGAGGGGAAGAAATTAATCGGAGATTTATCTCATCAGAGAAGAAATCCCATTATCCGTGGGACGTGCAGCGATACTTAAGTAAATAAATAAAAGGGATGGGAAGCTGTCAAAAGAAGAAAATGGTAGACAGTGTGGGGGCTCTCGACGCACAGGTGTGATGGGAAAAACGCACGAAATAAATCTGGACATGACACTGCACGGTTCACCTGTAAGAGACACCCCGCCCGCTCCGCTCCTCCCGAACCAGCAGGAGAAAAAAATAGCAGGCAAAAAAACTGGCGAAAATAATTTGGACGAAACGTTCTAATATTAGCACGGAATTTCCTTTTTCCCAGTGCAATTGGTATCTCTCGTTTCCTTCAGATTCTCTTTCGCTTCTTTGCCCCGGAAGTCGCTCCATCTTGCTCGCCATGACGCTAGTATGACGCCATTTAATTGTTCGCGAAGAGGGATGGACGAGCCGGGCGCGTACCCCCGGAGAAATATTCTTTCATTGCTCGGATTTTTTTGCTATTGGGGTTTCTTGTCGTGTTTTATGCTGCTTTTCGTGTACTTATTGGAACTCTGTGTGTGGGACGTACTTCGTTGCAATGCATTCTTGTGAATTAATTTCTATAATTGTAAGAAAATTGTGTTGTGTTTGAATGGAGTGATCTTTGGGGTACTGGAATGGTAGAATAGCAGAATGTTCGAATATTATTTACTCAAACAATGAGGCATCCGTATAACGCAGTATCTACTGTATCAAGGCGAAGCAATTATGCTGACCGCAATCATGTCCCCTTTCGCGCCACTTTTCGCCCTCCTCGCGGAAGGAGAGTAATTGCACTCTCGGGAGGGGCGCGAAACCGTGGCCGGCGAAAAATTTAAATTGTCCGTCTTCCGCGGCCTTAAATTGCCGCGGAGGCCGCCCTAACCCCTGTCCTTCATCCATCTTACTGTCATCCGAAAATTTATCTGCGGCCGCTACGTGCAGCCGCGCACCGTGGCCGAGATAAGGGACCAAGATACTGGCCGCTGCACCGCGGGTGAAAATTATATCGCCGTGGAAATTGAACCCCCCTCGAGGAAACGTGGAATCTCAGTGTACAGCCGTCAAAATGTCAGCTGGCCTCTACTGTTTCCCTAGGATTCCTCAACCACTCCTTACAGGCGATCCTCATTCTACAGTTGCTAACAAAAGCTTCTTTCGATCCATGTTATTGCTAGTTTAAAGCCAGCTTTGGGATTTACACCCCCTTGAGTAGGTGTACGTACATCCATTGCTAAACTTTTCTCTAATTTTGTGTTGGAAAATAAAAACAGCAGGGTGGAACGAAGAATTTAGGTCCTGTTCAATAGCTGCTCATCGTTTGTTCAGCTTGTTCTACTCTAGAGAAGACTTTATGTCTTCGAGTTTCTTACAAAGGACGAAGTGTCCACTGTCCATAGCTTCTAATAAACATGACTGGCCTCATCCTTATAAGGGAAATTTCGAAATAACTTGCAGGATCTTAGGCACTAGTAGGTTCAACAACACCAGGACGTGTCTATCGACGCAGAATGGACTGTCAGTGAAGAGCACTTCCAATAGTTTGCTCACTAATAGTGCCAAGAAGGCGAGAACTCACCCCCACTAGCTTTTATCGACGCCAAAATCAATTGTCCAGGTGGTTTAGGGGCGTATAAAAGCCGGAAAGAAGCTCCGTGAGAAGGTAATCGCAAGTGTGGCGTAATTTAAGTAGACCTTATCGAAGTTTATCGCGTCGGTTCTGACGCCAGCGCCCCATAATCCACCGTGGTTCGTTTCCAAGCTGGGAACCCATTAAGGTAGCAGTTGCAACACGGATGCCGCGAGAACAAAACGAGAACGAGGGAGAGGAAGGAAAAGACCCTCCCCTTCGCACCCTCCTACTCCTCAGCGGCGTTTCTCGCGGTGCTGGAGTGATTAATGTGAATGGATGGAAGAAACAAAAAAAGGCAGCGGTGGAAAGAAACAACGAATCCGGCTGCCGCGCCCCCGGTGTTAACTTTTTCCTTGGTTTCCTACCTTCCCCTCGCCGAGCGCTGCCTTTATTGCGCTCCACCGAGAGGATCACTTGGTATCATTGAAAATTAGTCTGCTCGATCGAGAGCGGCTAAAGGGAAAGAGAAATTTTACCAAGAATTTAAAGGATAGCTTCTGAAACTCGCAATTAGGACCGTTTTTAAATGAAATATTTTGCAAACTTTTCCTTTTTTTCTTGTTTAGTAGAGAGGGGTTAATGGGAGTTCGTTTTAAAGAAAAAATAGAAATATTCGCTATGCGCTTATTCGGCAAATGACTAGCGTCTCGACTGCTGATCAGGAGCTGGGAACATTGGCACAGAAGCTCCCGCAAACATTCGCCTAAGTTGCCAAATGCCGAATGTGTGGTTAGGTCTGAAGACACCACTCTCCCTGCCGCTCGAACGAAAGAGAGAAAGGGGAAGAGAACGCTGAGATTATCGCGATTAGATACGCGCGATGATCCGTGCGGCTGTCTGCCAGACATCCTCAGAGTCCCCTGGGGGGCTACGCGACGGCGAGACAGACGAGTCACGTGCGCACGCGCATGCGCGATGGTAGCACACGCGAGCGAGTGGGTCGCTCAAGCGTGTCCGCGCAAAAGGGAATTTATGCACGGTTCGTCGACGCGGGGGCGCAAAACACGCCGGCCAGCAAATATTAATGCGCTCATTAGCCGCGCTTCATATTCATGCCGTGAAAACTCGTCGTTTATTATGTAACGATTGCTGGCGGCGGGTAGGACAAAATCGCCCCCGCCTCTCAACCCGAGTCGCGGATTACCGGTTGATGGTAATCGATGAGGGTGGATTTCGATGACTCCCCATCCACGATGGGCTCGGCTATAATCTTTGACGTTGAATCACGAGGATCTATGGCGAGTAAGCAGGTACTTGGGTTGGTGTGCCCTTTAAACCCTTTTAAGGTAAAGGGCCAGTAGTTGACCATCAATCAGTAGTTGACCTTTGTTCAGAAAAACATGAAAAATAAGGTTCTTAGAAGTGACGATCTTTTGAACAAATTGCAGTTAGAGAGTGCAGTTCTCTAACTGCTGACTTCTGATTTTTACATTGCTTTATATTTTTTACTTTGTTCTAATCGATGGGTTGGATGAAAGAAAGACTAGAATACATTTAATCTGTGCAAGATTTGCTAAGAAATTCTCTCCTTATTCTCAAAAAATTTGATTTCCGTGGGAGTAGGTACCTACAGAGTTTTATACAAACGTCTACCCAAGCTTCAATGTTCACGAAAAAGTCACTAAACCCCCGTCACGTGTATCTCAATCTCCTTAGCCAAGACGTCGAATCCCTGGCGAAATCTCGGTAAACGATTAAACCGACAGAGGCAATTTTTAACCGTTCCGACGTTAACGCAATTACCGTGGCGGCTTCATTCACCGCTCAGTGCCATTTAAAGCCAGCTATTTTAACTACCCAAGGGGGCAACGGTGGGGAGGAGTGGGGTAAGTGACGTCGGCGTAAAAGCGCGAAAGCTTCTCAGCGTTTCCCGAAGTGCCTGAAAAAGATTGCTTCGTGCCAGTTTCTCCGACCAACCCTGCCTCCCCCACCCATCCTCCCTCGCTCCTCCCGATGTTTCTCGTTCTCCCCCAGAACGTGAAACGGTTGCAATAATGCTGGCTGGCCTCGTTTGCGTGTCGCTCGGCGTCGTCTATAGACCGAGAAACCGGAAACGAGGTGTCCGCGGTTATCTTTTTGGAGCGCGTCTCTCAACAAGGACAGTGGTGGAGTTGGGAGTAGGGAGGGATGCACAGAGGCCGCTTGTAACGCGCTCAAACGCCGATAGGATTGTGGCCGCGTGGAATTTCTGCGAAAAACCCCGGTCGACCCGTTTCCAGTCGCGAAATTCCCTAACCCCGAGGTAACTACGGACTTCTCGTTCGGGTCTACTGAGAAGCTGTGGTTAATGGCCCGCGACTGTTCGAAGCGAGAAGAGACATTTGTAAGTTGGAAAAGTTCGTAGGGAAATGCGATAGAATTCGAGGACGACTTACGGGGGGGGGGGGGGGGGGTTGAAGTTTCGCGCCATAAATCAGGAATGGAGTCTTGTCGCGTTGCTTCTGAGATCAATCTTCGATCCTCGGGGACCTGAGGCTGCCTAGGAATTGGACAATGGAGAGATCTCACTAATTACGATTTTCATCATTGTTCTTTGCGATGATAGGGAGTCCTGATAGGGTGGTATCGCCAGAGTCTTTGTTGGGACTCGTTAGGCTAGGTCATGTGTCAAGTGTGTCTATTTTGGGCCCAGAAGAGAGTGTCAGTAGGGTTATGTTGAGCCTAGACTAGGTGTAAAACTTGGATATATATTAGTGTTTAGTAAAGTGTCAGGTTTTATTCTGATTTCTCATCAGTTAGGTGGTAAATTATGTCTAAATTAGGTCGAGGTTAGGTGCAAGTGTCAGTGAGAGGTTCAGGGCACACTGAATCACTTCGTCTATGTTACATAAACCTCTAATAATATTCGAAACCGAAAGTTTTTGAAATTGCAATTATTATAACCTGCTATCCACCATGCAACAGGTGAATAATCAACATGAAATCTTGAATCTGAGAAGATTTAAAGTAGGAAACAACACATCATCGGTGCAAACCTACCAATGGGAGAAAATCGTGAGAAACTGAATCCTAGGAGGCAAGCTGTACGTCTCGCACCCATCTCGATATCTCGTCCACAAGAACAGTGTCGATCCGAACGCATGGGCCCAAAGGGACGAGTCGCCAACCCTATTTCATCGGCCGCCGACGAGAGTTTGGCTTCTCGAGCGCTCTGATGACTCGTGAAACTCCTCGAGACGACCATAAGCCGATATATTTATTGCGAGATACTTCAGAGTCGCGTCCGCCCTCGGGCCAGAGGGGGAGAGTCGATTTACTAAATAAGACCGGAAGTGGATTGCCTGTGACATCACCGTCAAACTTGTACCTTTGAAGTAGGATTTCAAAGGATTTTTTCTCTTCCCCTGGCCGCCAATTGACTCGGCTTCGCTCAATGATAAGAACTTGGAACGGAAAGCAGGAAATTGTAGTCTCACCAACCAGTCGAGGTGGTTTAATTAAAGAAATCGATATTGGGCCCCGCAATAACGCCCTCTAACGAGTTATCCTGAAGACGAGGAATCAGTCACGGAGAACTGGAACACTGTGGTCGACAGGATTTCGCGCAACATGGGTCTACGCTGTTTCTGGGACTCATGAGGGGCCTGACTCGCTATCTTCAAGAGCGAAGATCACCTCGCTGCTTCTCGTGCGGGCAAATCCCTGGACAGGCCTGTCCTATGTGCTGTCTAAACCACCATTAAATCCCTACATTGGCAACCCTGGTTCTGAATTCCCTAGGATTGACTGGCAACTAAGAGTGCTTCTAAACTGTCTTCCACAATCCACACACCCAGCCAATATTTTTTTAATCATCAAAGTATCAAAACCACTGTGGCATTCTTCAGAACGAGGCCATTTACCTCCTCACAGTTTAAAACAAAAATTATTTTTAAGCTTCACGAGAAGGAAGGTCCTGAAGAAGCCACGATGCCAAAAAGGTCCTCGCACCTTCTTCTATCAGGAATTAGCTCCAGGATAGCAATCTCTTCCCAGATAAGGCTCCCGCCGCAGCAAAGAGTTACGCACTTCCGGCACATCGCATTCGGAAGTTGGAATCCACCCAGAATCCCCAGCACCATCGCCCGCGGTCGATCGAGACCGATAATGTGGATTCTAGGGGGTTTCGGTGGGAGGTTGGCACCGATCGAACCTCGAACACGTAACCGCCGTGTTATCTATTAGCTCTCCGTGTGATAAACGACTCGCTTCCTTCCACGCGAACTTTGCACGTAAATCGCCTGGAAAAGGATAAGCCGCCGCGCCGGGTACGACTGCGACCCCTTCCTTTCTTTCCGCGTCTAGGGAATTTCTCCGCGAGGGCGATAGGCCGCTGGACAAATTGGGGTTAGTGGGGAACAGCGTTGATCCACTGCCGCAGGAGTAAATCATCCCGCGGAATGAGAAATAATATTACACCGAGTGATAAATCTGTTATTTTGCGGAATGCAATGTTTGGAGCAGCGGCTTTCAAACTCTGGGACGCGAGCCAATGGGCGATACTATTATTATTGTTAATGGCTTGGAATCCAACGTATACAGTCAGGCGCAGAAATCTACGCATACCCTATTCTCATTTGAAGACATAAATCCAAATTATTCAGTTAATTGTATTGTTTGTAACATTTCTAACTTGTAGAGTGTTTCGTATAGATTTTTGAGAAATTGTGAGAGGAATCGAGATGTGTCGATGTTGGAACATTGTTTTGTGAAAAAGAAGATTTTGAAGTGCCAACCCCCCCCCCCCCCCCAAACCATTTTGAGGCACAAAAAGGTACTAGGGTTTTTGCATTTTAATGATTAAACAGAAACTTTGACTAAAAATTTAACTGCAAACATTTAAATCATGAAATCAGTATTAAATTTTTTGTAAAACGTCGAATAAATGATAATCTGGTAAAATAAGATCATAACGGTCTGAGTATATCGCATATTTAATACAATTTTTACCCTTTTGGGAGGAGTTTGGGTTACGATAGTGATTGTTATTCTGGCGCAGCCCCGAAAATAAAATGCGTCTCGAGGGATAATGGATGTTTTATTAAACAAAAACGAACACGGGTTGGGATGTTTGAAAATTCCTGTGGGCGTAGCGTGCGCCATTGAATGTAATGATGGGCCGAAATGAAAAATGTATGCGCGCTTGGGCATGCCCGCTTCGAATCGAATAAAGTCTACAGAATGTGGCTTAATTAATGCAGAATTTGCTGCTTTCTGTATGATATAAAAGAGCAGAATGGTAATTTTTACGGCTGCTTTATGGGTCGAGATCAATAGGAATTGTAATTCATTTTTAAAAGTTCGCTTAACGATTGGTTCGCATTCACCATTCCTCCATTCTAAAGTACAACCTTTTCTTCCACGTTCATTAAATAAAATAATATTCCACCACGAGGGAAATATCAGCGTATATTAATTATTATTATACACGGCTGAAAATTCGAAGACAAAATTCTAAGACACTGAAGATCTGATTTAATACTAGGAAAAGTCCCAAAAATGTCCCATTTGTAACAATCTGCTCCTAAATTCACAACCTAGATAATTAATAAAATCAATACCTTACTGTTTGAAAAAAAAAATCAAACTTCATCAATCATACCACAGTAATTACTATGAACAACATTAGGATTTTCTTAAAACTTTTTCGACCCCTTAGCTTGTTTCAAAAAACTCTAAACTAAAAACAATCCATTCTTAAAATGCCATAAGAGTATCCTGAAATTTATTTTCGTAAACGATCCATGATCGCTGTCGGTTTTACGACGAATAAAACCGATCGCTGTGGCTGAAAAGAAGACAACTACGAGAAACAGTCAACTGTCAATGACTTATGCATGTTTCGCGCTGGCGTTACTCTGTAGTTGAGTTTTATGGAACCAGCGCGTGGCAACAAGAAGTGGACTTTATGAGAAGAACAAGGTTGACTGTTTTACGGTGTTCTCCTCAGAGCCATGATCATTTTACGACCTATCGATGGTGGACAGAGATTCTCTAGAGTACAAGTGACACATTGTGCCAATTCTATTTTCCATTCAAGGAGAAAATCATACTTCTACGTTTTCTTAGGGTAAGTCGGGGAGAGATGGCCCACTTTTTAAAAAAATCAGCACACCGTAAATTTAGTGGTTTTATAAAGGACAGAAATATATTTGCAAAAGGAGCGTGATCGAGCCATCTCACCCGGAATTACCCTAATTACTAAAAATTCTAAAAACCCCAAATTTTACTTTCGACTGCCCAACAATTATTTTCACACCATTACAACACTAAACTGATTCAAAATAAATGAAAATTACAAGCTCACTCCCAGTGGCTTCCAAGGATATATAAATTTACACTATTATTTAAGTTCCCCCTTAATTACTAAAAGTTCTAAGAACCCAAGAGTTTATTTCTGAATGCTTAAAAATTATTTTCACAAGCTTACAACACTAAACTGATTGAGAATGAATGAAAACTACAGGCTTGTCTCCTTTTCACACGTCACTTCATTTAACGACGATCAAAGGACGATTAATTATATTCTTCCCCCGGTGATACGTCGCGATGATTAATTTCCCGGCACCACTTGCACCCTGCCGAACGACACGAACTTCCCAAGGCGTTTATTTCTCCTTGGGCGAGGTGAAAAATGCCGATGTGTCTGGCCTAACCGAAACTTCGCCCTGTCCCCTGGTCGGAAGAAAAGGTGAAAAGCTTCTTTGGACGTCGAACTCGCGAAAGTGCACGCTCATTTCCGTGTTCACTGAATACCCTCGGCCCTCCTCGATACAGTATCACTGTATTTTTCACGGCAGGGCCAACGGGAGTTCCGTCCAAGGGGAATAAAAGGGGCCAGAGTCGCCTAAAATAAAGTGGAGCACCTTGGACCCATTATTTCGAGGAATTTCGAGCTTTTGGGGGAATTTTGAATTAAATAGTTGTGATATCGACCGTATTTTTAGAATAAACAATAAGTGGTTTCAGCGCACTGGAATTTTGAATGTGGGTACTTTTCAAGAAGCAAAAGGGCGACTAATACTGAATTTTCTGCTGACAATGAATTATCTAAATTTATATGAAATTGCTTTCATTGGACATTTCGTGAGCGATATCGCTTAATTCTCCACCCTTTAGCTACCTTGCCAATAATTGACCCTCACGACTCGAGGGATCGTGCCTCGATCAAGTAGAACTGTACGGGATTCCCACATTCGGAATCCCCGGAGCACACCACCCCTATCCCTGCAACCATTTTCGTTTAGCGACGGAGGTTCAGCACGACGAATGGAATTTCCGTGCCGCGAATCGCGCTTGGAATCTATTTTCGCGGCGGCGTGACGTATTCGCGGCTCAGCATCGCGCGAGTGAAAGTAATCTATCATACCACCTATAACGCGATATCCCAGCACGAGAAACGGAAGATATGTACTCCTCTTGGCACGATCCCTTAGATCTTCTCCAAATTTCCGCTATACTTCGTGAGAGCACGTGCGTTCGTTGAAATACGTGAAGTTTAATCATGGATTATGATTGCACGTGAAAATATGAATCGAATATGGGGAATAACAGTTTTTGGTGGAAGATTTGTTTTCTGAAGAAATGGAGCTACAAGATTGTCGAGACTGTGGCTGATACATTCTGCTAGGTCCGCTTAGAGATTTCGTAACAACGGGTGCATTCGACGAAGAATATGGAATTATAATAATAATAATACAGTAGTGTCTCCTTATGGGCTCGGTTTGGTGTACACGATGTGCGTTTTTCGCTATCCCCACCACTTTTGTTTCACTCTTGTCCGGCGAAGGCGAGAGCGAGATGGAACGAGAGCGAGCGAGCGACACTGGAAGCGAGCAACGGCAGTACGAGACAGACGACACGTTGATGTTTTGTCTCGCTCCGTCTTTCGGACGCCGTGACACTCCGTCCTTTGCGAACGCGACGGGCGTGCGCAATGGTCGCGAGTCCATACGGTGAGCACGGGAACCGCTTCACAAAATCTTGACGCAGCCCGATCATTCTGAGCGTTCGCGACCGTCGCGCATGCCCGCCGCGCACGCAAAGCGTTCCATCTCGCTTCCCCCTTCGGCCAGAAAGAAGCGAGAGACGAACACTCGGAATTAGGGCTCTGTTCATGATATGGGTTCAACGCCGGTCCCGACCAGCGAGCCCACAGCGAGGAAATACTGTAATAATAATAATAAATCGTCTTTATTCACCACAAGTTACACGAATCAAGTGATAAATGGGCGAGGTTCAGCTACAGATTATAATTCGACACGCAGAAGTAGATGGAAAATGTGGAATAAAATTCTTTCCTTTTTCGGAAATTAAGTTTCAGGATTTGATGCTCGTTGGATGTGCGCGCGTTCTGCGAATCGTACTGATTTATTTGCATCATGTTTGCAGTCAACAATGTAACAAAATCACTCGCAACGTGCCAAATAGCAGTTCCAAACATAATATCACATTTATTATACTGAAATGTAATAATAGTTCGTATGGAAAGCCGCATAAGTTTCTCATTAGCGATGCAACGCTTTCAAACTCGTTTTTTTTTAAAAATAGTAGCTATCACTGGAGAAAATTCTATTCCATGAAAAATACCCCCTTAGTTTTCTTATCCCCTTTTAATTCTTTTATTTTTTACACAAAATTTTGAAATTCAGAAGAATTCTTCAACCAAACTTCCAGCATCTTTGATAACAGGGCGAAGCGGCACACGTGAAATAAGAAACTACACCGCGGCCGTTCCAAAATTTCAATCTTCACGTCATTTCGCTTGAATATCTTTCGCGGCAGACCGCGATCAGCTTCGCGGAAATTACTACGGGTTTTCCATCGAGTGAACGCAGGAGGAAAATTTCGATGGGCTTTCTTGCGCGGCGAGAAAATTCCAGAGGAGGCGTCTCTTTGCCCGCACGCTTTGATGTTCTCGGTGCGGTCGCGAACACGAGCTTCCCCCGTCCGTGAAAGCCCAGGGAGAAGAAGAAAGGCGGCCCGGGCGAAGAAAGAAGCTCACGGGAAAGCGTTCGCGCCCTCCCTCCCGCGGAGGAAAGTAAATCGCCCCGAAACGAGGGGAATTTTCGTGTCGCGTGTCGTTCCACGGGGCGGAATGGGACGCGTGCCGCTCGTTTGTTCCCGATAAATATCGTGCACGCGATAAGGCCGTCGAATCGACGTAGAATACTCTGTTGCCAGCGAGTAGAGAATATTTACGGAATTATTTGGAAATGGTCAAATAACTCGATTTATTTCTTGGGAGAATATAATTTTTATAATGAAGTGAAGAGTCCTTGTAAAAAACACTGCATTTTCCAATATTTTTTTTAGTGAAGAATTTCGTATATCTATTTTCGAAGATATTTTAAGTTAATTAAATAAAAAAATTTCTTCAATCGCAGACTATGATTTCCCATTAGAAAAGTTAACCGTGTTTGGAGATAAGCGAATATGTACAGTTTCATTGTCAGTGTGACGCACACGTTTCCAAATTCGATTTGCTCGAAAACGTAGGCTCGTACGAAACGCATTTTTCGTTCATTTTTTTTTAGGGAATTTCATCCAGCTATTTTTTAAAATATTTTCCCAAGGAATATCCCGAAAAAACCGTCGGTTTTTTAGTAAAAAGCATTCCTCTGCCGATTTCACTTACGATATCGAGCACAAAGACAACAAATTCCACGAAGCGAATGTTAATGAAGCCTCTGAAATTCAATCTAACGTGTATAATATCTCGAGCGCCGCTTTTATTACGCCATAAAGAAGGCTCGTTTCTGTATCGCGACCAGGACGGGTCGGAAACACGAACGAAAAAAAAAAAATATATGCCGATAATGAGGCGGAAAAGGGGAGAGAAAATACGAACAAGTGGTAATGGTTGACTACTACCAGGGTCGACCATGTCAGGCACATGTTTGACTTTAACGATAGCCAGAGGCTTACTCGTTGATAAGACCTGTCCTCGTTTATTCGCAAAATAAAGATAAGCCACGGGCGAGGGTTCAATGCCGCACAGTTTGCGCAACATTCCCATTAAAAGAAAGAAAAACAACGACAAGGGAGGGAGGAAAAACGAGGAGCAAACACCAGACGAATTTGCAACCGTAATTTGGATTTTTTTAAACAAAAAATGGACACGAGATATAAAGAGAGAGTTCATGGAGTTTAAATATTTTGGAAATGATGCGAAAACAGCAAAGAGCAAATTTTGATTCAATTTTTCATGAGTTTCTAACAAATTTTAAAATGTGAGGAAGTAAATGAATTTTGTTTTTGATACGTGCTTTTACAAAATGCTGTGGCGACAAGTAGGAGTTGGGAAAATTGAGATAAAAATATATTTTAGTTTAGAAAATTTGACTGTGAAACGTGTGATTTTTCGTCGGGATAAATGAATGAAAGTGAAATTGCGGGATCAAACTGTCGAGATCGGGGATTTGTTTTTCACCGGAAAATTCCCTTTTTTCCCACGGATTCCTTTGTGCCGGCGAGGAAGAAAGCGTTTCACACGACGTACGACCCTCGTTCTGGAAATTGTTTACAGGCCTTTGAGGAGGTGCAAATTGAAAGCGAAATAGGGCTGGATTTTCGGTGCATCCCGTGGATCCATTTTTCCTCTCCTCTGTGACGCTTTAAGACCAACCGAGAACTTCTTCTGCTATTTTTCCGCAATTTCAGCGGTGTCTAAAAGTATCGGTCAATGTTTAAGTAAGAAAAATTGTTGCTTATTCCGTCCATCAGATTTCTTTGGTATAGATGGCGCTTAGTAAGAATATTTTTCTGTTGTTTATAGCACGTTTCCAACGAGCAAGTGAAGGAGCAACATCTCCTTCATTTTTGGAAAAAATAGAAGACTACTTTAAATTAATTTTCACTAATTCCTCGAGAATATTAGAAAAGGTTTCATTACTTTATTTACTGAAATTGATAAAACCTATAAAAATGAACATGTTTTTGCGTACTAATTCCTCGAGAATATTAGAAAAGGTTTCATTACTTTATTTACTAAAATTGATAACACCTATAAAAATGAACATGTTTTTGCGTTATTTGTGGCTAAAAGAAATCTTGTAATTAAACCCACACACTCCTAAAAAGGTTGGAAGGTATTTTATAACAAATGAGGCACACACTGTCAAATTTTAAAAGATTGATTCAGTCCCAAGAAGCACACAAAAATCATCCCAGTGGCACGAAACGATTTTTCTCGTGCGTTACACACCCCTTGGTGGCCACCCTGATGATATACAAATACGTTCGCCTCCAACTCTCTTGGGATGTGGCTCATTCTATAGCAAGGGTAGGTGAAACTGGGTTTAAGGGGGCGTAACAGGCGAGTCAGGGCTGATTTTCCTTGTTAAAACGATGCAAAGGATATTGTCAACCGCACACGGAATATTTGCAACTCCTCTAGAACGAAAATTGCTTAAAATATAACGACGGCTCTTATCCGAGGATTTAAAGTAGACTTGTTTCACTTCTTTCTTTTTTTTTTTAGGAACAAATTTGTTTCAATGGAAGTAATGCGAATGTGATGTATTCAAGATAATAATAATAATTGCAGATGAGTGCACTGGGATATGAGATGAATTAATGAGAATAAGAGGGATAAATAAATCTTGTAGTGAATGGAAGAACTCAATTGATAAACTGAAATCAAAGTGAAAGAAAGAAGATGTATAATACTTTTAGACTTCAACTGCTTTTTCCTGAAGTTGTTGCAATGCTCCGCGAAGAAACTTGCATCAGTGGAAAACATAGTTTTGCAATACTATTAGTATATTAAAGAATTTCGTGCCAGGAATTCTATAACTATTCAAGAAGAACGTAAACAATTTTGTAAAAATATACAATGAAATATTTTTAAACAAGAATATTAAAAAAATATTTCACAGCATATCCACTTTACATATCACAATCCAATATCTGGAACAGTGTCAACACACATCAACACACTAGGATTTCTAACTCCAAAAAAAGTCAACCCCAGATGCAACCCATCCATCAAACCCAACGTGAAACGCGAAAGAAAAGATGAAGTCAAACGCGAAAGAAAATTTCACAGCGCGGAAAGGAGACAAAGCTTATGGAGGGTATTCCTCAGACGGCTTTGCGTGCAGTTGCCAATTATAACGACCCTGTCGAGCCGCGATATCTCGATTCTCGACTCTCAAAGGACCCGTGGACCAGCGATGCCTAGCCAGAGCGCTGAATCTTGACCAACCGCGTTGGAAGTCGGCTAATCGAGCAAAAGAGCGGGACATATTGGGATGTTAATTAAGGACGATATTCTTGGGGCGTCGACCAGGCCTACCAACTCCCGTGGTTCGTCCGAGATGACAAGGAACGAGGGTATGTTTTCGCGCAAGAATGGCGCCGTCAACGGCGGTATTGGGGCCACATGGAGCGGACGAAGCGAGTCGTACACGCTGCAAGTGAAACGGGGAGGTACATTGCTTTATGGCTTACCATCGTCAGGGACGCAGCCGTCCCTCGAGCGTACTGGAATTCCGGGACACTCACCTGGAAACAGAGAAGAAAGGGGTTAGAATGTTTTGTGTTGAAAATTGCGGCTGGTGTGTGGAAAAGGGGATGGCGAGGTAGAGTTGGGACTATTCGAATACTTCGTGAATGCTCCAACGTTACAAATGTTTCAGAACTGGATTATTCTATTGGAATAAGGGCTGTATTCGAATATATCAGTATTTGAATATATTACAGAATTCGATTAGAACAGAATTCGAATTTATCAGTATTCGAATATAACAGAATTCGAATTTATCAGTATTCGAATATAACAGAATTCAAATTTATCAGTATTCGAATATAACAGAATTCAAATTTAACAGTATTCGAATATAACAGAATTCGAATTTATCAGTATTCGAATATAACAGAATTCGAATTTACCAGTATTCGAATATAACAGAATTCGAATTTATCAGTATTCGAATATAACAGAATTCGAATTTATCAGTATTCGAATATAACAGAATTCGAATTTATCAGTATTCGAATATAACAGAATTCGAATTTACCAGTATTCGAATATAACAGAATTCGAATTTATCAGTATTCGAATATAACAGAATTCGAATTTATCAGTATTCGAATTTATCAGTATTCGAATATAACAGAATTCGAATTTATCAGTATTCGAATATAACAGATTTGGAATTTATCAGTATTCGAATATAACAGAATTCAAATTTATCAGTATTCGAATATAACAGAATTCAAATTTATCAGTATTCGAATATAACAGAATTCGAATTTATCAGTATTCGAATATAACAGAATTCGAATTTATCAGTATTCGAATATAACAGAATTCGAATTTATCAGTATTCGAATATAACAGAATTCGAATTTACCAGTATTCGAATATAACAGAATTCGAATTTATCAGTATTCGAATATAACAGAATTCGAATTTATCAGTATTCGAATTTATCAGTATTCGAATATAACAGAATTCGAATTTATCAGTATTCGAATATAACAGATTTGGAATTTATCAGTATTCGAATATAACAGAATTCAAATTTATCAGTATTCGAATATAACAGAATTCAAATTTATCAGTATTCGAATATAACAGAATTCAAATTTATCAGTATTCGAATATATTAGGACTCGAATACTGCACTCGAATATATAAGTATTTGAGTATTACATTCGAATACTGAATGTTTGGAATGCTGCATTGAAAGTACACAACTGTTCGAATGTAATATTGAAAGATTCAAAGATTCGCATCATACTCGATAAGATTAAAGAATTCGACTGAATTTAATAATTACAATGTAGGGAAAAATTCTAAAGTCATGAAAATGTTATGCAACAGTGACATTGCATTGCATTGAATATTCGCTACCTAATGCATGCCCGACCTGTTTCTCTTCATAATCACTGAACGTGAAAGTCCTGCACACGTTTGTAAGTAGTAACAGTCGACGCATCGTCAGACGCCGGAAATTAATCCACGGCGACGCATTTACATCGACGGAACGCTTATTCTGCGAGTGAATGCAGCGCGTCGCGTCCGTCAATAAATTTTACAAAGGGACAGTCTCGGCCTATTTAAGCGTCTGCAGCAACAAAAGGCGGCGGGGAACAACGGCGAAAGCTTAGAAAACCTTTACAAACGCGATTCCTGCAGGATCGATAATGGATACTTCATAATCTTGATGGCAGACGCGGAATATCGCCGACGAACTGATATTGTTGTTACAAGCTAGAACTTTGGCAGAAAATTTTCAAATAGAATGCCAAAGGCATAAGTACATTTTTGCAGCTTAAGAAATATGTAACAAAAAGGTCAATAGCCTTTCAAATAGATTTCCATTTCTATAAATGCACAATTGCACGATTCTCAACCTTCACGAGCCTATACAGGGTGTTAAAAAAGTGATGGCCACTGCTTTCAGGGGTGAATCTACACATCACGATTGATGGACATTTATAAAAATAGAACAACTTACCGCAAAATTATTTATAACATTGAAAATTAATTAAATTTATTTTATATCTATTTTATTTACCGTAGGCAATGAATTCGCCATGTTATTTACATGGTTACTTCACGAGCTGAATTTTATGACAAACATCAACCCTCAGCCAGCCAATCGTGTCCCTCTGCCAAGAGCGGGGGACGACCACGCATAATTAGCGCACCACGTGCATCAACAACTCGCGAAGGAAAACTCGACGTACTCGGCAAGTATTCTCGACGGTTTCCTTCGGGACAAATTCGTTCACGAGCCAGGAACGAATTAATTGGAAGGCAAACGCGTGTCCATAATGGCGTATCTGACATGGTATGCACGCGCGATCTCACGTCCCCAGGGCAAGACCTCCCTTTAGTCGTTTCAGAATGCCTTCCGGCAGCGCAAACAACGCTGCCAGTTTCAACATGGTTTGCGCTCGCTGCAACGTTTACATCGATAGAATTCGTGCTCTGTACACCCCGGCCATACTCACCCTCCCCTTTCCCCTTCTGTCTATGCCCGTTTTTAGGGCTCGTGCTTTGCCCTTTCCTGCCGCTATTATTGCTAACGTCCCCGATTGGTTAGATAAACTTTATTCCAGATAGTGGAGAGGTTTGTAGGAAATAATGGCAACCAGCAACTGAGGGGAAGGGTTTCGGCTTGTAAGATGATACATTTTGGTTGAAGGAGGTTCGAAGAAGTCTGTTTGATACGGAAATTGTATTTCGTTGACGCTCAGATTTTTCTTTTCGAATTTAACCCTTTTCTAATTTTTACCCCAAATCGAGCCACAAATTGTGTGTATTATTTGGATAGAAACTCCTTCATATCTGTAAATAACTAATAACCGTCAATAATAAATAATATTTTGTATCTAAAAAGAAAAGAAATTCCAAATTTTGCTATATTTATCCTCTAAAATAGGATTCTTTTCTGTAATACATGTTATTCGTCTGCTCTGCACGCGTTTCAAATTCGAAGCCAAAAGGTCCGCGATGAAAAGTAACGATAATTCTCCGTTTAAAACTGATCCTACGGGTATTTCAAGGAAACCATACAGTCCTAGTAAAATGTTAAAACATTATCCCCTGTCGCGGAACGACGTTAATAAGCAAGTTTTCCTGGAAAGCAGGTCGCGCGTGACAGCTCTTCGAAACGCACGCACAAATTGGACGTGGCGTGACAAGCTCAGTTTCCGTGGCTTCGCTTTCAAAGGGGTAGGATTTCCAGGGGGATACCGTTTAAATCGTATCGTAAATCTTCGAACGAGCCTTCTGGCCCTGGTTTCATCGAGGATTGACGTTAATTCCTTCTTCCCCCGCGCCGCGCAACCAATTAACAATTTTCTCTTCGTCGAATAGGAGATAACCCAGAGGAAGACGTAAATACACTATCGGTATATTTGAAACCAATTTGAAATCAAAATTATCATACCAACGTAAAACCGACCTGGGATACTTGAGACAGAAGTATTCTGATAAAATTACATTCAGTGGAAAACTTTTGGGACGCAGTGTTTCCCAACCTTTTTTGAGTTTTGATCTTGTTTTTTAATATTCAAAGAACCTGCCCCTCCCCATATAAAGTAAAATAAAGAAAATACATGAAAAATAGGTATTTCAGAATATAATTCCCCAGAAAACACTTCGCAACCCAAAGGTTGGGAAAAAATTCCTTCGTAATTTCTGGGGATTCAAATGAGCGGATCATTATATCTGCTCATTTATTTGTCCAATAGTTCAAAAAAATTTATATACGATCCGGAAAAGTAGACAATTAACAAGCAAAGACAATTAGTTCACTGATAATGTGATGTCTTTCACGCGAAATTGCATTTGGGCTCCATCACAGCAAAAATATTTGTGTTTATTTGCGAATCATCGTTCATTTTCTAATTCGACGAATACCGAGCGGGGCGCGATGGAAAGTTAATTAAAAATAAAAATTCCCTCCAGCCGTTGTTAAACACCGTGGTATCAGTTTTTTTCATTCCTTTCTGTTGCCACGAAAAAAAATCTAAATTGAACCGCGTTCCATTCATCTTTGCCCGCCGTTCAAGCGAAAAAATCAATAGAGCGTTGTTTGCCCTGTGTTTGAAGCATACTTTATTTAAAATGCGAGGTATACATTGAACGGGAGTGCGTGTATGGTACTTTGTTTTTTCTCTATGTTCCTCGTTTTTTATAAGTAGAACATGATGTTAACTTTACCGGATTTTCAAGGAAACAAAGATTAAAAATTACACAACAACACTAACATGGAGAATCACAAAACCACTCATAATTACAAATAATAGTCATATTTCTAAAAATAAGAAAAGTAACACTATTTCATCAGTAAACTAAGATTATCTCTGCATTTGCAAGAAAACGTGTTATGACTATATTATTATTATTAATTTTTTTACTTTTGGAAAAAGGTGGAACAAAACATTCACGCAAATATCTTCCCATAATTATACGTACTTCTTTCAAACATTTCGATGATTCACGATTCTCCATTTTGTATTTTAAAACGCTATAAAAAAAAATAGACACTTTTCACGCAATAAGCAGTTTTCAATTTGAATGTCAACTGCGGAATGTCGCAGATGAAGATGAGAGTGGAAAACTCATTTTGAAATGAATGTATGCATACATATTCATGGCGCGACATACCCTACCACAACAGCAGAACAATATCCATCAATTGCATGTACCGTGAAAGGAAAGAATGATTTATAATGATTTTTCGTGACAGCAGCCTCTAGCCTGTCGTCGTCACACGAACTTTCCGTTGATTACCACCGCCTCGTTAAGACTTTAAAAGTCTTTATTACGAATTCAGAGGAGACCTATAACGGGTGGCTTGTAAAACGTGACTGAATAATGAGATCTAATCCATAAGATCGTACTTAATGGTTCACATGAAATATTTATTAGCCAACTCTATTTGCACCGCATTGAATTACGTGTGGTCCTGCATTATTATGTGGTTCCTTTATCTTATCGACTTTAGTCAATTTCCTCTAGGTCTGTCTCTTCCTCTTATGATTATTATTATGATTATTCCAGGGATAGCAGTGACTAGATTGAAGGTTTGATAGGCGATCTGATATCGAGGCATTATTATTGTGTGGCTAGTAACCAATGATCTATTGGCTCATCCTACAATCATCACTATTGCACAGTATAATACCTGTAATAGTTTAAAAAGGCCACCCAAAGGATCGATTGAAATGAAAATTGAGACCTTTCCAGCACGAACACGTACGTACATGCCTGGAAACGGTTAACTAGAGCTTTTACCATCGTGGTCACGCAACATGGAACAATTCTCGCGTTTTTTCTCTTGCCCGGTAATTATCAAACACCCTTTTGGCATCAACGAGAAACCGATAAGATCGAGGCCGTCCTTCGATATTCGTTCCCATTTATGACGTCTAGCGAAGTCTACCATTGCTTGTAAATGCTAATCGAAACGAACCCATTAAAATGATGTGAAATGAAGGCAATTGAACTTTGTAATTAGACGATCAATTTATAAGTAAGCAGACATGAAGAGCTTACGATTATTCCATGCGTTACATAGCTTTCGAGCTCCTCTTGAACATTTATGCGTTTGTTTCTATGGATGCTTTGGATATTCGAGTTCAGGTTGGGAAAGCAAATGTTCCGATTATATGAATAACAAATACGAAGAGACAAAATAATCAAAAGGTATTAATATTCAATGCGAAATGATTCTGCTTTCTTCCATTTGAACCAAAAAAATTGTTTTCATGGCCACTGGATACCAAAATAGTGACATCACCCACCGAAAATTCCATTCGTCCCAAAAAATTCGAAGAATAATCAAAAACCGCGACCACCCGTTTCCAAGCACGCTGTACGTTCGAGTCTCCCTTCGTTTGAGGCAAAGAGAAACAAAGGAAGCCGCCGGAGGAAGTGGCGCTTCCACCCTCGACTAAAGAAACCGTGTTTCATCCTCCAGAGAGGGGTTGGGGAGGGGGTGAGTGAGAGTGTTTCCGAAGCACGGGGCCAGAAAACTTGCCGGCTGAAGGGTGGAGGAGGGGGTAACGTTGCACCGAGGAAGGGCAATTTATCTTGTTGTATTAGCAAATGGATGATAATGATGCTGTGAGAGGGGTGGTTGGGCGGGGGAGGAGGGGGTGGGTGGCGGCAGGGGTTGCTGGAAACTGTCGGAAGCTTCAGTAAGCGGCTGCAGTTACTGGCGCTTCTGCGCGGCCAACTTAAGTGTACATGCATTAGTGTACAGACCTAGGTGTACCGTTGGTGTACCCGTGACAGTTTGCGTCTGAGGCGGCGGCGAGGTGTCTTCCGGGTGTATGTGTGCGTGTCGATGCACGGCCACGAGAGCTTGGGTTATTCAGAGAGCAAAGTGTTCGAAGCGAGGGCGAGGAATTTTTATTTCTCCGATGAACCGGAGGGAACTGAGAGGAAGACTTAGGGATTGCTGCTTCTGGGCGATTGAGGAGAGTGAATCGAAGAAAGAGGGCGAGCGAGGTCTTGTTCGGTTTGACTTTCTGTGTTGCAAGTTTTATGTAGATGTTTGAAGCAGATAAGGGACTTTAAGAGGGTCTAAATTTTGAAAATATTAATTTTTTAGAAAATTCTTTATCTCCATATTTAGTGTATTAAAAGCTATACATTTTTTAATAAAACTTTTCTCTGCTATCTTTTACCCCGCCTAAAAAAATTAAATTTTTTTATATAACATAAAGAGTAGTGAAACTAGTAATCATATATTCGGCGAAAAAGAGTGTCGAGGAGAATAAACATCCACACCCCAGGTTACAGAGCTCCAGAATCCAAGAAGCAACCCTAAACTAATGTAAAGGAACTTCTCCCCTATCACAGTCCAGGTTATTCCTCCAAGGATCCCACCTAACCCATGTGCCAGGACTTGAAAAGCACAGCTTCCCTTCCAGTCACCTGTCCGTCTCGGAAAAGGAACGAACGCAGGCATAATAATGATGCAAAACGCTGAGCTGGCGTCCTCAGCTAGCGTCCATTAGCATCCTCAGCGCTGGAGGGGCCTCCAACCAGTTTAGCGCCGCCTGAACCCAAGGTGGCGTCGAAACACCTCCGTTTCCCAGACAATCGTGAACCCACCGTGCCCTTCCTATTGTTTCTACGCACGTTGGATGCGCCTTGTCGTCGTAACATCTGCTGTTACAATACTAATTGGTCCTGGCTGATGGACAGGTACGTAAACAACCGCGGAAGCATCCGCAGCTTGGCCCCCTTTTCCGCCGCACAAAGGCCGCCGACTTTTCTTCTTCCCTTCCCTGCAGCGTCTACTCTGCCCGCCTAACAATGGGGGGATGAACACCCTCGGTTCTAGCAACAATACGCCCCAACAAGGCCGCGTAACGACTCGCGGCCCAAGTAAATTGGCAGCGACTCCCTTTTGCCATGGCGATAGCAACGCGAGAGCTTGGGGGTTAGGTGGTTCGAGAGCTGGGTCGTGATCTGGTCAAGCGGATCGTGGGAAAGGAGACAGAGGGCAGAAGTTTGGGTGGCGATTCGAGGGTTTAGGTGGATCTACGTTGGAACTTTTTGGGCTTGACGTGCGCCGCGTGGCGGACGCCGGGTCAACATTGACCCACTGCATAGGGAACTAGTAGTTGGTAGTGTTACTGCATTAGGAGAGTAAGAGTTACAGGTCATAACAGGAAAATTGAAAAGGGTATCCTAGCAATCATGATTCTGTGATCATGTTCCCTTCGCCCAACTTTAAGAACGTATTTTCAGAACAGTGACACCTATATAACAGTACCTAATTAAAAGGTTTGTATGAACCTTGGCAAAATTTCTTCAATACTGAGTAATTTTAAGTCCGACATAGATAAATAAATAATTCAAACGTCACCTGATCTAGGGATGTATGATTCATTAGTAGGGCAAATATGAACAAACAATATTCGTTTGTTAATGAATAATCTCTAAAGCTGGGTTTACATTAGTCCAGTCGCTGGATCCAGCGAGTGGTTCGACTGGAAATTGGCGATATCTTGATTATTCCAGTCGTTTCTGAACCGTTGAAAGTGGTAGAGTGTAATAATAATAGATTCACGCAAAAGAAGGATAAAAAAACATAAAAGTAGACTTTCGATCCAGTCGAAATCTGCTGGAATGACAGCACTGTACTGGAATGAACACACTGTTTACATTATTCCAGTTCTAATCCAGTGCTGTACTGGATCACTGAACTGGACTAATGTAAACCCAGCTTAATAGTGATATTTATTCGTAGTAACACTTCTTAGTATTCCACAGCATACCTGAGCACGGATATTTTTCATAACTTTCTACGCGGAAGATAAACTGACAAATGCACTAATTAATATAGAAAATAAGCATGACAAAGGAGCTGACGAAGGCTCTAACTTCCCGCGAAAAAATAAATCTTCATTAATATTCCGAGTCTGCCTAATCAGGATCCTAATGAATGCTAACGCATCCTTCCATTAATCTCGCTCCAATTCAAGCAAAGCAACATACGTATATCGAAACTCCGATGCAGTGATCGTAACTCATGCCTGGTAAGTTTCGAATGCATAGCTCAACTTGTACAAAATCATCCACTATGCAATTTATACATCATACGAACAATTTTGGATACCTTTTAATGAATTATTGAAAATGATAAGGGAAATAGACTGTAATATTTATTTGCCTCACAAATATTATTAAAATGTCATGTCTAATCAGCAGATTTGGAAGGAGCCAGATTTAAAATTTCCATAACATTCTGAAAATAAATTTAGTAATTTCATTAGTCAATTCCTTTTCATTCTACAATATTAAACTGTCTTCACGTAATGAATTGATACTGTGAAAGGTTTTATGCAGAAGTGAATTAATCTTTAAGAAAGTTTTTCAACTTAAAATTAAATGTCTGCCCTTCTCGGTAGCCTGACGTAATTAATTCAATATCTGGTTACTCCGAGGCTATTCTATTTCTAACGTACAGGAAGCCTGATAGATTTATCAAACAGTGATAAATTCGAGATCGCAGAAAATACATATTTCTAATTAAGGAAGGAAGAAACTAGATGGTTTTGGATAAGTAAAAAAAAAGAATAAATACTGATTTCTGTATCTTTTTTATATATCTAAGTATATATGAAATGATAAATAATACCAAGATAATATTTAATTAATTTCAAAACACATACAAAACATTAAAGAACCAATATCCCTATAATATCAATAATTTCAATTTATGTATAAGTATGCAACTGCCGAGTTATAATATAAATCATATATACCATTAAAAGGTTAATACTCCAATAACGGCAGCCCAATTACCCCCACCCCGTCAAAGAATCCTCCAACACCTTTCACCAAGTTCCTATCGCACCATCGAGAAAAGAAATCAAAAGAAAATATCCTTCCTCCACTACAAATCCTCGACTCTCGACGCCAAAGAAGCCCCCACTCACTGACTTCAAAGACCGAGCACGAAAGGGCACGATACTCCAGTGACACATGCGGCTCGCTGAAGCGGAGAACAGAAAGGAAAAGAGGCCAGCACGGAGCGGCGTCGAACAGGGGAAGCTCGAAAAGACGCATCGTAAGGCGATCGTGCCGGCGCGAGGAAATATAATTTCCCGATCCCCGGGGGGAGGGGGTTGATCAGGAGCCAGCTGGTTGGATCCTGGCGAGGAAATACGTCGTATCCTCCGCTGAAAGGCGCGATTCCTTGTACGTCGGTACGGGAACCGGCTAATCTATAAGGTATTACGGGGAGGCCCCCGCGTGTAAAAGGGGTGGAAGCTGCGACGGAAGGAAGAAATAAGAGGAGTATCGACGGGGCTGAAAGGGTGGCGCCCAGAAGCAAGTCAGACTTCGAGAACCGAGCCTCCACTCCGGTAATGAGAAAATCACAAAAGGTGCGTCGGTTGAATGGGCTCCGCTCGATGCGCCCGCCGCCACACGGCGACGGCTGTCGATCCTTTTCAAGCCTCCCCGCCACGGGCCGCTCCAATGACCTTCGAGTAATCCGTTTTTCAATCTTATCGGCGGGGATTTGTTCCCCGGGAGCCGGGAATATCGCGTTTCCGCCGCGGGGATCGGATTATCATGCATTGTGCCCTGGTAATGACGGGATAGGGCAGGGCCCCGTGGGAGCGCGTGACTCCGTGGCACGAGGGTCCTTGGCGGCTCGTGCTTGGCCAGGCTCACGTGACTCCGTAAGCCACGATCCCACGTGTCGGGGAAAAGTGGTGAATTACTCACTGTAGAGCCTGGAGGAAGGTAGAAACTACTGGAAACCGGAGTATTGTTTATGTTTTACATCGTATGCTGGATGTGTGGGAACGAGGCTTAAGGTATTCTTGTTTAGGAGGCCAATTTTTTACCTTTTTTTAAGGATGACGTAGAAAAGAACTACACAAATGACAATGATGACAAATATTTTGCAGCAAAAAATCAACACGTGGGAACGTGGCTTAACATTATGTGCTGGTATACTGCTCACGAGTGTAGTGACACAAGCAGAAAATGCAGTGACAATTTTTCTGTTACCGACAAATATTTTGTAGCAAAAAATCAACACGTGGGAACGTGGCTTAACATTATGTGCTGGCATACTGCTCACGAGTGTAGTGACACATGCAGAAAATGCAGTGACAATTTTTCTGTTACCTACATATTATTATTACCTATTGCCACATCAGGTAGCAATGTGCTTGTAGGTTAAGATGTATTAAGCCACGTTCTCGCGTGTGTAATGGGTAGCACCGAATACGCTTTAAGGGCTGTAAAGGAATTTTTCAAAAATAATCTGCGAATAAGATGTGTGAATACTAAGTCTGTCATATGCTACGAGTTCGACATGTGGGAATGTGGCTTAATCACCTGTGCTGTTCAATTCTTCGTAACCACAGTGATAGCCCTTACAAATGAAAAGTTTTTAAACCCACTGAAGAAACATACTAAGCATCTTATCCAACATGTGGGAACGCGGCTTTATTCAGAATTAATTTTAATGTGTACCAACTGAATTTATATTCCCTTATATTCTATATTTCTAAGACTTCACAAATTTTCAAGCCATGAATGTAGCTGAAACCTCCGCAATGTTAACTTACCAGGAAATTTACAAGCAAATATATAAAGCCCCATCCCTACTTGGAATATCTTGAGCTTGATGGAAACGCTCCGAAAAGCGCTTCTTTTCATAACAATGCACCGTCGACGTGAACTCCCGGGAAAGGGGTAACGAGCCGCTGTGAAATATTCATGAGACTTCCCGTCGATTTTTCACGATGTCCAAATTTCTCGAACAAGCTCGCTCTGCCCCGCTCGCTGAATCTCCGTAATGGCTTCGAAATTGATTTCATCGAGGCGTTGCGTCTCCGTAGACGCGGATCGTTATTGTTTGCTCCTCCTAATTAAATAAACATGAATCCCCGGCTTCCGTTTTCGACGATATTCGAAGCAAATTGAAAAGCAAAATCCCGACGATTATTCCATCCCTGGGTCCGCCTCCATTAAAACTTTCCCTAAACTCAATTTTATTTCCCCCCAGAACTCGATATTCGAAAGAAGGTGAGCTGAACTTCCTCCGACTCTCCACCTCTGAGTCTCATTTTCTAATCAGAGAATAAATTAGTAGCATTGTGGATAATTTTGTGGTGTATTAATAACAAACAATGTAAGCTTCAATATTGGATTAAAAATGTCATAACTGATAACTGGGATTAGAATATTATAATACAGTTTTAATTATTGCATTATGCTGTAATATTATGCAAAAATTGTTGTGTAATTAATATTATTAATATTGTGGCATATATGTGTTAATATTGTACATTTATATCTCCTGAAAAAAAAAATTGAACTTTCCATTTGGTAATTATCTATGAAAAAAATTCTCAAACTTTACCAATTTTTAGACGCCTCAGGGTGGTGAACCCCCTTTAATGTTATCTCGTAAAGAAATGTATTCCAGACCACGTAGAGGCTATTAATGCGAGTAGGCAATGGGCGATGGTAAAGCAAGATAGAAAAAAATTACAGAAAAGGCTGACCGAGCTGTTTCCACTTTCCCCACTCGGTAATTGAAAAAATGAAACTATGCATTTGCCTTTTGGGAGAAGAAAATTTCCCGCGTTCACAGAAATTCATCTGCATTTGTTTGCAATTTTTAAACGACGAGAGCTCGGGACAAATAGAGACACTTATCATGATAAATTTCACTTTAGACTTCACTTAAAAAAATAAAACCTATCCACCGCTTTATTCCCACCTCACTTGGCACACTTATTATTCAAAACGCGGAGGAATGGGATTCCAAAACGGCAAGAAACCACGGAGAATAGTGAATACGAGGAAGACAAGGAACGTCAATGCAGCATGCTACAATCCTCGTGAGGGAAAAAGCCAGGAAAAGCTGGCCAAGAAACGTAAACGAATAAGCAGCCTGTAAAATGGAGAGCCTCGTCTTGCTCCGCGAGACAGACACCCGTCAGGAAAAAGGTGAACAGACAAAAACGGGTGCGCGGAAAAAACGGGTGGATTTCGCGTAAAGGGGTGGCACGCGCGAGGGTATTAAGCTGGAACGCCATGGACGTTGCGAGGCTTGGGGAGGGGGAGGAAAAAATGCGGTCGAGAAAAACGACACGCGCCTCTCCCTTCTTTTGTTTCGACCTCCGTTTCCGCCACGACGCCTGGACAGGCGCGTTCTGAAACGTACACGCGAAAGAGAAGCGGAAAAAGAGGAGCAAGATGAAGAAACTGGCGCGGAATTTATTTTCATTAAATCGAGCCGTCCTGCGAGTTAATTTTTCGTCCTTATGGCTTCCTGGGGAATGAAATTCTTGAAGAACAAGTATCTAGTATTTTATTAGAGAAAGTGTCAAAGTACTTTTATTAATTTCTACGTTAGACGGTTGTGAAACAGAATTTTAATGCAAACTATACAAGAATATGTTGATTAATGTTGTAATAACAATATCAACAACGAGTGAAAGTTCTAAGAATATAAATTAATAAAGTTTGGGATTATAATCCTCGATACTTTTATTTTAAAAAATTCCCCCAAATTTGCCATGTTTTGACAGCGTCAAATTATTCACATTAAATTTTACCACAATTTCCTTTTAAAAATTGCTAATGTCTCTTCGTATGCGTTCTCCCGGACGGTTCTCTATAAGACGACATCTCTATTCCATGTTGGAACGAAGAGAAAATGTTCAGAGATTCACCGGTGACCAATAAAAACGTTAAATACTGGCAATCGAAGTCCAGCGGGAGTTCCTCGTCCTTGAATCTTTCGTAACGCTGTTTATCGACTAATTTGAGCTTTGTGATTAAATACTGCATCCCCGCCGTGTTTCTGAGAGCTACAAATGGCTTCTATTAGTCGACAGACGTACTTCCTTTGAAGTTTTTCGCGATTCGGGCGAGTTACTCGCTGGTTTCGATTACGCACACTTCGGAGACTGTCGTTGCCAGCAGCGGGAAAGTTTCCGTCCCACCGATCGCTTCGTTAACAGCCGCGCAGTCAACGTTTTTTCGAAAGAGAAATGTTTGGAAAAAAACTTGTCGACGAAGCCGGAAAGTTTACTATTTTATGAACTCCTAATCAAAGGATTCGTTTAATTTAAGGAGCTCCAATATTAACGAAACTGCGACATTTTATATATTTGCGACAGAAGTATTCATGGTTAATTAGACAGTATAATTAATCAAATATAATCAAACTAGACTTAACGTGTATCAGAAAAACATCAACTTTGAATGCGAAATACATCTAGGAAATAGAAAACTAACAAAATAATAATATCCATTAAAATATTTTTAAAAAAGGAACACGCAAGAAGTGACTGAAAAATAAGAAGTCCATCAATTGAAGAAATACGTAAGCAATACTGACCAACAGCAAAAAATTTTTACTAGGATTCTAAATCAATCTTATTCTCCTTGGAATGGCTTCGATTGGCATCTTTACGGATTTTATTACTCATCCGCGAGGAAACGAGCGAATGGAAAGGTATCCTCGAGGGTGGGGGAATTGTAGATTCGAGCATTCGGGCCAAGTCGTAGGAAGAATCGGTCCGTTGGCCCCGAGCCCTCGCGAGTTTACGGGCGCAACTCTGTCGAGCGACCGTTTCCGCGGGTATATCACGTCGTAAAACGGACAAGTTGCCGGTATGCCGATCAAGGGAAACGAGGAGGAGTGGAGAAATTGGGATGCCAAAGGGTGTCAAAGACCTAAGATGGAAGAGCAAGAGGAAATAATAGGAGAATGAGTGCGGATATTAAACAGAGTCGGGCTAAAAATAAATTAAAGGGGGACAACAGGATAATGGCCTGAAAAGTAAAGGTATCTTTGGGAATTTATTAAAGGCAAACTACTTAATGAATATTTTTGAAATTTTTAGAACTTTTTGGGGGATATTTAAGTTACAAGAATATCTTTTTTTAAATTTCTTTGAAGCGGATTTATAAACTTTACGGGACCAGTAACTTGGTGCTGTAAAAATTTTCCAATTACATAGGAGACAGTTTTCTGATGGAACGGTTTTTCTGAAATCGAAAATCGAAAAAGTTTAGAAACTATAAGCGGATGGCTATGGCATGAAAATTTAAATAAATGACAAACTGGCGAACGTTCTACAGAAAATTCTAAAATCTGGTCGTAGAAAATTAACCTCTTCCGTTGAAAAAGAAATAGAAGAAAACGACCAATCAAAAAAATCTCTAAAACATTTTGGTTTTTTGATTGTAGAAGCACCATTTCGTCAAAAAACTGTGAACCACATTTTTTTTGTAAACTAAATACCCCAGAATACTAATAAAAGATGTAAAATAATTGTAGGACTAGTGCAACTAAATAGAATCGAGGTGAAGAGAAAATTGAAAGACTGAAGGAATACGGAGCCAAGTGTCAAGTGGAAAGAGCCGTGAAAAGGGAGGGAAAGGACGAATTCGTTGGGTTCATATCGCGTCGATATCCTGGCACTTCTCGCGCCGAAACTATCAATCCTGACATGCTTCCGGCTCCCGTAACTCCGTGGGCCGACGATCATCGTTCAATCACGCCGAGCATGCGATGCTTCCAATCCGAAAGTAATCTACGAACTTCGTCGATGAAAGCAGCCTCCACACCAGATCGTAAAAACGAATTAGAATAATGCCGCTGCTGAAGATAAATGGCACCGATAGCGCTTACAGCGAGGGCAGGAGTTAGCGTCGACATTGGTCAGACATTGTTCTTCATCGATAGCGAGTCGATCAAGAACGAAGTGGAAGTTTTAAGACTTCGTAAGACACTGATGTCAGATTTGTGAAAAGAGTCGAGTTTGACGATGAGACTTAATTTCGAGATTGAAGATATTTGAGTCAATTCTTTTTTTTATTTTTAATACTTTATTCTTGGTTCTTCGTAAAGCGACTTTGTTGGGAAAGATAATTAATTGTTCATTAATTATGACGCAGGTATATGCTATATATTAATTGTTTGATAAAGGATTTTTTTATACACTTTTCATTTTTTTTTATTTTACCTTTTTGGGTTTATTTATTATGAATGAGTGGCCTCCACCAATTAAAGAAACATCTAAACAAAATATTCGTCAAACTGTAACATCCCCTGTCCATCAGAAATATTCACGAAACCACGTTCCTCACAAATAAAATTCGTTGCAAAAAGTGCAGAAAGGTCTCCCTCCCATTGTTAGACTATTAATGAATTTTGTTAACAATACGCGAAGCCTCGCTTGAGCAATGATACGTGGTTTCAAAGGTACATACGCAAGTATCGCTGGAACGGAAGCGACAGCTCCTCCAAACGCGATTAATGATCTGATTAATAATAACTGGGGCATTATCGCATTAATTAGCTCGGAGCGCTTTGTTCCGTATTCGGGTAATATCTTTGTCTGGCCGGCGATTAATTTACATTCATCGATATTCCGTTTCGCTCTCTATCGGGTTTAGAATCTCATGCGCAAGGAGGAAGATCAAAGTCTGAAGTGGAAAGCTCGATGCTTGGGCCGCCGCGGCCAGCTGGCTTAAAGGGAACCAAGTCGACGCATGATCGGCCGCGTTAACGCCACAGCCAGCCGCTGCGGTTCATTCGACCGCAAATCCAGCAAACAGGATCGCCGTTCGTACATTTGTTAAGGATTATGAATATTCTAATTATACACTGCGTGGCGTGTTAAGCTGTGTGCTGCGTTAGTCAACGAGGAATATATTTTTAATTGGATCCATGGAGAATGTAATAAATAGATTGAGTGTTTTGAATGCATCCTAAGCTATCTAATTTGTTATTAAATTTTCAAAGTGAAATATAAAGGTATTCGTATTACAGTGGTAGGGTGTTTTGAAATTCTGGGTAGAAATTTAGAAATTTTTATTGGATCCATGGAGAATGTAATAAATAGATTGAGTGTTTTGAATGCTCCCTAGGCTGTCTAATTTGTTATTAAATTGTTAATGTGAAATATAAAGGTATTCGTATTACAGTGGCAGGGTGTTTTGAAATTCTGGGTAGAAATTTAGAAATTTTAATTGGATCCATGGAGAATGTAATAAATAGATCGAGTGTTTTGAATGCTTCCTAGGCTGTCTAATTTGTTACTAAATTGTTAATGTGAAATATAAAGGTATTCGTATTACAGTGGCAGGGTGTTTTGAAATTCTGGGTAGAAATTTAGATAAATAGAATTTATACAGGGAAATAAAATAGTAAGTAGGATAAATGAGTCTGTAAACTAAATGAAATGGTAATAGCAACAAGACTCTTGAGGCACTTATTACACTAGGAAACTACTCTCCAAAACCGAACTTCTGATTAATTTGAATGACAGAATAATCTATTACAATGATATTCATCAGTCTGAGGTAATAGTTGGATATTTCACGGACGCTTACAAGCTACCGAGCTTTTCGCGTGCACGAGGGAGATAATCCGTCCAGAAACCGTGTGCCTCGAAATGATCCTCTATTTACACGCCGAGCATTCGAAACAGTATGATTAATGACGTTATCGTGATACGTATAAACCCATCCCTACCATCGATATCATTTCGATTCACCCCCTCCTGCCAGCCTGGAAATAAGCATCGAGTGCCATAACCGGAACGAATATCGTGAACGAGAAAACTGAAGCGGATGAAATCGCGCGCTGACTCCGACACTTGATGGAACGTTTCCAAAATGGTCAACGATCGGGAAATAATGGGGATGAAGGGGCGAAAGGTTGGGGGAAAAGGGCTTGGGAGTCTCTGTAATTTCTCTTTAAATCATCTATTGATAATTACTGGTTTCAAGAATCCCACACATTTCATTAAAAATTCATTTCTACATGAGTCTTAGTTTTTACTCAGCATGGCTTTGCTAAAAATGAAGAGAATTCTGTAGCACATAACCACTGAGGGTGCTTTACTGTTTAGCACGTCTCAGAGATTAGTGCTTCACAAAAACACAGCGGTAAGAATAACGAGACTGAAAACTTTCATTTTTCTGTTTTCAATATTTTTTATTCATTCCAGTTCATACGATAACCACGCTCATACAGATTAAAAATATTTGCGTCGTTTGATTCAGATCGCTACGAATATTTTTTATTTTTTCTCAAACCCTTTTTACTACTACCACTGTAACTTTGAACCAAATTATTATTACTGCATAAAAAAATTTGAGCACATTCCTCGAATGCCGATTAATAAACCTACAAACTTTGGGATTAGAATACTTAATACTTTTCTTTGAAAAAAATTCCTAAAAATTTACCTTATTTTCAGAGCGTCAAACTAGGAGACTCCTTAATTTAATCTTACCGCTGCACTATATTCACTACACCCTTAACTTTTCTCTATACAAGTGACCAAAAACACCCCCAAGAAGTACTGGAAATAGTTTGGTACCTGTCTCTTATTATCCATTTCTATTAAACTTTTGTTCAGCCTCGTGCCACGAATCTAAAGACATTTCGAAATTGCTGTCCCAGTAGCACTGACTCCGCCTTAAGAAAAGTTCCTGCAAACGGCAGAACGACGGAGGGCAAGAGACAATGGGAGCGCGAGAAACCAGCGGGAAGAGGAGACCTTACCTCAGCATTAGCCGGTTCTAATCGAAACTGGGTAAAAGCTCGTTATCGGAATTGTCTCGAGCTAAGCAGAACGGGGGTAATAGCAGAGCATAATGGGCATGGCCCGTGGCCGTGTGAAACACGGCACGTTGCAAGGTATCATGGGTAACTGGTGGAAGGCAGAGTTGGCCGGCCATTCACCGCCATCCCTGCGTTTTGATGGCAACGTTTGGAAACTATGACGATATAATACGCTCGTATATTGCCGTCTTAATGTTTTCATTCGTGTCACTCTCTGCAGTTTAATGGATTTATTAGTCGGTTTGTTGGATTAATTAAAGGGACATTGAGAAGATAGTCGAGAGCCAGAATAAGAATTTGCAATCTGAACCTGATTCATGGGCTCTTTTTAGTTACTGATGAAAATTTAACGTGTATATTAACCCTTTTTATGCTGTATTTTCAGTGAGTGTTTTTAAAGTCAACATCATAGTCTGAAATGTAATAATGAAGATGGAAAATTCAAACGTAAAATTGATGGGTTATATTGGCTTAAAATTTTTGTTATATATATATATTTTTCATCCCACGATGATATATATATATATATATCATCCAAAATTCAATCTGACCTCCTTTTCCTCCACTAAACACCTGACCTAAACCAACCTCTACCTCTGAAAACACAGTGCACCAATCACCAAACCGCATCAGGTTCCACCCAACACCCTCATCAGCAAGGTTCACTGCACTCGACAGCCCCGCTGGAACAGTTCAAGCAACAATCGTCCGCTATCATACCGATCGCCCTAATTAAGCCAGTTTCTTCGACCGCCAAACAACAGCAACCAGCAAGTAAAGAGTTCCCGCAGCGGGCGCGACGCACGGCCGACTTTCCAGAGTTTAATTAAACCATCGTCCTTGCCCGGCCATCTGCATTTCGCCGGCAATTCGCGATCGTGTATCGAGGGTGGCGAGCAGAGAAGTCGATTTCCTGCCTCTTGCTCCTATCTTCCCTTTTTCCTCCGCCTGCCGCGGCACACCCTCCGCTCCTCGGTCCTCATTCTTCCCCTTTATCTACGCTGTGGCCCGTATTGACTCCCGAAGGCAGGGTGAGCTCGGTGTCTCTGTTTCGCTCGGCGGCAGACGCGAATCCCTCGTTAACGATACGGCCCAGATACGACGCCCCATTGTCTGAGGCTAGCACCGTGGCACGGTGGCTAAGTGCCAATGCGTGTGTTGATTGATGGGGACACGTGCGGCCGTGTGCGCTCGCGGACGTTGAATAATACGAGCCGCGGTCGGTCGTGTGATAATTGGCAGGACAGGGCCACGAGTCTTTGGTGACACGAGTCGGAGAAAAGAGGCTGTCGGGGCTGGGGAATAATTCAACGACACCGCGGCTGATGCGTCAAGGAGCGCTGCGCTACGGTGTTTAAAGGCGCGCCTATGTGCGAAGGTGGGTCCGCATCTAACCGAGGAGCAGGGAGAAGTTGAGGGAGCGCGGGCTAGCGCAAATGAACGCAGCCGAGCATGAAGAAATGGGAGCGAACGCGTAAGTCAAGGATCATTTCGGGTATGTTCGTAGATGTTGAGAGAAAAGAGTTAGTCATCTATTGCATCTGTATGGGTCGGTTGGCAACGACCTTTTTATATTAGTACCTATTGTAAAGCGCCATCTAACAGGGTGCAGCATGTAAGGAGGTAGGGCAGATTGTAGGACCATTAGTCGTAACCTGTAAGGATGGCATAGTATGAATGTATAGGACTCTGAAAAAGAGCCACGGTGACGAGTTGTGACCAGAGTTGGGCGTACCTTATCAGTTAAAAGTAGAATTAATTATGTAATCGATTACTTTAATTGTAATCACAGTGCAATTCTCATTGGAAAGTCAGTTTAATTAAATGTAATTACTAAATTAATTACAAATTAGTTTCTGTAATTGTAATTGTCCAACAATTAGGTACATGTGGTACTTTGCAATTGTAATTAAGGTCAGTGAGAATTACATTTCAATCGTAATTAGGTGTTCGATTAAATTTGGCCGAACTCTGCTTGTGATCTGTATGTTTTCTTTTGTTGGAGTTTGCAGTATGTATGTTCGTCCATATCTGGTGGTAAACAAACGCGACTGAACAATGCAAATAACAATGAATGAGTGCATCTGATTCCAACTAACATTTCCAGCTACGCTGCACAAACACGAACAAACATTAAGAATTTTTGCTTCGTATTTCGTCTCCACAAGTCTGATATTTTGGATATATTTTATTAGTAGCCACAACTTCGGTTCAGAAGAAACAGAAACAATAGAGAATGTGTGTGAACAGATTCGAAATATCAACGCGTGAAGAGGAAAAATTCGAAGACTTGCAAAGGATGAATGAAAAGGAGATTTATTTCCGATATCGAGAACTATTTCTCAGGAATCTCGAGCCAAAATTGTCCTGGACGTGAGCACAAAGGGGGAGAATTGAGCCTACCAGCGCCCGTGGCAATGAAAACGTAGATCCTGGATCACGAATTGACAGTAAACCTATTAGATTCAGAGACAAGCTCGTAGGGGTGGATCAATCCCTATCTATTACGTGTCGTTTCAACTTTAAGGTTTCTACACGCACGATCTATTCCTGAAGGATTTATTGCTGGGTGCCTGACAGCGCGAAAACCCGAAATTCTGTGACCTTATTTATTATTAACACATAAAAGTGCTATTTCTGAACAACCTTAAAATTTTTTTTGCTGTGACTACAAGATTTACGAAAAATGTTTGAGATTGAATGAATACGTTATTTAAAAATAACTTTTCAACACTTTTGTCTTTTTCCACGTATGAAATTGGTATTATCTTTTTCGAATTCAGCACTCAAGAATATATTAAAAAAGCTAAAATATTAAAAAAAAAAGTTTGTCACTTTAGACCTGTTTTATATTGGACATTCCCCAAAATCACTAAAAGGAAGTCCACCCTACAACAACCACAAGAAAGAATACACAAAATTAATAGTGTCAATCACTAAAAGGCTTCCCGCATCTTGCCCCCACGGGATCCTAACGCCCTCGGTCATCCCTGAAATCCTCCAGTTTGTCCTTTCTAGCCAGCCGAATCATCTTGGCCGTTTCAGGATTCAGGGCGCTCGCCACTCTTTATCTCTGTTTCTCGTTCGCCCTCGCCTTATTTCATCGTAGCGTTATCGCGGCAAAGCCAACTCCAATTACATTCGGGATACAGGATCCCCCTGTACGCCCGGCTGGCCAATTGAAAAATAATAGAAGCCCCTCGATGCTGCACCACCCCCTCTGTCCTGTTCAGAGTGTACACGCAAGCCCCTGCGCATCCCTCTGTCACCCGTTGGGAATAGCAGCGCAGAAATACGTCGATGCCAGGCGGAATGAAGCTGGCCGGTTCCAACCTGTTCCACCGACGGAACAAAACGATTCCGGTGAACGCAATGACTATCAGATCATTTAGGTTCGAATGTCCCGCTTCGTTTCGATGGGTTTGAACTACTTTGTGTTAGATGGAATCTAGATAGGAATAGATACTGCGGGTGTGTAGTGCGAATTCAGGCAGATTGTGGAGAGGCTGTGGTCCTTGGGGAGCTCTGGTGACTGTAAGTATCTAGAGTGGTGGGATTGAAACTGTTTGCATAGGGTGGAAGGTGGATTTCTGTGCTGGATGAAGCACAGGGAACTTCAAATCATGGGGGTGAAAAGTTTCAGACCTTGGCAATCAACTATTTCAAACTTGGACGAATAGTTACTTCAAACCTCGACTGTGACGTTCTGGTAGGTCCAAGTGCCCAAGATTCTGTGGGATTGAAGTTGCTTGTCTAACAGGAAGTCAGGGATGCTGTGCAGGGAATTTTATAGAATTCTTAATCCTCGTTGATCAACGAGTTTAAGATCTGCAGATCAACCGTTTCAAACCTGAAGAATCAACCGATTTGAAGTCCAAAGGTACATTAGTCTCGACAAGTTTCCCTAACGTAACAAAGCCGAGTGCTCAAAGTTCGGCAGACACCTACCTAAAACTACATAATCCCCCCTGCCTTCAAACCCAAATCCCCCACCGTTTACCCTAAAGAATCGCCTAATTGATATTATCTGTAAACTTCCTTGAGCTCCAATTTTTCAGTAGGCCCAGAATTAATTGTTCGAAGCTTCAGGGGTAGGATCCTCCGGTAATTCTGCAAGGACCCCTAAGCTTCCGCGTGTGGCGAAGCAGGGAAGCGGGCGAAGGATCCAATAAACGAAAACAAACAGAGGATATAGTGAACGCGCGCGACATGCATCACCGAATGTCGGGATTTGCAGGATCCTCGCGGCGCGTGGGAACCAGTATAAATGGAAAGTGAAAAAAATGAGGCAAGGGCCAGTGATCCCTGTCGGGCAAGCAAACGGACAGCGTACGCAGCAGATGCTGTCATGCCGTCCACCGAGATATATTTCCTGCTTCGTGGCGAACGCTGCCCGCATTCGTGAAACCCCCATCACAGGATGCCGTGTTTTCTTATTGTTTATTTGTAGCTGGGCATCAGTGGAACTGTCGTCGATTCCTTTACAGTGTTTTGGGTTTTTTTCTGATGGAATTTTTAGTAGTTGGTATTTTTAATATAGCAATAGTGCGGAGGGGGCATTAAAGACTTTTTGGTGGTTTTGTATGGCAATTATGTGGAGGGGTAGTAGGAATCAAACCCAATGCGAAGCTAAATGTAAAATTCTTAGCCTCTGCCCTAATCACCTCCCACATGCTTACACCATTATAATCAGTTACAAAGTATCAACCTAACCCAACTAAGCAGACTAGTATTCCAAGAAATGATTTCAACGTTCTTCTAACTTCCTTCAACATCACTAGCTCCCTACTTCAAAGGCTCCAGCTCTCATTCATCACAGCCACCATGTCCCCGAAAAACCTTCAGACGAGCTGCAAACCTACGTCATGCCCGATTTTCGCGTGGAACCAGGCCAGCAACCAGTGATAAATGCTAATTAACGTCTGTAACCGGCGTTTACGACTCGCTGCCATAAATGTCCAATCAAGAGGCAAAGTTTGCCCGGCTGCAGCAAGCACGCTTCTCCTTAAGCCGTCGAGTTAGTTTCCGCGGGTAGTTCCTAGCATTCGTTCTTTCCCTCTTTCTCCGACCCTAACCCATCTCCTGGCCGCCCTTCGCGCCTGTCGACCTTCCTCACCGACTCCAGTTCCTCCCGACATATTTCTAAGTAAATTTCGTTGTATAATTAACGTTTAATATCCAGTGGTCCACCCTCCCTCCTCGTCACTTCTGCGCGCCTTTCGCCGTTCGCATAAGGAGGAAAGGCTGGATCGGTGACCGAGTTGAACACAGGCTGCCTCCGCCTTGAATTAACTTGAACGACACGGGATGCCCTGAATGGGGAACAGGGAACGATCCTTGTCTCGTTTAATGGCGTCTGCAAGGGTCTATTGAGACGTTGATTGCTCTGTTGACGGTGAATTTTGCTTCTACAGGAAGCCAACCAGTCCGAATTGTCGTTCTTCAAGAGACATCCCACACGAGATGAACCGAAACCTCTGAAAATTTCTTCAGGATGGTTGGCAAGCGAAAAGGAGCGCATCGACGACGGCAGAAATTAAAACGAAAGCTAGATTTAATCCCAGTTGCCTGTGAAACCCCGGAAGAAGCGAGAAGAGAGCAGCGGTGATGGTGGGGCTGAACAACGCCAGAGCAGGGAGGGCGCGGGGTCAGTGCATGAAAGTGCCCGGAGCGGCTGTCAAACCAATTAAGCCCGTCGCATTGTAGAGGCTGCTTTTAGGGGGCTTTGTTGCAAACCGGTGGTTATGGCCGCATAACCGTGCCGTTGCGTCTGTAATGGATCAGTTTTATGGGTGAGCGTGGACGATGCGCCCCGTGGACCTCGCGAAACCCGACCGCAAAGTTCGTGCTGCATTATATTCGAGGGCGAGCGGATGCGGCGACGGCGTTGTACGATTGTTTGGAATACGAAGACCGGTGGCCACTATGCGGAACGCGTGTTTAATGGTTCGTGGAGTGTCCCTTTGGGCTGGAGAAGCCACCTCTAACACGTCCGTCCTGAGGAACGACGAGAAAGGAGAGATGTTTTTATCCTCGGACACGGCACAAGGATATTGGAAAGAAAAGGGATCAATGGATTGGGCTGCCATTAGACTGGTAGTCGAACTATTTACCTTCGGGTGGATTGATTAAAACAGTTAACCTCCTCGTTGATGAGATTCAAACACTGACTGTATACGCCGTGCGAAAGTTGGTCAGGCGTATTTGATGGACACACCACCTGAAACGCCTATAGGCGTTACCCACTCAGGCAGCACTGACTGAACGCTTGTATAGGTTAGGTCCTCACTTAGCTGATTTCTACAGGCTGGACAATGAACAATTCTTCTGGATATACCTGTTGCTAGGTCTAGATAGGTACTACTTGATTAAAAAACCCTATAGGGATATCTAATTTGATGAAAATGGGGTTGAGAACAAAATGGTAGCTTCATAATTTCGGGAAGTGTTTTGGAAAATACCTAGGAAGCTTTTGTGCTAAAAACACGTGGCAGAATTCTCACGGTTACATTTAGACCTACACCAGAATGTTTCCCAAGGATACAAAGCAACCGAAAAAAATGTACCCTGCAAAGATACATATAGTGATACCATAAAAGCGACAGAGGACGAAGTCACTAGCGCTCTTAAGTGTCTTGCAGACAAGTTAAAAGTCTAATTAGGTATCTACGTAGTCGCCATACTTTTGGACCTCAAGTAATACGTGCCCAAAAAAATATTTGGGGTGTTATATCCCACAAAATACTACTTTATACTGAATTTAAGTCGGTCCCCGGTTAGTCACCATATATTTGAAACCACAACACTCGTTCCAGTTCTCGAAAAGAGCGAAACATTGCTGAAACAGGAGAACCCACTACACAACCAAGCCACTGATCCAAGCAAATTTATTCAACGAACGTCCCAACGAATCGCCACAATTACGTTCCCCGGCGGAGGCCAGGGCCAATATTTGAACATCCGTCAAGCCACGAGGCAAATCGTCAGGCTAGGATCCCCCGACAGTAGGGTGGGACGACACATTCACACGAACGGCAACGAAAGACACCATTCCGCGGGAAAAAGCGGGAGCAAGGCGTTCCGAAGAGGCAGCCAGGCGAAACTAGGGGATCGAGTCGATCGTGTGCCGGCTCCTTTCGGGATCGATGCAGCGCGGCCGCGATCGCTGAATAGCTGAAAGCGGCGTGTCCGCCATAATACACTTTCCATCGTCATGCCGGGGCGCAGTGAATGTACGACGGGCTGCAGATTACGCGCATCCACCGTGCACGCGCGCAAAATCCCTTTCGCCTCGTCCCCCTACTCAAGCTCTGCCCTACCTTTGTGCTCCTCTCTCCCTCTTTTCCTGTCATCCGTCTCTGCGGGCGGCCCCGGAGTCGCGCGTGAACGCCGCTCGGTATTTCCAGGAGAACGTTAATTAATAATTTAATCGAAGAGCCTGTGTTTCGGGGCAGCAGCCTCGGTGCAACCTCTCTAATTAAAATCGACCACTGTGCGGGGCTGCAGCTCAGCACGCGGCCAGTGGCACGCACCTCAGCGCGCGCCTCTAGCGGCGGGGAAAGGAAATAAGAGAAGCCAGCGTCCACTCGACGACGCGGGGACCCGAAATCTCGCCACAAATGGCCCATTGATCCCTTTTCCATCATGAAAATCCGGTTTCTGGACGAAGCTTGGACCGTGCCAGTCTCCGCGCTAGAAGGATGGATTAAGTGGATCGCAATTTGCGGCGAGACCCTCTCTGCCCCTCGGTTTTTCGACGACTCCTTTTTTTGATTTTAAGATCGGGGCTACTTAAGAGGCAGCGGAGGTAGCTGGTTTTTTGTACGGTCTTCTCTTCACTTGGATCTATCGTGGCTTTTGAGTACTGAGATCGTGACGGATGATCCTCTGACAGGATTGACGCTTGGGCGAAGATTTTTCAGTACATTCTTTGTTCGTGAATTGGTATTGTCTTGGAGCAAGTGAGATTCGTGAAAAATCGTGAAAGTTTATGATTTTTATAAATTAATGGCAACGTTAACCAACGCAACTGTGCCACAATAAACATAATGTTTTATCATGGAAAAATTATGAGGCTTCAGTGATAATGAAACTTTACCAACGATGGTAGGTAATTTATTACACAATGTATTTCTTATTTGCGCGTTCGCTGTACCCAAATCGTGCAGTAAAAGAATTTAGTAAACATAAAGTGCACACGCGTTAATGTCTTTCATTAATGTTTTAATAGTAAAAAGGAACTCGTGTAATTTAAAATTTTCCTGAGTTACAATGTTCAGTATATATAACACTTTCATCGTAAATGAGAGAAGAAATTTTAATCAACTGTTTGAGAAATGACTCACCCAAGGGTATGAAAAACAAAAAGTTGCCGAAGGATCCAATATCAAATGCTTACCTGCAACAACAAGGAAACATACGTTATTAAATAAACCTCATTCATATCCACCTTTTCTGTTTGCAATAATTCAATGAATATTACAAGAATAAAATAATTAACTTACTTCTAAAAGTGAATGAATAAAACATGAATTCAAATTGAAATTTATATCATAAGCCTAGCTAAATTAATTACTCAATGTATCTTTTAATGAAAACCTATAAGCTCCCACAAATTTAAATTCAATTAAAATATAACCTCACGAATTCACATAATAATTAAAATATAACTTCACAGATTCACATATTAATCTCAACCAAACACCCCCAAACTCCAATTAAACCAGAACGCCAAGTGAGAAATTATAAAAATTCTGACAACTTAAATTAACAATACAACGAAGCTCTGTCCATAATTATCAATTCAGTTGATATCAAAACATTGTGAATTATCCTCGCAATTTTCGGCACGAAATTTGAGAAAATTACCACGGCTGCACATCAGTTTGCAATGCCGTTGAAATGACAAAGCATCGAGCCGGAGACAGGGGGTTGATAATGACGGTCTAAATGGACACTGTTTCGACACAAAGTTCCAGTGAGAGGGTTAACGGCTGAACCAGGAAACAATGGCATTTCTGCGTGCCAGTTTGCATCGCCAAACTCGGTCTCCAGTTTGCTTCGAACCGTCGGAAGATTTCGGCAATGGAACGCATAGTTTAGCGAATGCCCCAGCGATGCTAATGGCGTGGATCGTTCGCTTTGATAACAAGCATTCACCACGGAAAACGTCGGATTCGATGTGCTGAGAATTAACGACGAATTTATAACAATTTAAACGTTTTGAGAATATTCACTTTTTAATTACTCACAGATTACCACTCGAATGATACTCCTTCATATCAAAACTCAATCACATTACTATTTTAAAAGTAATTTAAGTTGAAAAACACAAATTTTATACCAAAAATTCAATTACAGCAATCGGAATATAAATTATAGCACCTCGACAATTGAACTAAAACGATTTTCGAATTAAGGTGGAAGTCTCTGAGAAGCCTTTGTAGACTTTAAAAAGAACTTTCCAATCTTTCAGAAGCTGCTCCACAACGGTTTCGTAGTAATGCTAAGAAGAGGGGATCGTTAAAAACTCGCGGCGGAGTAAATCGAAAGGGCAGGGATGCGCATTTTGTTTCTTCCGCTTGATCCCCTTTGCGAATCTATAAACGTCGCGGGACGCTCCGTCCATCTACATCTTCCTCGAAAGGGCAGTTTCTCAGACTCCCCGAGACCACTCATGATTCCTCTAATGGACTTTCAGGAAATTAGACCATGCGTCACGTAGAAAGCCGGTATTAATATCGTCTCTGGAGTTTTCATCCCCCTGTGAGACCGGTCCCCGAGGAGATGCATGATGGTTTCAGGGGGAAACTACGCCGTTCGCCTTAAACTTCCCCTAGTAGAAGTCGTCTCTAATTTTACTTCGCCCATCGTGCTCTCGATTCTGAGTTGTGCAAACTGCTGGGAATAACATCCTCGATTTTTCAGTCTCCCATCCTGCAACCCTCGCTCATTAAGGATCACATTATTCTCCGAATCGACGGATTGCTCGATTATTTACGGTGCTAATTGGAAACGGGGACATACGCTGTCACCAAAGTTACTTGGCAGATGGAACTACAGTGCTGTCTCTCAAATTGCACGCGTTCTCGGATTCTCTATACACGCGAAGCTATCCCCACTAGGCGAATTCAGCAGTCGAACTTAAAGAGTGAGAGGGAATATCACATTCTGTCCTTCCAAAAATCGGTTCCGCCGAGGGACGAGCAAAAAATCCAGTTCTCGCTGCCGAGCGCTCGAGCGTGAAATCAAAGGAAGCCGAATAGACTACTTGTCTCTCAAATTGCGTGCGCCCGGTCCCGACGCACGCGGCTATAGAGAGACAGGACTGTATCACACACTTGTAGATCGCCAAATGAGCTCACAATTAGTCGAAATGCAACAAATATTTTACTGAATTTGCCCTGTCTAGCTATCTCATAATGAAGCTGCATCCACAATGCGCTCAGAAAGCCAGTCTAACAGTCAGAATACCCTGGCACGTAGTTTCGGATGATTTTTGAAGATGCCCTTGCGTCACGCACGAAATTGAAGACAGCTAGTCCCTTGGAGAGGGGTTTAATCCCGAGGGAGGTAGCATTCCTCGGTGCCATTTGGCTGGGAATCACTTCTGGGGCTTGGGAGAAGGACCAGAGGCGGCCTAATCGCGTTACAGCGGCCAATCCTGGCCCCGGGATACCCGAAGAGGAACCGGCTGGGCTGCCGGCAAAAAATGCAATCGCGTCGTACGATTAATGTTTAAAAAGGCGCTGCCCCATTCTCGGAATTACTCCTGGCTGCGTGACCCCGTGGCGAAGCCGCGGAACGAGCGGAATTTTTCTCCCTGGCGGGCTTCAACGAGATTAGTCTGCCTTCATGGCACCTTAACTGCCAGCACGTATCCGCCCTGTATTAATCCTTTCGATGCTGAGAACGCGGGATCGTGTTTGGCGAATGCTGACCGGCGTGGAAGCTGGGAAGTATTCGACGCGGGGAATGGAGACGTTTTGTTAAGGTGGTTATTCCTTTCGAATCGCTAAATAGTATTGGTTATAGTCAACTTCAGTAGCCCACTCTGAGGGAGGCTATAGGGTCCTGGCACCCCTAAAGAAGGGAGGAAGAGATAGAAATGAAATTTAAAAGAAAGGAAAGATGAGTTAGATTTTTAATTTATAAGTTGGAAGGAATGTCAGAGTGAATGGACGAATAAAAATTTGTAAAATCCTTTTCAAGGCCGTTGAGGCTAAAAATAAATACACATATATTTGTATATACTAAAGATAGTGCAAAATTTATTAAAGCTTATAGTTTCCTTATTTTAAGTAGAAGTTTAACACTATTCCTACCACGACCTGGTCAAAAAGACCGTTTTTAAAATGTCGATTAGAATTTCCTATATACAACGTAATTGAATCGCCTTTAAACTTCACGACTTTGCCTCAAATATACGTATAATACATTTTTGAATATTCACTTCTTGTTTTATTGTTTATTTTCTGAGAAAAATTTGAAGTCTCTCTTACCTAACGCGACCGGTCAAATGACGTGAAATGTGTCGGTAGGAATAGTGTTAAAGATAATTGCGATGAAAGTTACTGAAATCCTTAAAGTGACTATAAATGGCTAATCGTATCACAGACTGCGCGCGACAAAATTAGAAATAGCCACTTCCTCGGGATGTTTGTGGCTATTAGATGCGCCAGTGAGTCTACTCCCCAGATCGGGGGAAAGGAACAAAATAATCGAGCATTACGGCAGCATTTTTAACGACGTCGTTCCATGACAACACGGGGTCGACAGCGTTATCGTCGAACGGAATGCGGGAAGAAAAATACGCTTCCGCCCGGCCTGAGCCACGGGATCAGCTATCTAATCGAGATATCTCGATTCGCACGCTCCAGAGACCTTCGACTTCCTTCCGTAGGACCTGGGACGCGCAAACGAGCAGCAAAATCCGTCGCGCGTAAATTTCCAAACCCGCCCCCTCGCTCTCGTTCCGCCACTTTTGCAGGGATAAGCGGATATTCCCGGTCGAGGGGACATTTCCGCGATCCTGAGTTCCTTGGATTCCTCGAGGTAGAGAATAACAGCTCGAGGAACGTCTGTCATCCTCGATGGAATAAAGATGTGTACCGGGAACGAAGAATCTCTGGCGGAGGGAATCCATTCCAACAGTTGCCAGGATGAAAACCGTGGATAAATTCTAGGTGTTTGGGGCTGCTTCTTGAGATTCGTTTCAAATTTTTTCGTTTTGAAAAAACTGCGAAATGAAACTGCATAAAAAAAAATACTATGGCACTCTGGAATATCACAGCGAGGAACAACAAGAATGCATTATTAAAAATACTGGTCCGTTGGCTGTGACACGCGTTGCTATAAATTCCTGCATAATAGACCATTTCATACATTTCACATTTAATTAATCCAGAACAAAAAGCCAATCAGCGCGGGTTGCAACCGACCCTGCCTATTCCAGGGCTGTGAAACGAGCGTTTTCGAAATTTCACGAGGAACTCCATGGCCCAACTTTTAAACAGCTTTCGCGCGACAGGAACGGAACCAACTGAGCGCGGAAAAAAAAGTATAGTTTCGGGTGGTAAAACAAGTCAAACAGAACGACAACGTTAATTACAGGTCTCCCTGGCCGCGGAGGGCAGATCGTTTCGCGTAACCAGGGCAACAATTAATAAACATTCGCCGTCGGCGAACCGTGACAAAATTAGTGAAATTGAAGTGTCAATGACGTTCGACTGGCGACTCTGAATTGCATGCCTTCTCGTCGTTTAATTGGCGTCCGATCGCCGTTTCAATTTCCATCAAAACCGACCAGTTCGTTTCAGCTGCGAACGTGTCCCAGGTCTGTCCATCTGAAAATTACCAGACGTTTCCACACCCTTTGCAGTCAGATTTTTTTTTCTCTGGAAATATCGACGAATAGAACCCAAGTGTACTAATACTTACACTTTTCAAATATTTAACCTGACATTGAAGAGCTTCACTCGAGAGTATAGGTATACTGTGTAATCTTTTCGTGGGAATTGGTGACACTGTGGTGGGAAACATTTTTGGTAAGATTTAAGTCGGGTTCGAATTATGGGTTTTAGACCACGGTGGTGAAAAAAGATGCTTGACTGTGAAATGTGTATTTCAAAATGTACCGCAATAAAAATTCATATAAAAACTAAATGAACTGAGACATGAGAGTAGTACAGAGCAATGTTGTTCAGACAAAATTTACTTCTTTTCAAATTAGGAAAATCATTTGGTAATTTACACAAAAACACAAAAACGGAAGACAGATAGTTTGTCGGGGTTGAATTTCACCCCTTAGAGTGAATTAGGGTAGCAAAAAGAAATTACGTAATTCATACTTATATATCCTCTGCATATCCTCAAAGTTTCATAATTTTTGAATTTCCAGCTTGGAGGTCTTCCCTTATAAGACATCCTTTATCCCCAAATCTCACAAAACACCCTGCACCATCTACATATTTTCAACTAATACAACACGCCACCGAGGGTTGCACGCTAAACACTTATTCAACATTTTCCACCCTGTGCGAGGAAAATCCAAGGACGAGAACGAAGACAGAGGGGGCGGTAGCATCCTCGGCGCCACTTTTCCAGCCGGATGCGCCAGAATTCGAGCGTGGGTGGAACGGCGCGGCGAGCCGCTGGAATTCGGCTGATGCATAGTCAATCCCGAAGTGGTTTGGAAGCGGATACTGAAAAGGCGGATGATGCACGCGGCTCCGCCACCCCCTGGGACCCAGGCAGCCGTTGGTTATGCCGCGAACTTGCTCCAAGAAGGGAGGAGGGAAGACGGCAGGCAGAAGTCAAATTTGCTCATGATAATGCCCGCGAATTTCTCGCGGAAAAGTGGAAACTGTTTGCGCCTCGAGGTCGTGACCGTCGTTCCATTTTACGACAGGACTCTCGCCTTCCCTGCGCGAGGAAACTTACAGCACTGTGGGAAAAAATTGCGGGGGACGGGGACGTGAGTTATACGGAACAAAGGAGTGGAAGAGTTGAGGAACCACATTGGCAGGCTGAGGGGGACTGAGTTTGTTGTAAGATAAACTTTGGTTTTGTTTAAGGGATGGAGCGTTTTATGGGGGTTGGTCATGGTAATCCTTTATAATAATCCACATTTTTGGGACACATTGTTATATCGATGAAACTTTGATAATTATATCTACAAGTTGTATACTAAGGTATAGTCCCGTTTAAATAAATAATAATAATAATTAGTTGACGTGTATCCAGGAAAAAAATCATGCACGTTCAAAAATAATGTTATTGAAGAAAAATATTATTTCAACACAGTAAAAAAAAAATGAAAAACAAAAGCACACACATCTAAATTCCATGAGAACAGCAATGCTTCAAATAAACGAGCCGATTAACTAGAGAAGTAGAAAATGAATGCACAGAATATTGCACAGACGGTAGAATGCGTGAAAAAGTGGCAAAAGCCAGGGAAAAATAGGGTTGATTGCGAAAGCAGGGAATAATATACGTTGGGTCATGATTAAAGAAAAAATGTGAAACTGATGAGGAAAAAATGCAACAACAGAGCTCTTCGCAAGAGAAATGCAGCAAGAGAGTGGAATGTATTGTTAAAAATGCGTCCAGGGGTAAGAAGATACGAAAAAATCGCAACGGATTATGGCGCGGAATTTTCCCACCCAAAAGGGGGGGGGGGGGGGGAGGAATTAATAGAAAAAAAGAGAGGGTGAAAATTTTGAACGAACTGGGAGTGAAAAATTTATCCTTTCATTGGTAGATTACCGTCGCCCCAGCGAGCTGCGTTCCGACGTAAAATAAATTTGAAAATTTCAAATTGCTTTTACAAAATCGTAAATTTAAATTGGAAGTCGCTTCTGGAAATGTTTAAATACTTTGGCTGGAATCGTTGGCTGTTGAAACCACTGGATTTCAGTTAATATATGAAGGTTTTAGTCCTGGATCAATTGCCATTATCGATTTTCACGCTTAAACTTCGTATTGATTTCCGCGTCAATTTCATGCCTCGATTGTCCGTCAATCTTGTCGAATTCCGTTTAAATATCCATTGGATCGGTATATTCAACGTCCGGAAATCAGTGTTGAGACAACGAAGGCAGGAAAGCGAATTAAGGTATCGCGTAATAGAAATTGGCAGCACTATAAATGGCAAAAAAAATATTTGAAACTCTAACTTGTACCTGTGAAGTTTCTAGTTTTTTAATCGTTCATTCTTTAATACATCGAGAAGTGGTGTAGATCAGTGATTTAAGGCCGGATATTTCAGCAATCCTCCTAGGAATCGTTCAACAAGCCGTGAAGCAACACGATCAAGCATGACAGGCAAATTTTCCAGGGGATTCACGTCCCTAGGAAACCGACTTCGAAAATTCGAGGCCTGAGAGGATGAGAGCGTGAGTTAAAGGCACCGGGGGCACCATAAATCCGTTTAAATTGCAACGACGACCTTCGATCCCGAGATCTGGCGATTGTTCGTCAGCCCTGGCACTTGGTTTCCTTTCGCTTCGGTACCTTCCTTTATTTCACCGCGAGGAATCCTCGTCTACCTCGCCGCTTCCTTCTTCGTCAGGGGCGAGAGGTGGCACATCTTCGTGGGGAAAGAGAATTGTTAGTTGATGGTAGATGGGACCAACTAACTCCTGACACTAATAAATAATGCTTTGATGCTTCATTTTCGAAAGTCAAAGTTGCCTTAAAATCTTGAAAACTATAAGACCCACTGGCGGATTCAAGGAAAAAGACCCAGGTGCCAAACGTTCTGAGGGGTCCATTTTGGGGGAAAATGAAGAGGTAAATTACTAAAAATAGGTTAATTGTAGTAGCGGAGAGGTGGGATGAATGGGATATTTTTTAGGAACCAGATAGTAACAAAACTAAGTAACCATTCGGGTTCTAATTGGTAGCATTAGAAATGTCAGTTGCCTGAGTATAACAGTACACGGTCATGTTAAGCTTCCCTCCCCTAGTACAGAAAGAAAAATATAGTGTTTGGATAAAATTACAATTTTTTTCGTAAGCTGGGGCCTGGGTGGGTGTTCTACTCATCGACCACCCGGTAAATCCGCCACTGATAAGACCTATGAAAAACGGCGTTCCTGTGTTCCACGTGCATCGTGAAATAAAACATTACTTACGACACATTTTTAGCAAATATTATTTAATTTGTTTTGCAAGGAGCAGGAATATAAAATAACTTTTCCCTGGCTGCATAACATACAAAACTCCATCATTGTACTTAGTTAAATGTTTTTATTAAACTCAACCTTCGCTTCTACTGAACACTGCCTCACACATACACACTCTGTTACCCTAATCCCTAGCTCCCACGCTGAAGAACACTTTCTTAAACCCTGCCTTGGCATCCTCACTTCTATTCCACCAACCTCTAAAAACCCCTATGCAATATTCTTCTCCAACTAAGTTCCAATTCCCTCTAACTGAATTTCAACCCCCATTCTAGTTCACCACAGCCCCACTCCTGCTTCAGTTCAATTCCACTTCATTACTACTTCAGCAACAAGGCAAACTCAACCCAGTAGCAATCCCAATTCTAGCCCCAACCTAATCGAAATACTTTTAATTCAATTCTTCAGCCGCTTTCTACATCCTTATAAAGGCTCCAGCACCAGTGCAAGGCACTTCCTTCATATCGTGTACCCAGTGCTCCCGCAAATTCCAATTATGCGTGACAACGCTGGCCAAGATTCGACCAGGGTGTCCAGCACTTGGTCTGGTGAAAAGAGGGGCGTCCCGTTGACGGGAAGGGCGAGGGTCTTCGTCGGAACGTCATCGGTATCATGGACGCAGAGGTGTCCCACTCCTGAACCCATTATCGCGACCAGAAGCTATGATACATGGTAGCCTGTAAACTTGTTCCAACGAGGGCTGACTGTCACGCTGCTGAGGATCTGCTACCGCTCGACACGCTCGACGTGGAGGCCATTGGCGCTGTCGTCGCTGCTCGATGCTTTAATGATTTACAGCGGTGACAGGGTGACGCGTGTTTTGCTCTAACTGGGTTTCCGTGTTTCCAAATAGAAGCCGAAGCTGGTCAGCAGTAGGGCCTTCTCGAAGTGATTCGTCTCCGCCTATTTTCTGACTCCTCATCAGTTTTGGGGATAGAGTACGAAAGCAACCCTTTTTTTTCTGTCGAAATTCAACCTGAAGGGGTAAAATCAGCCCTTAAATTTGTATAACCGCTTGTCCTATTTTTTTAAATTTTTCTTTTACCACTGTTAAATATAAAATACTGTTAAATTCTTAAGCCAACCTAACACCCACCCAAATACCTCGAAAGTTTCCAGAAAGTCGTAAAGTATTGAATACCAACACCTCCCATCGGTTTTCACGACATAAACGCTGCCTGAAAACGCAAAACACTTCAAGATATTGCATCAGGACGACCAAAAGTGGACCACGATCGTAAATTGCCCCGTGTCCCCCGAAACAGTGTTCAGCTGTGCACAAGTAGACGTTCTCGACGCGTTTCAAAGTTCGCGCCTGCGCGGGCGGGGCGTCTCGGGAGCACGCGTGACAGGGCGATAAAATGAATGTCGTAACGCGGCAATAAACTGGTCACGTAGCTGAACGGAAACGCGTAACAGCCAGCGCGACATTTGTTTCGCCGTCGAACGGGGGGAGAAATGGTAACGCGATCAAATTTGCATACCACGCGATAGCCGTCCTCGAGATTCTGCGTACGTGCGCCCCTGGCGGATGGTTTCAACGCCGTGCGACCCAGGTCGGTTGAATTTTCTGTTACTAACAAGGAGAGTATTTTAGGTGTCCGCCTCCGATCATTTTGATTTTTGGATATGTTATAGAGGACCGAAAAATAAGAAACACCTGTTTTTTTATTTTTCCCCGTTTTCATATTTTGGGGGTGAAAACTGCGTTCAAAGTTAGGGTTGAAAACTCATTTTTCTGGACTTTTTGAAAATCTGGTGAGTCATTCATATTTCGCATTCAAAGACACCAAATTCGTCCATTGACACTATTCCCCTATCTCTAATAGTTCTCGAGATATTCCACAAAAATGATTTTTCAACCCTAACTTTGAACGCAGTTTTCACCCCCCAAATATGAAAACGGCGAAAAATAAAAAACACGTATTTCTCATTTTTCGGTCCTCTATAACATATCCAAAAATCAAAATGATCGGAGGCGGGCACCTAAAATACTCTCCTTGTAAGTTTTCTTTTTTTTTTTAATATCTACCAGGGAAGCTTTATTAATAATAGATCGTAATTTCAAGAATGTTTTCTCGTAACGAGTGGTTTCTGACTTCCAAATGGTTTATCATCACTTTTCTTGGAAATTAATTGCTGTTCATACAATTCTACTGATTGTGAGAGTTAAGCAAGCTTATTAACATTAAGAGAGTACTCTGGTGTGACTGTACGTTTTCAACGCCATCTTCGGGAATTTATTTAACACAAACTATAAGTTTATACTGTCTGGCGTTTTGTCTGAATATTACGGTAGGTTCGAAGTAATACTCAGAATTTTTTGAGCGTTTTTATCGTACGTTTTAAATTCACTGGGAATAATAAATAAAAATTCGAATTCAGGAAAAATATGAAAATCTTTGCAACCATTTAGATGCACCTTTTAAAGCCATGAATTTAAGACGACTCGGTCAGCCGGTGTGTATCCTTCAATTGCCAATGGTTTGCCCGACAAATTCAACTGTGATTCTAGGTCACAGTAGTTCAGAGTACTCCATCACGACGAACACGTACGATTAATTATCCGTCCGTGAGAGTTTCGCCTTGTCGTGCGTAAAATTAAACGGAGGCAGAGACCCAGTCCCCGCTGGCTTTAAAGTGGATAACGCCGCAAGTGGTAGACGCACCGCTTTCGACGTCCGTCTGACCATCACGGTCCGTTGCTACTTCGCAGGAAGTTCAGCCGTCTCGCTATTCGGTCTTTTGTTTTTTTTTCCTTTCCGACCATACGATCTCTGCGTAGATTGGAGAGAGGCTTTCGTTCTTCTTCCTGGCCCCAGAAATTATCACGTTTCCAGCGTAACTATTAGCAATCTCGCCGTGTTATTAATTGTGTTAAAACACGATGCACTGTTTAGGATAAATCGTTAGCTTGTTGGTGAAATTGATGAAGTCCATATTTCTTCACTTCTAGTAAATGCGAATTTAAAGTTCAATCTATCACGACTGTTAGTTTTAAGTGGTTAAGTTAATAACAGTTGACACTTGGGTCTCGCCTTTTGCACTCTACTTCTACTTTTACATTTACTACATAATTTCTAACTCTACTATTTTCCTCTTTCTTGTTTTCCTATGTGTATTTGTTTTTTATCTTTTTGTTATTTTCGTAATGTCTACTGATGCAGTATATTATTATTATTATTTAAAAAAATCAGGGAAAAATTGTGTTACTAGTATTACATATAAGCATATAGTTTTACGGAGAAAGTAGATAATTCATTGTAAATCTAATTTCAAATTGCTTGTTTATAACAATATCTGGCAGAAATATCAAATTTTGCATTTCATCACGTTCTTCGATAATATCCACAAAAATAAATGAAGCATACTCCGCCTCTTCAGATGAAATGGATTGCTTAAATATATGATAAGTACAGGATTGCCAACTACAAATGGAGTGCTCAATATTTTCAAACCCCCTCGCGCCATGCAAGTCAAATACATAAGGAAATTCAAACTCCACTCAGCTTAATATTCCATTTAGTTCGCAAACGCAGAAATCTCCCAACTCTACCCCAAAGTCAAATAACAATCTCCAAATATAAATAAATCTCCAAAAATTATTTTAACCAGCGTACAAACAAGCGAAGGCTTCCTGAACCGATAAGAACAGCAATTTCCATCAATTTATCAGCGAATAACGGGGCGGATCGAGCAAAAAGGAATTACGCATTGCGGAGCAAAGTGTCGCGGGACGTTTAATTGAAATAGAAGTGTGGGGGAGGGGCAGCGAATAAAAAGCTGACAAAGAAAGAACGAAAGGAAGGAAAACGAAAGAAGGACGACTGGTCTCTTTGCGCCTCTCGTGGCCACTGGCTGCAACCTGTTGAATACGAAATCAGTCGCCAAGAGACGGGGAGAGGGGGGGGGGGGAGAAGGAGAGAGAGAGAGAGAGCACAGTGGTCCTCGATAACCTCGAAAATTCTCGTGAAATTCATCTGGAAATTAACTTCCGACTTTTCCGAATTAATTTTTCAAAAAATTTGTAACAATTTTGAAAATAAAAATAATCGACACCACGGGGATAAAGTAACAGTTGTTAAACGCTGGCTTACGACTCGAGAACAATCACAGAAATTCAGAAAAATAAAATAGCTAAAAATATTTTTATTTATACTCCTCTAAGCGAAATGGCAATTTCATATGCATCAACCTAATAATTCGTTGTGGAGCAACACCTCCATCGGTTAAATCTTACATCGTGAAATTACGTTGAGAAGATTTCGGTTGGGCCTTGGAACAAGAATTGCAACCGAATCGCGAGGCGGGCGTTCGAAAGCGAGGGCAAGGGCAGCCAGTTTGTTTCTTCTGTCTGAGAAATCAACTTCGACTGTGGCCAGACTTTCTGCGCCGAGGACAAACTCTATTTTCACCAGTCGATTTCATTTTTCCAGCCTTTTGGCACGAGACAAATTGACAAATGAAATCGAGAGTAGTACAGTGTCTGACACTTTCTGTTGCAGAAGGCTTCGAATTATTAATATTGAATTTTTATTATTATTAACATTAGTAGATGACACGACAATTATTTTCAACAAGGTGCAATTATTTTCAACCAGGTACAAATATCTGCTGTTAACATAAATACGCAATTTATTAAGGTAAATTTAGTATTTTTATTTTCTGAGACTTAAAGGTTCCACTTTTATACGAGAACTCATAAAAGAGAACTCAAATTATTAATATTAGGTACAAATAATATACATCACAATCGTTTTGTACATAAAAACTTCATACATGTTCCCGAAATTAATCGCACCAGGTGAAATAATTTGCTTCATTCACGCTACAATGGAGGGGTCGAAGAATGGTGATGGCCTGATAAAAAAAAAGGGGGGGAAGGAGCCTTGACTTTAAAAAGTTGCAGATTTATGGTTCATTTCAAGCCGCGTGATGTTGTTTTATCGTTAAAAATTGCTTCAACCCGTGAAGGTGAACACAATTCGCGACAAAGGAATGCGATAAAAAGGGGGCGGTTTCGATGTGAAAAGTTCCGCGGAGTTTTGTCGGCGAAAAAAGCTCGCGTGCCAGTCGATCGCCAACATCTGTCTTTTTAATTGCCAGCCCGAAGTTATTTACAGTCGTTAAAACAAACAAATGCTTGGCCGCCATGCTAAGAAATTCATTGGTCGAGGTCACGAAGCATCGATGCACGCTAAAATTATTGAAGAAACGTGTAGCCAAAAATAAAGCCTAACAATGTTTAATTTCTGTAGATCTGAACCTCCCCAGAAAGACCGAAAACGTATAAAAAAAGGCAAAGAATGTAGCAGAAGAAGTGAATAATAAATTGCAGGAGTGAATCTACAGCGCAGGAATTGAGAAATAAAAGTTCGCCGAAACCTTCGAAATACGAGGGAGTGACAGCGAAGCGCGAGGAGGAAGAACGTGCGCGTTTTAAAACAGAAGGGGAAGCCACAGAGATGGTGGAGGGGTGGCAAGCCAAGGAGAGGGGAGCGAGGGAGAGTGCAACGACCAACTGCAGACTGCTGTGCAACGTTGCACACGGAGGAGAAACGTTACGGTGGGGTGAATCTCTGTGCATTCCTCTGCTTCAAGGTTGAGGTCAAGGCACACCTAAGTATCCGTTCTCGGTCTAGGAATTCGACGAGTTACTACCACGCGAACCCATCTATAATCTTCCTAAGACTGGAGCATATTTTGGCTCGTAGATTTTTAAAAAATTTCGACACAGTGTGATGCAATTTTGGGCCACCTTCGTTCCTGAAACTGACAAGGAGAATATTTTAGGTGCCCGCCTCCGATCATTTTGATTTTTGGATATGTTACAGTGGACCGAAAAATAAGAAATACGTGTTTTTTTATTTTTCCCCGTTTTCATATTTGGGGGGTGAAAACTGCGTTCAAAGTTAGGGTTGAAAAATCATTTTTGTGGAATATCTCGAGAACTATTAGAGATAGGGGAATAGTGTCAATGGACGAATTTGGTGTCTTTGAATGTGAAATATGACTGACTCAGCAGATTTTCAAAAAGTCCAGAAAAATGAGTTTTCAACCCTAACTTTGAACGCAGTTTTCACCCCCAAGATATGAAAACGGGGAAGAATAAAAAAACACGTATTTCTTATTTTTCGGCCCTCTATAACATATCCAAAAATCAAAATGATCGGAGGCGGACACCTAAAATACTCTCTTTGTGAGATGTCAGGTAGTACTTAATGGATTAAGCAAACCGAGGTGACAGGTAGGATGTAATTTAATGTAGATGAGTAGTCGATTATTTTGTAATAATTTTATGTTTGTAATTTTGTACGTTATGTAGTTAAAAAATGTTTTGAATCGCATAAATTATGTTTCCGAAGTTTTTTAACGATATGTAAACTAAATTCAGTATTTTTTTTTTCAATTTGAAGCATCTTAAATTATATTGAATGGACTTGGGCACCTTGAAATTTTATAATGAATCTGGTTGTTAATTTTGGAAATGGCCTAACTCCATTCTTGATAAGAAAACGCATATTATTCACTTAATAATTGCCACTATATTAATACGAACTATAAATTTAACATCCTTAGGTACACTTAAGCAGTATGACTCATTAGTATCCTATACGTATATTTTTAAATTCATTGAAACGCAAACCCTTAAATATCTCGATTTGAAGATAAATGGACTTAGGCCACTTTCAAAATAAACGGCTCAATTAATAGACCGTGGCAATTAATTGACAAGTGACACGCGGTGGCTCCGAATCGACGGTCTATTTTTACTATCTGAATCGATTTGCTGCGAATCCAAAACAGCCCTAAAAATATCATGCTCTCCCTCCTGCAAGTTCCATGGATGATTGGGCATCGAGATGCGATCTGAATCGGCAACGCAGAACGAATTTCACGAATACGTTTCTTTTATGGCGGAGAAATATTCGTATATTGCATGCAATCCCGAATCGGTCAGACGCGCGTCGAATCGGACGTCGCGAGATTTACTGCCGCCTCTTTATTGCTGTATCTATTGAGATCGTGGATTATCGGCGAACTTTCCCTAAAATTTCTTTCTTCGAGTTAATAAACAAGCAAAAGTCAGAAACCCTACTTCAACTTGCATATCTCCATTATTGCATATTTTCGAAGCCACTCTTATGATACATAAATTCAATTATTTTTCGTTATCCATAATTCAGAAATTCCAAGACAATGAAATATGGAAGTATATTTGCAAGAAGAAAGCAGAATAATTCACGCAAAATTGTTATTTAAGCTTTCACTTTTTTTTTTTTTCAAGAAAAAATTATCGAAGCGCCAGAAATACTTCCCTTTGAAACCTCTTCTACATGGAAACCACCCCAATGACTGAAACAGCTAAACTACCACCGTCGAAACGATTTAAAACGGGAAGGGAATATCAATCGAATCCACCACAAAACTTTCGTAACATTTCTTTCTCCAGTGAAAGAGCTTTCACTCGGCCGAAATAACTTGATTTCTTACGGCGAACTTCTCCGTCTTCGAATGGAGCGTCTTGAATCAATTCGGCGGACGAAGAATCCCCTATTTCCGCCCAAAGAACACCACTTCTTGACGTATCAACCCCCGTTCAACGCAAACAGAGTTTCCGCAAAGAAAATTAAACTTTACTATTACAATTTATCGTAGGGAACTTTACGTGATCCCATTTGCCAAAAGACAGGGTAAAAAAAATCGGTAAATTAGTTATTACTTAGCAAGAATTAGTTTTATAATCGAGAAATTGTTAATGAAGCTTTACTAATAATTATTCATAAATGGAAAAAAGCCCCCATTAGTTTTGCTTTTTTATGGGGATGAATGATAAATAAAAAAATTTGGAGAAAGTATTGAATATGAATTTTTTTTATTTAAACGTCTGAAAGTTTCAAATTGTTTTTTCAACAATCTCACAGTGTATTATTATTTTTTGTATATACACATACTCCTTTAATAATTAAGAATACAATAATCAATTTCAAACTATGAAGCAAAAAATTCTGGTCCCGGAATGTTGAACAAAATAATTTCTGCTTCTAGAAGGGAGGAAGGGAAAGATTCAAGGGTAAAAATGCTTCCCGACGGCGGAGTTAGGTGAAAAGCATCGACCCTAAGCAAATGCAGGGTTACCGTCCAGACATTTCAGCCCGGGTGGAAGAAAGTAGAAAGAATAATAAAAGCCTAAGGACGCGGCGGAGAGCAGTAAAAGATGGCTCCCTCGCAGAGGTGCGAAGGCAAAGGGAGAAATAATTTAAATCAAAGGCGGGGGAGTTACGTGTGTCGAGGCGGCGAGCCTGAGCCGTATAACCTTTTAGTGTCAAGAAATTGCGAGCCCTAGAATCCGCAGCGAGAGCTCACTTCGACACACAAAATGGCGTAAGTCACCTTTTTCGGTACTCATAGCGTACAAGGGTGAAGTTACAGAGCCAACTTACTCTCACTGAATTCCTCTTTTCTGCATAAATTCTGGTTAAGGTTGTAATTATGAGAGGCTTTTACGATTTTCAAGGGATTTAAATGTGCTGATGGTAAATAATTAGAAAAGGTACTTACAATTAGTACCAAGAGACAGTTAAATAACCCCCAAGGGAGGAGACGAGTTCAATCTGAAGCTCGACTAGATTCAGCGAATCTTATAATTGTACTTTATTTTTGTACGTTAGTTTGTTATACGTTCTGTACATAACCAGTTAAATTTTTTGTATTCTAAAGGGTTCTCCCGTCAATTTAATAATAATAATAATAATAATAATGTAGATGTGGTTTTAGTTACAATTAAGATTTCTTCAGTTTACTTCAAACTGTTCCAGAGTACGTATAAATCTTTTAGAGATTTGGAAGGCCAAAGTTACAGAGATTGAAAGGACTAGAGACCTACATGTTCAGGAAACAAGAGGTATAGATATGTAGAAGATTAGAAGACGAGATAACTAAAAGTATAGATATCTAGATATCCAAAGGAATAATAGGTTTACAGATTCAGAGGACTACAGGTTTAGAGATTCTGAGCATTACAGGTTCAGAGATTCAGAGGATTAGGGATGGGACAGAGGTGTAAAATTAAGAAATCAAAATTTAAGCAACTATCTCTGTTATTTAATAAGCTACACCCTACTACAGTTCCCTGGTCCTTTTCTTTACGTACATCAATTTTTTAATTGGGGACTAACAGAGGACTAGGGATGGGACAGAGGTGTAAAATTAAGGAATCAACATTTAAGAAACTATCTCTGTTATTTAATAAGCTATTAAATTCTGGGAGATATTTGAGAAAAGGAAATGCAGTTTATACAAAATATACCAGAAACCCACACATATTTAAATGATTCAGGCCCCGTCGAATCATGAATTAGGAATAACGCATCTCTCTCTACAGCAGCATTCTGCCTTCAGGCGTTCAAGACAAATGGAATACGTGCGTAGTTATACCAAACACAATCACGCAACTGGATTTCATAACACACATGTAAAGTTTGCTTTGTGTAAATATAGGAAACTTGTTAATCAAAGCTCAACCCAAACACCACTTCCGCAACACGTTCTTCAATTCCTGATATTAATTTCTCGTAGTTGGAAACGTATATGTCACGAAACAAGACCAATCCACATCTTATTTACAATTCTGTGTTTAACAACCTTCGTCATTTAAAAATATCAAAGTTTTGAAACAGCATTATTTCGAATCCACCAAAATTGTATACCCCCCAAATTTAATAATTATTAAACGAATATGATAGTAGAATATGAAGTAATATTCTATATTATTTCACTTGAATCTTCAAAGTCAACCCCTTCAAAGGAGAAAATCGATGTGTCATCTAGGATTTTTAATCGACTTTGAAGGCTCCTCAAAAGAGTTCACAGTGCACCAAGAAAGAAGACAAATTTCTGTACCTTTTTACTACTTGTACTAAACTAGAACTTCCATTCAATTCACTTACTCAGAGTACGAGTTTTGCACTTCTATAATGTTGGCCGCTTTAAATTTTCCAACGAAGGAGGTAAAACGTTAATTACGAAAATTCCTTACCTGCAACAAAAAGAATGAAATAGTGAAGTATATCATTCAGGAGTACACGAAGCGACTGAAATCAGCCCCAAGTCGCTCTTTTCTCGCAATAATTAATATGTCCCAACTTTGCACGAGGCACACGAAGGTCAGACCATTGTAGACACATCGGCGAAGCTTCGATGCGATATACAATGGTGGTTCGCCAACATGAGACCCCCAAGTCTATAATCACATCCTGCCCGCAACTGGACAGCCTTCCAAACGAGTTTTCCCCGCATGCAAATATAGACCTGTTAATTTCTTCTTCGGTGAATAATGGGTGGAGCACGTTTTCAGGGGAATTTTACTAAATCTTGACATTTCTGATAAACTAACGAATTTTCATAGATTTTTGCAGATTCGTTAAAACTTTGAATCATAGCATTTCATTTTCCTCGGAATTAGGTAGTTACAATTGTTGAGAAATATCGACGTGAGAAAAGTCGATTTATTCAATTTAATCATGATATAATTAAAAATCTATAAATTTGAATTACATAAACGCAGATGTCTAAATATCACGAAACGGGGAAAAAAGGAAGTAGACCAATTTCTCAATACTGGAACGTTTGGAAAAAAATTCGCAATTTTTCCTTGTAATATGAAAGGACGACAAGAATAACATTGTGGAGTATGTTTATTCGAGAAGCGTGGACCATTGTTTCCGACGCAATAAAGTGTGCTTTTATTAACGGTGACTTTGATTGGTGTTTTATTGAAAACTGCGTTAACTCATTTCGGTGAACAGGTCTCGGTTTCCCTGGACCGCAAATTTTTCAGTTCGTTAGATATTTTATTCGCTCTTTTATTGGACGCAATAATAGTAACAATGGAAACGATTGGTACTCTCCTACTGACATCGAACTTTTTGTTGAATTTTAATTAAAATACATACGAACGTTAATATTACTGTCGCCTCCAGCTTGCAATTTAATTGCTGAAAAATTGCAATGTATATTTGTAATCATCCGGGACCTCGCTCCTTGCTTCAAATTCAATTTTACAAATTGAAAAATCTGACAACTGGAGGAAAACGAACATGTCATTTTCTGCTTAACTAATATATGTTTCAATAAAATAAATAAATAGTTGAACGTTAAAATAATTGAAAACTGGAACTGTGAGATCCTGAAAAATTTGAATCTTGAAGAATTTGAATACTACAAAAGTCGAGTACTTTAGTTGAATACTAAACGAATTGATAACTAAATAGGCAAGTCCAGCGTTAAATATTTTAAAAATCGCATTATTTGAATATCGACCAAGTAAAATACCGTAAAAATTGAATCCCATGCAGTTAAATACTAGGTGAATTAAATTCCAGACAAGTTCAACTCACTTATCCTTAATAATAATCTTGCAAACATTCGCTATTAATATTCAAAAATTCCCTAAATAATCATCCCTACGAGGTTCGTAGGAGTCAAGAGAGGACGTTCGCGGTGTCACGTTACCGCGTGCTGCCAAGATAATGTGACAGCCAAGGAACAGGCGAAAGCCCTTAGCACCGTGTCATTCTTTTCCACTCTTAGCCTTCGTATTTGCCGACGTCATCGCAGCCTGCCAGAAAATGTGTCCGTTTAGTTTCTATAAACCGGTGAAACACTGCCGCTCCATTACGATCGCGGGCGAGCGTTCTCATCCGTTGTTCCGTTTAAGGCCTCGATAATACCACAGGAATGGAAACGGACTTTTATCGGACGAACAGGCGAAGAGAGGGAGAGAGAGAGAGAGAGAGAGAGAGAGAGAGAGAGAGAGAGAGAGAGAGAGAGAGAGAGACATCGACGCTTCCTCTCAAGTTCACCGTTTAAAAACTTCCCAAGCACGGCCGAACACGAGCTGAGAAGATTGAAAATCTCGTTGAAAGGGATGTCTGCGATAACTGCGACAGAAGTTTCGAAAAATTACATCCTGAATGCACTTGTCCCTTCGGTCGCTGGGAAATCGTTTCCTCGAAATGTTTCGTTGACGTGTAGTCAACCGATTGACTTCATGAACCAATCACAGAGGAGCAAAATATATTAATAGATTTGGGTAAGTCGAAGAAATGTAAGTGATGTTCTATTCACTAATGAATATTGTTAAATGATCTTCTGTTTATGGAATGATGACAAAAACAGTTTTTTCATTAAATCTGTGTAGAATTTGAAAATATCGTTTAAGATGTCTCAAAATGAAATATATAAATTTCTCACGCGAGAAGAAATCGAAAAGTCTTCCTACTTTATGATATGAAGCCTGGTTTCTGAGATATAAGCGATTAAAGTTTCCAGGTGGACGATTTCTGTCATCGGCCATTTTAGTGTCAAGTACTCAAACACATGCGGGTCATCAGGCTCACTTGTTTTATTATTAATACAAAATATGTATTTGAATAATTACCGGTTGCAAAATAATAGTGCAATTTAATTATTCTTTTAAAAATAAGCTTGTGTCTTTTAGCTTGCACAACGATTTTGCAGCATCCTGTTCCGCGAGATTTGAAGCCTACTGAGTCTCGACGCTTTAATTTTAAAATTTAAAATACTTTTAACTGAATAAAAATTAATATTTTCGATAATCCAAAATTTATCCTTCGAACAGTTATAATAAATCTTTTATTCACAATTATGAGTAAACTAACGAATGATTCAGCAACGATAGGTTATATGAAATAGACGAATAGAATGTCAGGAAACTTGCCTTCAAATATTTCGCGTGGCGAACGTTCAAAACTCCCGAAAGTACACACAAGATAATTGAAAATTCATAACCTTTCTCATACAGTGATCTCCTACCGATCATTTATTCATAAATTTCACGGCGGGAACATGTCGGATGACGTGGTAGAGGCGCGATATCGCTCGACTGCTACGTCAAGGGAAAAAAGACAAAGTGATTTTTCTGAAGGAACTTGTAGTAGCGTTTCTTATCGACTATTTCATTATTCATAAGCTGGCGTGAGGAAACGAGAGTCAGGAGCAGTTGACGTATAAATACGTCAGGAGCGGGAAGAATGAGCAGACCAATTTCACAATTTGCGACGATTTCTGTTCAGCCATTATAATAAATTGCAAACGTCCTATTTACATTTGCGTTTCTCGTAGCGAACTCGGAATACGCTGAAAGGAACCAGAGTAGAGAATATTTCTTCTAAACTTTTAGTCTTCGGCCAACAATAAGAAATGTAAAGGTCACATATTTGGAATATCTTAAGTCCTGAAATACACGTAAAACCACGGTTCCACGTGTACAATATACAACAACATTAAATACAATTAAAACTACATTGTGTCACATCCACAACGTGGAATATACGTAAAGCCACGCTTTCTCGCGTGAAATTGACGACGTAAGATGCACTTAAAGCCGCGTTCCCACGTGTAACGAACTAAAAATTCTAGCTCAAATCTCGCGCAGCTGTAACCATCCTAAACAAACTTCTAATCGTGTTAAATTTCATCGATCCCCCCACTAAAAATAATTTACAGTGTCCATGGTCTTCGAGGGTCTAACTCCATCGACATGGGGTCGAGGCTCCCTCCTAGCTCCAAAACGTGCCCCGCTTTTCCACCGATATCCTTCTTCCGCTCGCGTAAGCTTCGCCCGCCGGTGGAGAATCGTTCGACCGAATAAAACGAACCGTTCCACGCCTCTCAGACGACGAGCGCGACGGAAGGAACGACGTCGGCGCTAAGGGCTTTCGCCTGTTCCTCCGCTGTCATATTACTTTGACAGTCCACAGGCTGGGGTGTCATCGTAGATACCGTGGCTCACGAAAATCCCTCTGTTTTTTGCTGTTCGCGTGTTTATGCTCTGCAGAGTCTCTTTCTATTTCGTTGGAAGACTGCGGGGTGGGACTTACTGCGACCAAACTTCACGAAGCGTGCGGGAAATTTTTGAGACTTTCGTTATTTTCTTAATCCTTAGGGGAAAGGTGGTGGCGAGGTTGATTGTTTAAGGAATAATAAAGATTCTTTAGCACACTTCGAGTCAATGAGTCCCAACCGGAAGGTCATGACCCCCAAGTGGGTCGCGAAGTGTTCTCGCCACGATTTTTTTTTTTTGGAAATCAGGTCGCTGCCGAATGTTTATTCGATCACATCCATGCAAGAAATATTCCGCCCACCGAAATCAACTTTTTTTCCGGGCGCGTACGTTCCCTAGGGCAGAGCGGAGGGTGCATAAACATACTTATCGCTCGCGAGATTTAGAACGCGCCTGGGAATCCATGGTTCAGGTGAGGTTGCAAGGAATGCAGACACACCGGCGTAACATGAATATCTCAGTCAGCTTATTTACATACCTCTTCCGCGAGTATTCACCAATAGAGTGCTCGATGGGATTGAACGAAGTTATGACTACTATTGGTCTCAAATTTCACCAGGATCTGCACCCCTCACGATTTTTTATTGATAATTACTCTCACGCTTCTTCGACCTAATAAAATTCCAATTTAAAATAAAACGAGATTCCTTTGAGTTCCATTGTAAAGTTTTAAATAGTTACAACAAATCCTGTTGTTAGAATATGGATTAAATTCCGTTAATTGTTTTTTAACACAGGGGTAGGTATGTCTGTTCAATCACCAAGCGATTTTTTAACCCTGTAACTCCCAGTGTTGCACCGGTGCAACACTCATTTTGAATGTGCGTAAAATTCTATCGTCTGTTTATATTTAACTTTCGGCACGGAATGGAGAAAAATTGAAATAATCAATATTCAATTTTGACCTAGTTATCCTATAGAACCATTATATGTATATATAGACTAATATATATATATTATCTCACAATTTTGAAATAACGGCTCTGGGCGTTAAAGGGTTAAGTACAGTCGAGCCATTCCTAGGTGTAACTACATCTACCGTAAGCATCAAGGGTGGATCAACATATGGGGGTTGTTGCACACGTCGGAGCTTCCCCGTCGGTGCAGACACGCACCGGATTTATTGACGGGAAAATATTTTGTGCCATTGTGAACAGGGTGCTTCCAAGGATTTCTATAGGAGTTTGAATAGCGCTCGCCCAAAGCGGATCCCCTTTGGCTGGGGGAATAATCATTTCAAAGCGTTTAAAGTAGGAATCGGATATAGATAGAAAGCGACGGGGACGAAATTTCGTTCGACTGAAAGGCGGAATTAATAAATTGCACTTTGATCGACGTTCTATAGCTATGTAGTTTGAACCGGTCAAAACGGTAATGATATATGTAGATAGTGTGAATAGACTAGGAAAATTCACTGGTAGAATTTTTTGTGAGTGCAAAAAATTGATTTTAATACGCTCGATTTTTTAATAATTGAAATCAAAGTAACTGTTTAGATTCGATGGAGTTAAATAGTTTGAAAAGATTCAAGTGAAGGAAGCAGTGTTTAAATAAGGTATTGATTATTGAGTAATGTGGAATCCGTTAACCTAATTCAAGGGCTGAGGGTATTTTTAAAATATTAATTAGCTACAAAAATAGGGCATCAGTATTATGAAAACCTTATTTGCCATATTGGGAACCACACTACCTGTGGTTATTCGTATAAAAGCTGTTGTGCACCAATTCCCTTCCAAAAATAGTCTAAACATATTTATATAATAATTATCAGAAATTGAGAAAACTTTCAAAATTTTGATAAAGTATCCAATTCTAAAAATGTCCAGGGAAAAATACTCAACATGTCCTACAGTTTCCACACCGCAAAACGTCCAATTAAATTTCTAAAAATAATTTTTGGCATGTCAAACATGTCCAAAAAAAAAATACAAAACCTGTTCAAGACAAATGTAAAAGTACTCCACTCGACTCAACATGTCCCCAACTCCCTCCACAGAACAAAATCGGGATACAATTATGAAAGTACCTTCCCGCAGCTCAAACATGCCCAAAACTTTCTCCACGAAGTTCATCCTAGACGAGATTGAAAATAATCCCTCGCAAGGCCAAACACGTCGCCGGTTTTTCCCGCAGCGTGCGCGCAATAAAGCGGCCCGCCGTGGGCTGCGTTTGACTAAGCAAGTATCATGTCGCGGAATAATTAAATGCCAGCCGGAGAACTCGTGCATTAAGTAGACTTAGAGGTTACTTTGCCCTTCCCTTACACGTCTTAATAATCTTTCCAAGATTTGCCGTGGAACGCGGGAAGCCCGATGAAAGGGATGAAAGGCGGCTGTCGGTCGCTTTTCCAGCCCCGTCATATTGCGGATTCGTGCGAGGAGAGCAAGCATAATTCTCCTTAGCCGCCGCCGACAGCCAGGTGAGAAATAGGAAGAGAGTGGATCCTGCTTTTGCTCTTTAATCCGCGGGGCGCCCCATCTGCATGAGCAGATTCCGTTTGCTGGCTGTAAAGAAGAAACACGGGGGTCGCCGACACAAGAACTCGCGCCGGTTTTTACCCCTGATCTCCTCCACTCGAGATTGGAGATCCCATCGTGCCCTTTTATTCTTCTTCTTTTTTTTAAAGCTGGACTTGGAGCATCGAACACGGTGCGGGGGTTTGAAGCAGTGAAAGCGACGGTCCCGCGCGAAATTCTGGGAACTTCTGGGAAAAGTTGTTTTGAAGGATCGAAGCCACTTCCCGCAATGTCTTCTGCGCGATAGATGCGCACCGGGAACTATTGGGAAACCAAATGGAGGCGTGGCTAAGATTTCAGCGCTGCGGTAGTAAGTTGGCAAACTATTGCAAGTAGGCCCGGATCCCACCAAACATTCCGAATATGTATTTATTAATCGAAAAAGTAAAAATTTAGTGTTCAAAAAAATTTAAAAACACTCGTTTTTCACAAAATGTCTATATAAACACTGATAAACGTATGGACTTCGACGGATTTCGGCCTACTCACGGTAGTTTAATTTTCTGCCGCTAGTTGGCGTATCGAAATTCTTGGTTTCCCAATATTCAGGGAACTGTGTTCGAACTGTATGAGAGATTTCTTAGGATGGCTTAGATTTGAATGTGATTATTCTTAACCCTTCGACAGTTTAATAAATTTTCAGGTTTCCCTTAAAAAAATATATATTTTTTTATATTACAAAATATTTCCGTTTATGATAAAAATGGTAATTTCTTTTTTCTAAAGGGTTAAGGGGCATTCTGATTTTGTACTGCAAATGTTTCTCAAGTGATGAAATCGTGTAGTTTAAGTTGGAGTCCTTTTTCGACTGTCCAACGTCAATTTAGAATTTTATTTAAACATTTTTTTAATCAATATTCTGGTAAACCGTTTTGGAAGTCTAGATTTAAAACACGGTCCTGTGGCTAGAAACCATGAATTTGGATTTTTTATGGTAGATAGCTCCGAGGTTGAAAAGTTTTTAAAATCGAAGTCCTCGATCCACAGCTGAATTGCCAAATAAAATTTTTAGCTTCTGGATTCATCTCTAGCTTCAAATAAAAAATTGATATGTAGAATTTTTTAACATTACAGGTTTTAAATCTCCATTGACGAATCAAAACTTTGAATTCGTAATTTCTTTTGCAAATCGAAGCCCCTGGATTAGAATTTTCTGTCAATTGTAAATAATGACGCAACATGATTCTCAGATATTAAAATTTAAGTATGAACGTAATCTAAGTTCTTGGTTTCACCATTTTATAAATCGAAACTCTAGATTTAGGTGTTTCTAATATCCAAATATTTTCGCAAACAAAATTTTAGTTTCAAATCACAAATAAAAGTCAATATGAAAATAAAATCACCTGATAACGGCAAAAGAAGGAAACAATTTCAGAATTTTGAGAAAAGTCCCTTTCGGCACCGAATCTTTTTGCCAGCAGGCAGCGCCACCAGAGTAAAGAGCTAATCACAGAGAGATTAAAATCACCGGGTACTTCGCAAGACGTGAAAATTGAATGCGGCCGAGCGGTGCATCAACCGTATTCATTATGAAACGAAGCTGCCCCTCTGTTTATGATGGTAAATCTCGTCTGGCAAAACCCGTTTCCGTGGAACGATCAACGCGAAACAACGCGAATTATCGCGTGCAATATTAATGGGTGGAAATTGACAGTGACAGGAGCAGCAATCCAGCCAATTTTTAATCAGACAATTTACAGTGAAAGCTCCTCAATTTGCATTTGAACCACTAAAACACCCTTACGACTTTGCCAAAACGATTATCTATATTATCAAAGAAATATTTTTATGACTGTAAATTGACATGTCATTAAAAGGTCACAGGTATTTTTTTGATACTTGAAAGCTCCTGTGAAAATTCCACTTTTGACTTAAAAATCGAATGAAAACAAGTTTAGAAATATTTTCATATTTTGTAATTTTGAGCATAAGAATAAAAGAAACTTGTAGCAAGTTTTGAATTTTGATGGAAAACGGAAGGAAGAAGCTGATAAACGGAAAATTGTGAATACAAATAAGAAACCTTGTTATTAAGTTTACAATTTAGTTTCAACAGTGCGATGCTTTTCGTCCCCACGAGAAATGAGCAATAGCAGCGCAGAGAACATTTCACGAAACCGAAAACGGCGTCTTCGAGAAAGGGGGTCGCGCGCGCCAGGCGTATTTCCGAGCGAATTTACCCCGAAGTCGAGGAATTAGGCAAGCTGTCACGCTTTGAATCCACCAAGCCAGATTGAATCTAGAACGCTTATCAGGGACTTCCACTATTCCGTGATCTAAAGATTCTGGCAATTAGTAGCGGGAGATTCTAAGCGAGAGTAGGAGTTAGAAAGGGGGACAGCGAGATTCTGAATTCGAATGTCATCGTGACGGTGGCAGAGTGACAAGTTCGAGTTATCAGGATTCCAAACGTGCCACCTGTTTTCCTGTAATGCCAGTTTCGATTTTCCGAGAATTAGTTGCCAGCTGGAGTAACACGAATCTGAATACCCAAATTTCTGGATGATATTACAAAATTCTTAGAGTAGACCTGACACCTTTATTTTGGAAAAAGTGTTGAGGTTAGAAGGAAGCTAAACACTCAAACATTTATTTTAAAAAAATTCTCAATAACAAATATATTAGAGTGAATTTGGACAGTAAAAAGAAGCATAACATATATCTACACATCCCCAAAGTTTCATAATTTTTTGAATTTTTTTATTTAAAAAACGTAAAGAAAACTGAAAAGAATTGAAATGCTTCGAAAGATCCGAATAATTATAAATAAAATTCGCATTAATTAGAAACTCAGTAAGCCCTTTGTGCGAAGTGAAAATGAAATAAAAACTCATGAAATGGAAATGAAAAATTCTCAAACCTACGAAATCTGTAAAGATTACACTAAAGTAGCCTATTCAACTCGACTAAAAAAAAAAAAAAGGGAAAAAGCGTTAAGACTATGTTATTCGGAATCCACTCAACTGATTCCGTCACGTCAACCGACTAATGACTCACGACGCTCAGTTTGGAAAACTCTACCCCTGGCAGTTGCATCGGTTTTCAGAGAAATCTCGGATGCAATTGACCATCCAGCGCGTCGCGTACGAGCAGAGGGAACGATTATGCGAGCGTGCGTCACACGAGATTCGATATTTCGTCCGCGCGGAACACGCAGCGTAGCATGTGCGGGGAACGGCACCTACGCTGGCTGGAGGCTCGGTGCGGCACGTTAATGACAGGAAACCAGCAATATGAACTTGACGGCTCGGTACCGCATCGTGTGCCACAGTAACGTACCGACAAACCGCAGGTGCCCCAACGACGCCGCTGCTGTTGCCTTCGTTCCTCTAGCTGTTACCCCCTTCGGCTCGTAGCCGCTGCCAGGCCACCCACCCGCCCCCCTCATTATCTCTCCGGTTATGCACTCCGCTTGTACGAGCTCGGTATCCGCGAGGGAAGTCTCGTTAGGGGAGGATATTCTCAGTGAACGAGTTTCTGGATGGACGACGGATTCGTCAGACTGATTCTGACAGGCTTCCTTCGGTGACAGTCCCGGGTGACGGAAAGTGCAGGCTAAACGTGGGTTTTCCTATACGCGAGTGGACGCAGTGTGAAGAATTTCGAAGTCGATTTTCTCGGAAATGAAGCGGAAAATCAAAAAAGTTTATTCCTTTTGCTCGACTTCTTTACTTGTTATGAGGCGAAAAGGAATAGGAACTTTTTTTGATATCGTGCTTCATTTTCGAGAAAATCGACGTTGAAATTCTTCACGCTGTCTATCTTAACCCATTAGCTGCCATAATCTCCATTTTGGGATTTTTCAAAGCAACATATAATTTGAATATAACTAATTATACTGTTACGCAACTTTTTGTGCATATATATAACTTATCCAGCCAATAATTAAAAAAAAAAAATTGGCAGTTAATGAGGATCGCCGTGGTGATGGGAATTTTAACACGTCGCCTAGAATTCGTTTTTGCTTTAGCGTTACCGTCGAATGGGGTAACTTTGACTACAAAAATAGATTTTTAAACAAATTCGTCCAGAATCTATTGTACAAACGGTAAAAGAATTGATTTTAGGGGTATCTAAGTGTTACTGCTGTTGTTGCTCAGTTATTGCTGAGTTTGACTTACCAATAAAAAACAAGGTTCAAGAATTGGTAGATGAAAGTGGTTGGAAATATCCGTATGCTTACCTGCAACAAAAAGTAGAAAACAGTTAGCATAAATCATCAAATTTTTTGAATCACTATTAAAAATATATAGGTACAGTAACATATTTATCAGGCAGAAAGTACACTTAATTTTTTTGTGTATTTTAAATTGATTCTGTCACACATTATGCAAAATTCTAGGTAATTACCTAATTACACAAATAGTTAAAAATATCATTAAAACACCTTCACTCCAAATCAAATCTAAAATCACTCTAAATGCTATAAATCTCCAGAATAGTCCACCCCATAAAACTCCACAAGCGCATAAAATTTGAAAAAAAAAGAAACTGCATAAATCACCTTCACACGCTAACGTTTAAAAAAAATTTACCTTCAACCCTTGCCACTGCTAAAAGTAAATCCCAACACACTATTTTACACTCGAGTCCTCTAATTCCATTTTTTCCTTCGCTCGACGAGTGCTGGAAAATCAGGGGTGAAGATTTCCGGCGGAGGGTTGTCAAAGACCGAGACTAACGGTGGTGGAAGATTTCCTGAAAGGGAAGACTAGTATCTCCCGTAATACGAATCTCTAAAGCTGAATGCCTCGTCAAGATGTCAGGCTATTGAGATGAGAATTTTCAGTCGCCGAAAGCTTTTAAATTCCGAGCGAAACCCTCCGTCGCGGGTTCGGAGGTTCCGAAACGTTCAGCCAGCATGTCTACCAGAAATTCAATCTCTGTAAGTCGGGAAATCGCGATGCCAGGAGGATACAAAATGACAGGATGAAAAATTTCCCTGACCAAGAGCAGTTTGTCTCTGCTGAAGACAGGGGAACTGAGGACGAGCCAGTCAAACTCTTATATCTTGCTTACTCCACGTTTGGGGATGCAACTTTCGAGTTTCTTCGGGATAGGATTCGAAGTACTCGAATAATTCAGTATTCGAATACATTATAAGCAAACGAACGATATGAATGCTCCTCGAATATTGAAGTATTCAAATACTAAATTCGAATATTCGTTGATTCTTAAAGTATTCAAATACAAAATTCGAATATTCATTGACTCTTAAAGTATTCAATTACAAAATTCGAATATTCGAATACCAAAACCTTTCTTTCCTAATGCTATTCAAAGGTTAAAATTTTTTAATTCGACAGATAGTTTGGATTAATTTTATCGTTGCTGAAATTTTTACTTACAAGGAGAGGAGGTTTCCAGGTGTCCGCCTCCGATTGCTTTGAATTTTGGATATGTTTTAGAGAACCGAAAAATAAGATATACGTGTTTTTTTATAGCGGCCCATTTTCATATTTAGGGGGTGAAACCACCCCCCAAAGTTATGAGATTTTCAGGTGATCATCTCCGATTGCTTTGGTTTTTTGGATATGTTTTAGAGGATCGAAAAATAATAAATACGTGTCTTTTTATTTTGGTCTGCTTGACTGTTTAGGGGGTGAAATCCACCCCCGAAGTTCATAAGAATAGTTGGTGTCCGCCTCCGATTGCTTTGGTTTTTGGATATGTTTTAGAGGAGCGAAAAATAAGAAATACGGGTCTTTTTATTTTGGCCTGCTTGAATGTTTAGGGGGTGAAACCACCCCTCCAAAGTTCATACGGGGTACATTTGCGTCATAATTTACTGTATGGACTATGAGGGGTGGGTTTCCCCCTAAACATTCAAACAGGCCAAAATAAAAAGACACGTATATCTTATTTTTCGGTCCTCTAAAACATATCCAAAAACCAAAGCAATCGGAGATGATCACCTGAAAATCTTATAACTTTGGGGGGTGGTTTCACCCCCTAAATATGAAAACGGGCCGCTATAAAAAAACACGTATATCTTATTTTTCGGTCCTTTAAAACATATCCAAAATTCAAAGCAATCGGAGGCGGACACCTGGGACCTCTCCTTGTTAGAACTATTCGACAACTCGAGTATTTAAGTATTTGAGTACAGCTCTAATTCAAACGTAACATTTATTCCATATATTGATTGTAATCGGCAATGAACAATAAAGATATTTATATGTAATATATAGTACGAATATTACTCCATGGAATTATCTCTTAGGAGTCAACGCTACCCAAATTCCCATCAACAACCTGTTTCATTAGTACCTACCTCTAGTAGCACTACACCTTGCATTCTACCTGGGTTTATGACAGCAACAGCATTTGGGTATTTCCCTGTGTCCTCGAGGAAGAAATGTTCTACCTGAAGCCCCGCTCCACCTGTTCTCACATCCTACTGTTCTCTGTATTTATGGATAGACCGACCAATTTTGAAACCCAAGTTCCTATGCTTGGAAACGAGTATACAAGATTCACCCTAGAGCTGTAGATTTCGTAGGAAGAAAGGCGAATACACTGGGTAAATAACAGAAAGGACTTCCATATTATACGAGCTCTTCCCAAGCGAAGAAAATAACCAACTCTTGCGCATGCGCATCAGATATTATAAACCTGCAAAGTTTAAGAAACACTATTCGACAACAAATTCAACACTGTCAATCCTAATCAGAGAAAGTACCAAAGGAACAGCGATGTGTCACTCAAACTAGAGCTGTTCGAGTACTCGAAACATTCGAGTAGCTTGAAATGCGAACCGAACGGGACTCGATTTTTCGAGCCGACCTGGGACCCGAACGGATCCGAGTAACCCGAATGTTTCGAGTAGCTCGATTCTTTCGGGTAGCTCGATTTTTTTCGGGTAGCTCGGATCCATTCGGGTCCCGGCTCGACTCGAAAAATCGAGTCCCGATCCGTTCGATTCTTTCGAGTACTCGAACAGCTCTAACTCAAACCCACATCCTCCGCTTTTTGAGTAAACAAACGAATCGTTAAAGCAGCTAACGAACGGTTGAAAAATTCCACGGGACCATATCCGGAGCTCATACATAAGCGCGCGAGGAAAAGGAAGCGAACGTAAGGGTTGCACGAGCCACGGCAAGGTGGCTAACGATAATTCCTATCCCAGCGTCACGTGCCGGCAATATAAATCACCCCCACCTACGCGAGGCTCAGAACTCACCCCCACAATTACCTAATACGTCCGCTACGTTATCCCCAGACACCATCGGTGCAGACCACCCCCCTACTTCGGTCCCTTCGCCCTGGCAGCAGCCTTTCGCAGCCCCTGCGGCCACCAACTTACGTCCCAACGCCAATAATAGATCCAAGCGGGCTCCCATCTGACGAATCCCCCCACCTAAAACACCGTATTTCTCATCGACGAGGCTCGACGCGGGAGAACGGGACATTCGTCACGAAATCATTTCCTTGGCAGTAACAAAAATATGAAACATATAGGGAAGTGGTTCATGAGTTGATTGTAAAATGTAAAATAAAAATTCTTGATGCTTTTGTTGGACATGTAAAACATTTTGAAAATATTTATGTTCAAAAGAGTTCTGCGAAATATTAGCAGAGGAAAAATTATTTTGAGTAAAATATTTGAAATCGAACACAGTTTACATTAAATTTGTAAAAAGTAAGAATTTTTTAATTTTAAACCAATTTCTCTTTCAGTTACAACTTTCAAGCTGTGCGGTTTATAATTAATATATTTTGTAAATTTCCCCTGTGAGGAACATTATGTGATTTCACAATATTAACAGTCATCAATGCTCCATCGTCACAAAAGTTAAAATTTGTTACGGGTTGTAATAAGCTGTGTTATGATTGGAGAGCTCAATCATACCAGGCTATTGTCGTGAAACTATAAATTTTCGAGCAGAGCTGAACAGCCATTCCTATGCAATCCCATAGAAACTCGCTTAATCGTTATTAATCTAAATCCTAGGATCTATGTGTCTTACAGGGACATAAATCTCATCAACTTATGTGGACGTTACATCTTCATTTTAAGATGCCTATGAAAATTATGAAAATGACGCCCTTAGAGAATCACTAGTGACGCCTGGCGGAGATTCGACAGTGTAGCATACCTACCTCAAATCAACGCGTACGATTGTATTTAAAAATATTTGATTATTCGTTATCGGTACGATTAATTCAAAGAAGATTTTTCAACGTGCCAACTGCACACAGCGACAATTAATTAATTACTATGAATTTCTTCGATTTGCTTCGGCAATAATTGCAACGAACTTCGCTGCTATCGGCTGCAAGTGAATTCTGATTAAAAAAAGGGGAGTCGCAAATGTATAACGTGTAGGGTAGATGTACTGTTTTTGGCCATGAGCAAAACTATCGCGTTTTTTTAGCTCGAAATTGCTTGGAGACACTTAATTATGTGTAGAATTTCAAACCGTAAATATTTTGTTTACTATACCACCAGAAATATAAGGTTACATTTATTGCTTACGCGAAAAGTGGCAAGTGGCCACAAACAGTGAAAAATAGATTTCTTATATTTTTTAATTTTATTAATTCTTTAACGATTTCTCTAAAGTCGGGGCCAGATATATTGGCCGGTGAATTCGTTTTCGCAGCTAACGCACACCTATTCTGATGTGTGTATTTCTACGCTAAGAACTCGGTTTGGCCTACACGTCAAGAGCTTGGCGCTCTCCCCACCACTTCTGGCTCACTCTTTTTCTGGCACCTCAGGAGCGAGTCAGAAAACGTTGAGAATAGAATAATACTCCTCACGAAACTCACCGGCCAATATATCTGACCCCGACTTTAGTTAATGGTAACTTAGACATTAATAGTAAAGATAGTGAAAAATTTAGTAAAGCTTTTAGTTTCCTGATTTGAAGTACAATTTTAAAGATAATTACGATGAAAGTCACTGAAATCCTTAAAGTGGCCACAAATGGTGCATCTACCCTAGAAAGCATAACAGAAGAAGGGAAACGCGTTATGTATCTATTCAAATCTGTCGTCGCGCACAAGTTAATACCCAAGGATGTCCACTTTAAAAAATTTGTAAATTCAAACACTCCTAAAGAACGCGTCCACCCTTGGAGCAGCGACTTTCGTAGTGAGAACTCCTAGACACAGGGGTTCTTTCTCACGACTTCTGGCGGGGCCACTTACCCCCGTTGCAGACGCCACCCCTCCCCCCTCTGTATCCAGTCGGGCAGACCGTATACAGAGTGTCTGTATACATTCCTCAGGTATCTTTTAGCATTTACCATGGCCGCGATAGATACCCCAGGCATTACTTCGCCCGCACGGCACATAAGGGGATGGTAGGGGGTACACTTTCCATTCGAGAACAACGCTGGCGATGGCCTCGAGACTCGCTCGTACAAATTTGCCCCTGCAACGTCCGCTTTCTACGCGCATTTACGTCTTTCGTCCATTTTCAAGCTGTCGACCGAATGGTGTACAGTTATACACCAGAGGGTTTCATGGGGTTCGTTTTCGACAGGTTCTTCTACCTGCTTGGGGTAGCTAAGGGTCGAGGAAGAGGAAAGGACAGTCCAGGGGTTCTTCACCTTTTCGTGGCATGTTCGCGAAGTGGCTTGGAATGAATAAAATGAGCGAAATGGGATTGAAGGGGGAAGGAATTTTATTCTCAAATACTGTTATCGAAATGTTGAAAAAGAAAATTTATTGAATTTATTTACGTGTGCAACTCTTGGGGGTGTGTGGATTCAAGGTTAAGAACCCCTGCAGTGGTTAAAATCTACCCCTAATTCATGGTACTAGAGTCTAGAGTCATAACTGATCGAACTAATATTAAGTTATTAAAAATAGAATAAGAATTATTCTCTAGCTCAATTGTTTTAAATAAATAACCAGGGCTTCTAAGAAGTAGCAAAGTAGTTAAAGGTTGATTTCGGATTACAGGAAACAGGTAGACGTGTACGGCACGAAATTCTTCGAACTTAAGACCTTCGAAAACTGTTTTGAAAACTCGATGGAAGGTCAACAACGTCCTTAAATCTCGAGGAGTGTTTTGAAGAATCCTCGAGACTGGAGGAACTGAACGAGATTTTCAGGGGTCACGAAAACATCGAAAAAATCTGAGATTTAAGAAATTCACAAAAGCAAAAGATTTAGTTAGAGAGTGCAGAAATTACTATAGTCCAATAGTAAATTGGCGAGTAAGCACAATGGACCACAGAACAGTTTTAGAGATCAAGGACCAGAATAAAAGAACAAATAACGAAGAATATTTTTTCCACTAGAACTCACATTAATGAGCAGTTTTGGACTAAATCCATTAAATATTCCACTAATAAAAGTAAAAAGAAACCCTCTAATCCAGCACACAATGACACTTCATTTAAAAAAATATTATGAAATAAGAAGTCCACGTTTTTATATTTCCCAGAACTTTCAGAGCTACTACATATTAATAATTACCTCAGGCGCGAAATTCACCGCGTGAATGTACTTCCTTCCACTCGATAAACAAACAAAAACAAACCCCATCGCCGGGCGAATTCAAACCACAATTGAAGAAAGAGAATGACCAAAAAAGCAACGCAAAATTTACCTTATTACATCTGTAGAAAGGAAGTGGAGGTTGTTCCGGCATCTCGGAGGTTAGCACGCGATCGTAGAAAATCATAGCGGCAGAATGGTTCAGCACACTCTCACAAGCACAGAGAAAAGCACGCTCGCTGATACACACAGCAGATTCAGCCAGAGATACGAAAGTATAGACACAGGGCACAGGCGAAGAATAACACGCGCGATACAGTACGTAATTCGAGTAGCACAACGAAGGATCGTGACGCGACCAAGCTTGCACGGCCGTCGAACGGAGACTACGAATTCGGAAGGTCGTCCGCCGCGGTAAGTGCGTGCAGGTGTGTTTTTGAGCCGCTCGGGGCCCCTCGTGCACGCTTCGACCAATTGCTTGCGTTCCCGCGTTTTTCGTGCCGACAGGAATCAAAGCAGGAAGAAGTAGCTGCCTCGACCGCTCGCGTCATCGCCTTCTGCGGCGTTCCCTCGAATTCTCCCTTGACTAATGATCGTCCAGATCTGCGATTGATTTTCGCACAAGGAACTTTTTGTTTCAGTTTTTTTTTTTTTTTTTGGAGGCGATTAAGAACTGCGGTGGATAAGTAGCGAGGCTTAGAAGAGCATGAATGTGGGTCATGCAACGTTTTGTTGGTTATGTAGAAATGGTGTTAGGTGTAAAGGATACAATTATTATTTTATTTAAAAATGGGGTTTGCAACGCCTAATGAGTTAAGAATGATATATACATAATTACATAACGAAAGTAAAAGAAAAACAACAGAGATACTATCAAGAGTGAAGGATTCTAAGTTCGTTTGTTGCCATCACTATCGACAATATTAAAAAAAAATTGAAAAAAAAAAATAATTTACCTTAATTTAAAATCAAGAGACCCCTCGAATTTCAAAACTATTAATTATTTTAATCAACTAACAAAAGGTTTGTATAGAAAATTATTCACAAACCTTAATATTCAACTCGGGACAAAATAAAAAATTCAAAGCATAATCCAATTCGTTACCATCACTATCGAACCACCCTTTAATTTCCACAACCCAAGGAGGCTAAAAAAGTGCTTAAAAAAATGCAGGAAATTGTACAAAATTCCAGAATAAAATTTTCAAGCACCGAATAATAATAATAATAATAATAATAAATCGTCTTTATTCACCACAAGTTACATGAATCAAGTGATAAATGGGCGAGGTTCAGCATACCTGCTGTTTTGCAACCTAACCCCAAAAACATTACATATAAGAATTAGAATTAAAGTTAACAATGCATCAGAAAATGCCACACATTACCGAATCATTCCCACAAATTGAGATTCATCTCGAAACGTAAGGAAAGATTCGAAGAGGATCCGCGACGAAGGATTCTAAGCTCGTTCGCCGCCATCGCTGTCGAAGCACCCTTTCCTTTTCGCCGCGTCTCGCGCGCGCATAACTGCATATCGTAGCTACATCTCAGCCCAGGGAGAGCCTCGAGGCACGTCTTCACAATACTGCATTACGATACCACCCCATTTACACCCCCTTCCTTTTCTTTTCAGCTCCCCCTCTGTCTCGGCAGCCAGCCCCCAGCCGGGGGAATTGCTGTTGAAGGTTCGAGGCGACGCAAGATGGAAGGCGATCCTCGAAAATGAGATCGAAAAGTAGGCCCGCGACGCGGATAAAAGGAAAAGGAATGAGATTCACGCGTGACCCCCACCCCTTCGCCCCTCTTCCGCCTTCTGCCTTCTTTTTTTTTTCTTTTTTTAACAAAAGGAACGGAAAAACGACGAAGTAACGCGACAGAGTTCCTTCCGTTGGAATGCTGTTAGAACGGGGATTTAGGTCACGTGATCCTTTCTTCCCCTTCCGTTAACCCTTCCAGTACTCGCGGGGATTGGAATCGCGATCGTTCTGACGCTTTTTCCTCCAGCAAACTGAAACTGATACGTCTTCTTTTCTTTTCACCTCCACCCTTTGTTCATTGATTCTTAAATGTAACCGTGGAGGCGAGGAATTACTTGGGACGGGCTGGGGATCTCGGCTGACGGCGTGATTTTAGAAGACGTTTGCGGGTGCGAGATTCCAGGCGATGGCTCTGGGAAACCCTTTAACCTGGAAATTTTTCGGGCAGATTTTATTTACGAGGACTCTTCAAAATAATTTTTGCTCGAGGCTACAACAAATCACGCGGCTCTTTGATGACTCGGAGATAATAATTATTGCAATTTGGTGTTTACGACGTTCGCGTGCGTACGCGCGTCCCCACAAATTTGCAAATTTCCATTCAAATCGTGGAAGTTCGTTTCGAGTGGGAAAATCGTTTGCACAAGTGACTCTCTAATTGTTTCTAGCACTGTATTAACACGTTCGATGCTGTTCACCGATAATTGATTCATTTTTTGGTACTAGATTGGAAAAAATGGGTGAAGAGTCATTGCACTGAATTGTGAAGTTTACACTTGAAGCAGGAAGGGTTCAAACATTCAGCAGTTTTTTTAATTTCAAATAATATTGGAAACAGCACAACCAAAAATGTGACCTAGTTGCTTTTATAAGAGGATAACATAATTCAATGATGTTAAGAATTTAATAATTCGTAAACTTCCAGGTTCTCACGCAATGCATTTCAAGGCATACAGATTTTGTCAAATATTGTGTCACAAAAAAGAAAAAATTGCAATGGTAATTTACAAAAATAGACTCTTTAGTTGTTATACGATGTTATATATTGTGCTATTCCAACGTCAAAATAAATTCTCTAATTTATACCTTAAAAAATGTTTAATTGTTTTCAAACACCTCCAAATATTATTAAAAAATAACATCTAAATATTCACTTTTTCTTAAAATGAGATCTTAATCGTTTTCTACATATTTAAAATTATACTCAAAAATATTTTAAAAAATGCTTAGAGACGTTCCAAAAACATATGAACATTAAAAAAATATTATGACGAATCCAGAAGATGTATCAAACCAATATTTACTTAACAAAATATTAATCCCCACAGGATTACTTTCACCGCTCCAATAATAATATTAAACAACAATTCGTAATCCCATTTAAATCCCACCACCCACCCAAATGTTTCTACTATCCATAAAAAAGATTGCCACGACCAATGACAAATAATTCAACATAAAAGAAACTAATCGACCCAATAATCGTAGCCTGTATTAACACGTGGAGCAACAAATTTCGAAGTAGCGCCGTTTCCATACATTACGGTGAGTAATTGTATACAGCCGTATCGATTTCAGTTCGGCGATACATTAAGGGCTGTCGTAATTTGCCCGTATTTAGGAACAGTGATAGTCTGTTTATCGGTTTCGCAGCTGTAACAAGGTCGTCCTAATTCACCGACGAATATTTCCGTCCCGGCTCCCCCAATACTCGTTCCCCCGTAGAGTTTCAACTTTACGACCCCCCTCCAATCATCGAGTCGATGCACCCAGCTCGATACCTGGCTTCGATCTTGTCCCCGTCGCGACGATCTCATTCTTTACGAGTTCGTGAAACAACTCACTCCCCCCTCCCCGCAACTGCCGCGGTTTATCGCTGGGAATTTGATTAGACCGGCGTCGAATCGCGAGTCCTCTAGACTCGCGGTAACAACGTTCAACAAAAGATGAAGAATATTAATTTATTAATGACGTTTTAGCTTCGAGGAATGAGATACGTAACTCGTTTTTACTTAACTTTAATTCGGGTTAGCGACGCGATTCGTCCTAAAATTCATTTATGATAGATAGGATGCAGAAGGGGAAAGCGAAAAAATATATATTTTCACACAATATGTAGTAGTTATTGAGTTCATAAGTTTTTATTTGTATTTCTCGTGAATTTTTCAAATCGGGGGCTGCCTAAAACCAAAATATTGCACGGAACACTAAATAAGTTCTAAATGTGCAATAAATCAGTCATTTAATATAGGATTTGCATTAAACGTGCACCAAACAATGTAGAATTATTTTTTAGACATACTACACATCATAACTCAAAAACTGTCAAAAATGGTGTTGCACCCTTCTTGCTGCAAGGTCCTCAATTTTAAAAAAAAAAATTCTGAATGCAAGAGTTACTTGTCAGCACTGACACGAGAAAGGCTCGCAGTTGCAGGTTGTCTTTGAGGATGAAAGTTGGCTTTCGAAATCTCGATGCAAAGTTCAATTGAGAAAGATATAGGTATACCAAGCAATAACGAGGTTTGCGGGAGGAGTCGGGAGGAGGTGCTGTGGGCCGTTATTGGTTACTAGACAGCCAATAGTAGAACCTCGATAGTAGATCCCCTACCTAACCTCGAATCTACTTTACGTTAAAAATTATTGTTGGTTGAAATTAAGGAGCCAATATACCTGGATCCTTCTTCTTATCACTGTAAGTGCCACTTACAATCGAACAAGTACAAAAAGAAGATGCAAGAAAACTATAAAACAATATTAAACAACGGGTAAAACTCTGGTCTGAGATTCCAGAAGAAAATGTTAGAAGGCTACTAATTAGCCTACATGCAAAGTATTTTTTAGTAGAGAATTTTTGCCACCTTTTTCTTAATTGTTTCAAACGAATCTATTTCAATTCTTCCTGTTTTATTCATCTCCTTGTTTCTTCAAAGGTTATTTGCGCTCCGAGTTGACGACACCTTGGACAAAGTAATTGATAACTTATCGTTGGTCGAGCGACCTGATTGCTCGTCGAAGTTCGATTGAGAATTAATCGAGCACACCCCGAGTGCGCTTTAATCGAGGCGTGACGGTAAATCGTAAGAATCGGAGGCGATTCCCGCGATGATCGAGTTAAGCGGGTGAATCGAAGATTTCTTCAAACTTCCAGCGGCTTGAAATCTCCGGGAAACTTTGTGTTGTTTAATGTCGAGGTTCGAGAAGTGTCCTCTGACAAGCTTGTAATTAAAAATTCGCTGAATTGTAGGAAACATCGATATCGATGGCTTTGAAAAATCCAGGCACTTGGAAACTTTTCAAACTTTGATCATTCAAAGGCGGATGATAATTCAGTGAAAACGACTTGGGGGAATTTAAATTTATTCTGTATGAAAATAATGTCGATGAAAAAATAGAAAAAAACCTTGGGTGACGGGACTCGAACACGCGATCTACGGGTTCTCGGAATACTGGCCAGACGCGTTACCGATTCCCCCAATGTAGACTCCCCGCTGTTATCCTTTTTCGAACTCTACTTAAGAAATTACTATACTTAGAATGGTCGAAAAATCGATTTTTCCAATAAACAATTCGCAGAAGCGACAAAAAAATTATCTCATTTTAACCTGTATTTTAAACTTTAAATGCTGTTTTTTCGAAACTAACTTTTTCAAATAGGTGCCTCTTCACATCAATATCTGGTCCTTATCATACCGATTTTTTTTTTAAATCCACAAGTTTGGTTTGAATCATGAAAAAGCTGATGGAATTTCGCTAAAAAATGCAGAAGAGAACACTTCTGACAAGGGTTTTTTTTATCCATATTTCTGCTGCCGTCCATTTCCGTTTTAAATGCACATATCGATTTTTTGACTCGTTCAAAAAGGTCAAACCTTAACTACTGATATAAATACTTTTCGATTTATCAGTAGAATCGGAATGAAGATTGACGCGTTTATGCATTCATTTCTCGCGGTTCTTACGAATATGGCACAGCCTGTTCGTCGAATTCAGAACACTCGAGCATGAAAACGTGGTTGGAGCAAACGTCCAACCTCGAGTTCTGGAATAGTTGGGAAGCTCGAAGGATTTTTCACGCGATTCGGGGGACGACGCCGCGGAAGTTGGTGCAGACGACACGCTGTGTGAACACGGAAAGGAAGACGGGCAGACAGTCGAGGAAGAGGCGCAGGTGGAGGTACAGTTTGCCACAGACTTTACGTCCATTTTCATTTCCATCGATCTACTATATAGCCGGGAGATGGTAAGATCGACGGAAACCAGATAGTACCACGCCATCGTCGATGTTTACAAACACCAACACAAGTAGCAATGATGAGTAGTGTAGGTAGGTATTTTCTTGAAAACGAAGTCTCGCATAAAAGAATGCAAAAAAGGGATAGGGTATTTCCGGGGGAGATGGTCACACCTTCTTTTTAAAACTCTCACAAAATGATATCGAATTTAAATAAGACAAATTATGACACGAGATACTTCAATAATCTAGTTTTATATAATTAGCCACAAAAATGAAGATAAAAAGTTAAATTTAAAAAATCTTCGTTGCATAGTGTTTTCTACAAGGACGCTTCACTTAAATTTGTTTCCTTTTATGTTCAATGCACTCTCTTTTATATCCTTTTATTTATTTTTTTTTTATTGGACAACAGCTAATGAATTCATATGTTCGTGTGTATAGCTGACAATTTTACCCCCTATTTCCAATTTTTCCTCAGTTTACGATATCTATGTTATTAACTACGGAACAAGATCCCCAACAGTTATGCCTCAAGTCTAACAAACAGAAATCACTTCATACAGAACTCAAGCGATCAACATCCTCATCTAATTTTAACTCAAAATGACCCCTGATCGTTCACTCTTAGCAACCTATGGATGACTCACAACATTCCCTTCATATATCTGAATATCCTCTCTGACGTTCCCCCAGAGTTACATTCGTCGTATAGTAACGTTCAATTGATTGCAGTATCATGCTTCATCCAAGCAATTAAGTAAAATGGCTGCCTTTGAAAGACGATCCCCGTGGTTCTGCCTGAAACGAGACGCAATTCTTCCCTCTGCACTCACCCCCTGAGAATTCTATACATACACCTCTGTTCATCCGTTTTTTCTGTGAACCTCTATTTATCTCTACTGATCTCTTTTCCCGCAAACTCGGAAGATGGAAAACATCAACAAGTCGCCCGGGGGTAGCGAGAGTCGGAGGAACGCTTCTCTGGGTATCCTCATCGTCGTTCCTTACGCGTACAGGATAATTAGCGCGGGTTCCGCATCAAGAAATGGAAAACCAGCGGAGTACCAAGTACTTGAACTCCACCCCCCGGATTTAGTTTAATCTCCCCGCCTGTGCTAGCTATTGGATCCACGATTTCATTTTAATCCCCCGCGGCATTTATGAATTTGCTCGTTTTTCCAAGTGAACCTGTCCGCTATGCTATATTTGATAATACATTTCGAAACTGTTTGATCTCAAAATTATTTCTCCTTTGTTTATCCTGTATCCAGGTAGAATTACAAGGAAGATGGTCATATTTTTAACGAATTTTTAGATCTGCGATTTTCGACTTTCTTACAAAATAAGAATTTGTTAATAATATTCCATTTTCGAAAAATGATTTTGCAATTTGAAAAAATAATATTCAAAGACATGAATGAATTATCGATGCAAGATGTAAGGAAATAGAAATGAGAATAGTAACGAGAAACGTTGCAATTCGTTTCGAATTAATAAGTCGAAGATGTAGAATTAAAGTCAGCGATTTCGTAATAATTTTATCAACAAAAGAACAATCGAATGTAATTCGCGAAAGAATAGGTAGTAGCGCGTTATTCAAGACGATCCTTAAAGAACAGTACTTTAGAACCCCATGAATAACAGAAGAGCAATATTTCTGCGCTCAAGATTGCTAGGAAAGCTTTCGCTCCGTTTTTCAAGAAGCTTATCCAGAGTGGTCCTTAAAATTTTTGTCTGAACAGCGCCGAGGGGAAGATTCAAATCGGCGTTTCCCAAGTACTGGGGAAAGAATGAAGAATATTGGCAACTTATTATAAATATTTCGTAACAAAGGGAGGGTACTTAAATGTACCCTTTTTAGTCAAGTTTCTTAAAAAAAAAAGGAGATTATTATTATTCGTTTCACGGAACAAGGATTCAAAGTGAAAGCACTTTTACGAATAAAGCACACAAAGAAAACAATTCTGTTTCTTTCCTCCCACTATTACATTTTTAAATTTCTTATTTCTAAGTTTTGTATCACCTCTATATTTTTCTAGGTTTGGTTAACAACAGCCTATAGCTACTAATTATTTCTTTCAAACATTTCTCATACACCATCAGTGCAATAAATATTACTACGATTCTTAATAATAATCCCTGTTTCGTGGGATTAATTTATAAAAATCCAGAATTCAAGCCTCCACCGATAACCGCGCACAAGCGGTTCAGTTGCGCAACATGTCTAGCTGCAGTCTCGATTCCGCGGCATATAGAAGGGGACGCGGTGTAAATGTCGCGGAATCCTCGAATCGCGCGAATTCGAGGTGTGCGTAAATCTTTCCACCAGCGGTGCATTGAAACGGGCTGTCAAGAGGCAACGACCGTTCTCCCTAACTTCTCGAGCGTGACGCGGTGCTCTATTCGTCGCGGAATCTCCAGACGCGAAGATTTCGCCCCGCAATTTCAATTCACGGGGATTTCCCCGCGACGAATACGATTATTTTTTATTCTTCCCAACGCCCTATCGTAATGCATTTTTTAAGTCAAAATCCACTTCTCACGAATTGCCCCCCCCCCCCCCCCTCGTCGATCGTAAATGTCTTTGAAAGGGATGAATTTGATGAATAGGGTAACGTGTTGGAGGGATAGATGCCATGTGATAGGGACTTTAGGAGGATGGTTTGGAAAATTTTTGATACGTTTGGTATTGATTTGAGGAGGGTTGTTTGAGGAATCACAAGGGGGTGAGATAAACTACAGGTAAGTGGAGCTAACGAAGGCATGCTTCCTAGCATTTTGCTTTGGACACTTGATATCACTCGTGCTAAAATGCAAGAATTCGTCTGAAGACAGCAAGCCACTCAAGACTTTTACCCCCTATTGCGTCTAGGACGACTTCTCGTCTACCATCTTCATGGCTGACCTATCCCATGAATTATCATTTAATGTTAAATGATGGCCCCCTTCTAGAAGCTGATCAAGAAAACGATGGAACATGCAGCCAAACAGGTCACCAAATTCAGAAGCAAGCACAGTCTGCTACATTAGTTCCGAAGCAAGAAACCCACAAGAATTCCCAAAGCAGTGCAACGTTATCGCCAAAACGGCAAGCACTTACTCCCTCACCTCCCCCGAGCGCAACGATCCGGCACGAGCCCGATTCGCGAACCGAGAAGGCTCGTCTCCATCATCCCAAGACAGGTGTGCCTAACGCAATTCCCCGCCGCTCGACGAGGCGTCCCGACGCGGCAAAGGGGGCGTAAAATGATTTTCCAAGCTCACGGAAACGTGGGGGATCGCGCGATCGAGCGGAAAGCCCGAGTTTGTTCAGGATCCCTCGATCAGCAGACGCGTCTCCGTGAACGGGAGCGTCTCTCTCGACACCTGTCGATCGCGTGGGATTAAAGAGGATGCCACGGCAGACACGCCAGGATTTAAAGCGTCCTCTCCCTTCCATAGCGCACCTTCGCAAACATCTGAGTGCCAGAGGTTGAGCGGTGGGGGAGGATTCGAAAAAGTGCGGTCCACGCGGGAGGGGACGAGTTTGCACCAAGGTTGGGGTGTTCGGCAGGGAACTCCCTACCAGTTTGCACAGCGAATGTTGGGAGTGATTCATCGCGGCTGGTCGAATCTAAATCTGTTCCTGATTCATTGTACCACACCCGCCCAATGGCACCGTGCCTCCTCGCGTCTATCCTCGACAGCCCTCATTATAAGGAACGTCGCTACACTGCGGGGTCCGCGCGCGAGCTTTGTTCTTGCAGCTTCTTCTCTGGGGCATACAACAGCAACACGCTTGAAACCGTTGGAGACGTTCGCCTATCGAAGACGTCTAAACGACGATGCTGTTTGGGGCGAATCGATTCGCGACGAGCGTTCGCTTTGACTGGCAAGTTCACTAGGGTAGTTAAAGTTTCATAGTTTGCTGGGGTTATTAGGAGAATATAAGCAATCGTCAAATAGAGTATTAAATACCCTCCTCCCTCCCCTGCTCCCGCTACTTAGTCTATAGTCAGTCAGAGTCGAGACAATTACGTCGTAAAAGCTCTGAACTTAGGGGTACTGAATAAATGGATATCCGGAGGATCCGCAGTTGCGCGGCTAATTTATACGATGGGGACACAGAAACCGATATTAACGAGAGCCTTCCACCCATGAAATATCGTCCAACTCGCGCTGGGTTCGTGCAGAAAGTTGCTACGTTTCTGGGGACCTCGTTGCATCAATACTGGCGATCCCAGCGTCGAAATGCTCGCGCGAGACACGAGGACACGTTTTTCCGTGGGAGAATCGAGAATTATGGGCTGATGGGAAGGTGGACGGGCAGTCGACGAGAAAGATTGTCGTGGAATTTATTGGTGGAGGCAAACTCGTGATGGGTGTGTTCTGGAAAAGAAGAAGGATCTTTATGGGTGTTTGGATCCCATCTTTATGGATCCGATTACGGGAAGAATGAACGTTCACTTTTTCGTCAGTAAGGAAATTGAACAGGAGTTCCAGACTGACGTCTGTTACTTTTCATTTGTCAATGAGATACTGTAATCCTAATCTGATGATCGAAATGATGTAGCTGTCCTTTTTCTTAGAAAGTATTCATACTTGGTATGTAGGGTAGGCGTCTATGGATGTCTGATGTGGGACATGCGCTTGAAAATAGTTTGATACTCTAAATAATAGACTGTTCTATAGGTAATCTAACAGCAATCCTAGGAACTGCCACCTCGTGATAGTTTTGAAAAGAACCTAACCTCAAGTCGACTGAATTCTTCACACTCCTAAGTTTCTTATTTCCACAATCCAGTAATCCCTTCCCCAAGTCCACCCCTTGGCCCTGTCAATCTTCTGCACCCCAATGTCATCAGAATCTCTACAAACCACTATTGAAATACTTTTCTCAATTGAAAGATAAAAAAGAAACGAAGTAGGTATAAGAATTTCATCCTAGTTAGATTACTTGCCAAAACCTTTAGTCTCATCACACCCAGCACCTCAACGAAGTACAGAAACACTGAGATAGTGACTAACCTTGTTCACAAGCCTGACCATGGCTTGTTACGAGCTAACTAAACCAGGAAAGACCTAGCCACGATTCTCCCAGAACGAACAACCAAATAGGACATCATCAAGACTCACCATGGTGTCTTTGATGTGCTCGACAGGTTGCAGGAGGACCGTGGCAGCTCCGAGTGGCCGATGATGCTGCTGCTGCTGCTGATGGTGATGCTGCTGCTGCTGGTGGTGATGGTGCTGGTGGTGATGTGGATTGCAGTTGGCGAGGTTAGTGCAGGTGCAGCTACAAGCTAGGCTGCAGGCTTGCTGACCACCGAATAGATGTCCTACCAGGCCCGGGGTGATCGCTGCTGCCGCCGCGTTGTTGATGCTGTTGAGCAGTGGCGGAGGCAGGGACACCGCACCACCCGGGACGAACGGGTACGAATGAAAATACGTGGTGATGGAGGAACGTGCCTCGTCGGCGCCGATCGTATCCGCGAGCCAAGACTTGCTTGGTTGGAGGAAAAAGCCGCGGCTGCCTGTAGCGGCCAACGACTGCAGGCTCCAGAAGAACCTGGCGCGTTCCTGCGCGGTCCAGGCACGCTCCAAGGATGCCTGATGGCGAGCTTCCGTCTTGCTCGGTCGGCTTGACTCGCACGATGGCCACCACAGTTTGGCTGATTGTCGTGCGACCGCTTCCTTCCGAACCGGTGCGCCCCGTGCGCAGGGAGGTCGAACGCTCGGCCGACGAGACCGCCTGGCTCCTTCCAACGAGCCGATCTCGCTATTTTACCGCCTCTGGTTGCCCCTCGACCGAGCCCCGCGGCCGTTCGAGCGATTCTGATAGTCGTTCGGACGAGAGACGCGCGCTGAGGGATTCTTTGGTACGCGGCGGCACGGAGAACTGACCTTACCTTACAAACTATCGGATACGATGTACATACATACACGCGCGCGCGTTATTTGTCGCATTTAATCGACGACTTATACACTTATCGCTATTGCCTAACAACGTTATTACTCGTAGTACGTGCAGTCGTGACACACAGAGAGACCGAAGACGTAAGCTTAAGTGATAGTGAGCGGAGACAAGTTTACCCTAGACGGGCGTGAACGGGGACGCCGGTCCGGTACAAAGTGATGATTGTCAGTGTGTGAGCGAGCAGGGGGAGGCGCGACGGTGCGTGTTACGAGGGGCACGCGGGCAGATTGTGCACAGGTAGAAACAGGGAAGGGAGTTAGCGGCGGCCGTACGATGCACAACGCCGCGTATAAATATATGTCAAGTGCGGGTGGGAAAAAAGGGGACGAAGACGCGCGAAGTCTTCGTGGGTTTCGCACACAGCTCTCACTCGTACGTTAATTGAAACGTCATAGGTACACGATATTCACTTATTTAATTGCTCCTAGAAACTCCGCCTGCTTCTGGTCGGAGCGGCGGCTTTAACGCACGTTGCCGCGATTAAAAAGAGATACCTAGGTCAAATATAGCCTAAGAGAGCTAGTCGAAAATGATTGTCACGAAGATTGACAGAGAACGCCCCTAGAATCGGAGCACAGGGAAGAAAAAACGGTCGGGCTACCTTCTCCTCGCTTCCTAACTGTCCCTCAGCGGGGCCTCCTCTCACCTATCTGCTCTGCTGTTCTCGCGATCGCCCAGCGCTACGTAGCCCAATGACCGGATATGTGCGAAGGGTGTATACATATAAACGTATGTATACAAGTGTAAATATATATAATATGTCGTATGTAAATATATATAGAAGTATATATACATATATATCTATGTAGACATAGAGCGTGTACGCAAGTAGATTTTCGGTACAGAGGCTGGAGATCACATGAAGACACGAAACTTGAGATTTCCCAGAGTCGCTTACTCAGAATGTGGGAGAAAAGACTTTCCGCGGACCAACCATCTCCCTCCTGTCCTCCGAATGATTAGCCCAATCCCACTACTACTGTGCTTGATTGTCTTGACGCGATTCTCTTTAATTCGAACGGTCGCTCGTGATCCACGGGCGACCTTCTTCTACGCTTAGGTTACGTTAATATCCTAGTACTTACGCGAATTCTTTGTTACGCCTAAGGGTATTATGGGGAAGCGGTTCGAGGGCACCAGGTGCTCCTCGGGCCTCCTCGATATTCCTTAAATGCCTACGGTGTTACGCCGCCTTTACGCGCCCGGTACCTCCGACAGCGTTACCCTCGGATAGGTCATCTGACGTCCGAACGACTACGACCTCGGCCGATTCCGACGAATCGCGGTCCCGCCGCGCAACAAAAATATAAATCTCCCGGGTATATCGCGGATCTCGACACGGCCTCGCGTTCTACTCCCTTGGCGAGACCCTGGCCCGTCTCTCTTTTTCCACAGCCTCTTCTCGGCGGTCCTCTTTAAGATCCTCCTGCTCCAGATTCCCCGTTCGCTCTCCACTGCGTTCCCTCGTTCTCTTCGGTGCGGGAGCAAGTTTACCGACAGATCGTCTTTCCTCGGTGTGCGCGCCTGAACCAACGACCACGACCACGGCGACGATGACGAGGGTGACCTTGAACCCGTCGCTGCTCAGGGTGGCAAGCCTCTATCTGTCTCCCACTCTCTCTGTCTCTCTCTCTCTCTCTCTCTTTCTCTCCGACTCTCTTTCTCTTTCTCTCTTGATGACAGCAGACTGGTTCTCCCACTGGTCGCGGGGACAGAGACCCGCGTTCGACACACACAGACACACACACACGGTCGTAGAGAGGTGTAAGGCAATGCGGCCGCGAGAATCGGCGAGCCGGTGCGTGCACGTGCTGCTCGTGGACGGGGAGCTGGTAGTGCTCGCTCTCCCAAGAGGATCGTATACTTCGCGCACGACGCTCTGTATCACGTGCTGTCGCGGTTCGACCGTTCACCTATCTCTCTCTCTCCCCTTGCTCTGTCGGTTTCTGAGCCCGGCGAGGCGGACTCGGGGCGACAGACGCGCGCGCGTGGCCACCGACAGGGCTGACGGTGCGAGTAAACAGAACAGCGTAGCCGGACTACGTGCGATCAGCGGCGAGTGTGTGATATCGGCGGAGGAGAGGGACAGAGTGCACGAAACGGGGGTTGGTAAGAGGCGCGAGCGCGTGTGTGTCTGTCTGTGTGCACGTGTGGTAAGCGGTGGTGTTGGGGCGGCTCTGTGCGGAGGACCAACGGGCTGGGGGACGGTGACAGATAGACGGAGAGTGAGTGTGAGTGTGTGTGGGGGAAAAAATGTGTTTGTGTGTTGTGTGTGTGTGGGGGTGTGTGAGGCGGTGTGTGTGTCGTGAGAGAGTAACTCGGAGGCGGGAACGATTAAAGAGCGTCCTACTCGATCGCCTAGCTTGACACAACTGAGGAGCGTCTCTCTCGCGGCGCCCGCGTAGGCCTCCACCGCCACCGTCGCCGCGGCCGGGTCGTGTCGCGGCGTATACGCGGCTTTCAAACGCTGCTCCCCGCTCCTCACACCCCGTCGCGGGGCGCGCGGCCAATGGCGAGCACGCGGCCGCCGACGGACCGCGAGCTCGCACGAGCTGCGTCGAGTCTGCGCTGTCACGCGCGCACTGAGCCTCAACCGCGGCTACGCTCGCGGTTCTTCCCCTCCTGCCGCGTAGCCTGCACCCTACGCCCGCGCTCAAGGACCGTGTCTTCACTAACCCTGTTTCCCATTCGGCATCATCTCTTTTTGTCGCCTTTTAACACCAGGGAATACCGTTTGCTCTCTCCGGGGGACGGGCTAGTCAGCTGATGGGTGACTGGTTCTAATTGATTAAGGGAAACGTGGACAAACGGGTGGATGTTGAATGTGGTGTTTTGGTACATTGTGGTGTTCTGGTGTTGAATGTTAATTGTTTTTCTTAGTGCCACAATTGCAGTTATTGAATAAAGAAATTATACGGTTTATTTGGACGATATATTTGTTGCTACTGTTAAAGTAGTTTCGAAATATGTGTTCTGGCATTTTCAAGCTATGCAACTCGAGATACTGGGAAAAGGTGGAGCAAGATCCACACAAGGGAATATTTCGATGAATAACACATCCAATAGTTTCGAAGAACGTTTGAATACAAAACGATTAAATTATTGGTTAAGCCTCTAAACTCTCTGACCTTTTCCCAAGACGAGTCAGATGATATGAATAGAAGCTGGGGTAACTGTTCCATGAAGGTTTTAGATGACAACTGGTTTGGGTGCTATATCTAGTCAGGTTTTTCTTTAAGAAGAGAAACATTCAACTCGATTGCACTTACTGGATCTCAAAAATGGAATTTACATAAATACACCCTAAGTGCAGTTAAAACGATTTTGGACGTTATTATAGATGTAAACAAAAATAATTCTTCGATCAACATATTAAAAATTTGTTAGCAGAACGAGTTCAACCTTTAAAAATCCCAAAAGTGCAGCTATACTCCATTCGACCTCCATTTCTCGTGTTTAATTTGAAAATTTGTGATTGTTCATTTCAAGTCCCTCGCTTCTGCTCCCTTAAAAAAATACCCAACTGCGCGTAATTTTCTTCCTTCACATTACAAACTTTCGCTGTATCCTTTCCAATTGTCGTCAGCCTTGGCTCACCACGATTGTTTTTCCAATCTCTTTAACTCCCATTCACTACCAAAGTTTTTCTTTAATTTTCCCTTAACGCATTTTTGCTTTCTTAATACTCGTCCAACGTTTCCCCCTTCCCTGAAGTTTCGCTTGTAATTTTCTATCATAAACTTCATTTTGATCTTCCGTGTTTCTCACTATTATGGTTTTGTTGCTTTCGTCTCCGAGTTGACTCGTTGCTTCCCAATTTTCTCATTCGTTTTGCTTTCGTAACTTCCCTTTCTCCTCTCATTTCGTTCCTTTCATATTTTCTCTCGTCACTGAAATGTGCGTCCATTTCCTCAAAACTTTGCACAGAATCTCCAAGAATAGCTTTTGATTGACAAAGGCAAGGCCGTTTTTTTCACTAAAATAGTCTACATTTACTATTTTCTACGACTTTCCTGGGTCCAGCTGCCTGTATCAATTTTCTAAGCGTCCACCGAAAAACTTTTCGTTCATTGTACGGGAACAGCTTAAGTTTCTGATTGGACTTTCACGGAAGTTTCGCCGATATTAATTTCGCAGGCGGAAGTTCCGCGAACGGATTTCGATTTCATAGTGTTCGCACGTAAGTAGCTCGGCGTTCTGGCTTAATTTTGGACACCCATGCGACAGACTGTTTCAGATATTACGTAGCCATTTCGTTCCTAAGATTCCTCTCTGTTTTACGTTCATTCTGTCGTCATCCTGTTTAAAGGTGGAAGCAGTAGAATTAAACTCTGACGAATTCGTGAAGTTTCAGTTGAACGTTCTGCATATTAATCAATAATGTCACATAAAAGAAAGTGCAGGGGTAGTGGCTAATAACAATTAACACATGATAGCATAAATATCCAGTAATATTCAAAAGAATATCTAAAAATAATAGGGTAAGTCGGGGAGAGATGGCCCACTTTTTAAAAAAATCAGCACACTGTAAATTTAGTGGTTTTATAAACGACAAAAATATATTTGCAAAAGGAGCGTGATCGAGCCATCTCACCCGCAGGGCCATCTCACCCGGAATTACCCTATATTTTACAAACATAGGTAGAAATAGACTTGAGCCAAGACTACTTATCACGTTGGTATTACCGATTTACGTTAAAGAATCTTCAGCATTACAGACAAAAATGGGAATATAATTCCTTCCTATCAAGCCTTCACATTTTCTCACAATTCGCCCTTTAAAGTTTCCCTCGACCACAATTGTACACGCAATATAGGCATTGTTCATTTGAAATCAAGTAGATATTAAAAAAAATGGTTCACACTATAAAACAACAGCCAACAACAATAGCGCCATCAGCCTGAAGGGAGCAGAGTGTTTCGAGTACATGTTTGAAGCTGAATTTACTGGTTCTCGATCTGACAGGGGGTGATAACGGGCAGGGGTTGAAACAAGAGGGAGAAAGAATCGTGATTCGAGCGCAATCACCCCGTGGCCCTCGACGCAGGAGCAAAAACGACAGGGAGACTCGTGGACCACGAGGACCTTCGATGGGTTCTTCGGTGGCTGATTGTTCAGAAACGGTCGGCGTTGATCAGGATCGATTGCACAATGAACCGATTCACTCTCGGCGAACTCGAGGACGCTCCAACGACTGGTTCTCTCGAAAGTGGTAACCTGATTATCCAGAGAGACGCCGATTGGATGAATGAATAATGAATCCAGAAACGCGATTTTCGTGATAAGGGAGCTTCCTGGCTGGGCTGACTTGAACAGGTCAAATTAAAAGAAAAATCGAAAATAACAAAATTTTAATTTCGTATTTTTTAAAACTTTTGTAGCGAGAAGGAATGAAACCTTAGCAATATTTCAATGCTTTCAAAATAATATCCATAGATTTTTTAAAAAGATGTGAAACGATCCTAAGCATTCTTTTCCTAGAAGGAAGCCAAGCTGATGTAGAAGTCAGCGATTACACAGGTCATGTGACGTTAGAAAAGTCTTTCTACATGCAACTTCGTGCAACGTGAACTAATTACAGGATTACAGATGTCAGAATAGTTAACTAGGATGGGCAAATGTAAATTCACTTAATGCTCCACGAAAAAATGATACTGCCCCAGTCTCTTGACACAGGAACTGGTATGAGTACACCTTCCTCTGTAATAATGTGGTACCAAAATAATTGCCCCCGTTAAGCTTTTCCTTGTGACACCTAATTGCTGGTGCAAAACGATGGACACAAATTAAGCGGTCCAAAACGAATTTTGCATTTACGATGTCTACCTTCACTCGAAAACTCCCAACCTGCATTTTCCACGAGGGGATCAAAGAGTAACTTCATAGGTATATCGCTAATTAATCACGATCATAGTGTTATCAGAAGCGACGAAGGTTAAACAAAGAGAAGAATAGGAAATAGTCACTCAATGGAGCGAACTTGACGTCCGACGTGGTAATTCCTGGTCGGTGAAGTGGGTTCGTTAATTACTGTAAAATCAAGAAGTAGGGAATGAAATAATTACTAGCGTCGCGCGGCTCTTTACACCGGCCTCTAATTACAACGAAATACCAGACACGAGGATACCACCCCTCTCAACATGGGCGTCATTTTTTACTGCCCCCCACCCCCAGTTTCCGCAACGTTAATAACGGGAAGAGAATGAATTTTTGAGCACAGCTACTTACACACGGACTTCTTCATTTACCCTCCTCTGTGGAACTTGAAAGTTTTTTTTAATTCCATTAAGAAACCTTGCATTACCCTCGATTATATTTGCATTCGAAACTTCAGTTAACGATAAACATAAAACCATACTTCGAAGTCAATTAAATACCATTGTAAGTAAATTTGTATGAAGAAAAGACTTGGAGCGAATGTTGATAATCATTTCCTTTAAATAAACTACTTCTTCGCCGGCAGTATATCGCGTAATTTTATGCGAATCTTGTGCTGATTGACATTTTAAAATATTTATTCAATCGGACAGGTAATGAAATTTTTATAATTCGCTTCGTCGCAGGCGCGAACGCATTCCGTTTGGTACTTTAATTATGGCGCTGGAATCAAAGCAACACCGCCAAGGAAAATTTAATTAACTTACCGAGCTTTCGCGTGTCAAAGGATATACGCAGACAAAGAGACCAGAATTCTTACCTGGAACAGAAATTAATATACAATTCTTAATTCTGGAAGACAGTTCGACAGAGGGCGCATGCATATAGAAGTGAGAAGGCGCGAGATTAGAAAATGTTATGAAAATGCAACAAACACACAGGTATGCATACTTTTATATAAAAATAGAAAATTTCAAAATTGAGAAAAATCAAAATTTAGACAGAAAAATTGTGTTTGCTATTTTTAAATCCCGCAGTGGGAATGATAATGAAAAGCTTGTCACATTTCCTCGTGTTTTCTAATATTTAAATTGTTTCAAGCTACAATTATTTAGATACCCTCTATAGGGTAGCTACAATTTTATTCTATCACTCTGCCAGTCAATCTGTCAGTCATTTAACTAAAATATACGTACTTCAGGGAGTGCATCCCGCTGCTCTACCTACGTACCTTACTCCACCATCTTGTTGGAGAAAACCGACAGGTTTTAAATAATTTTGTAACTATTATTAAGCGTCTTTATTGGATAAAATTCCAAAATAGGAATAAAGAAAGAAAGGGAAAGAAAAAAATAGCAACCTAACCTTCGATATTAGTAATTTCCCTTACCTCAAATAATTTGATTGTAAGAACTAATTACGGATTCAACACTTTTCCAAAAAAATACACAGACATAATAGAAATACCAAAATACCCTTAGAAACTCGCAACAGTATTGGCTACTACTTCAATGGGAAAGATTGAACCTGAAGCTGAGGTCAATTTCGTATACACATTCTTTTAACAGATTTCTACACTTCTTCTTCGGCTTCCTATTTGTGTCCTGCGACGTGACGAAGACGGATCCCGCGAAAGAAAGGGGGAAACGAAGATACGCTAGGAAAAAACCTTAACAGAGTGTTAAGAACAGGTTAATAACGAGTAAGGTAGCGCTAATGCGTAACGCACATGGTCCCGCGAGCGAGCGCAAACGAAATCGCGAGGCGTCTACACGATCGTTAATCCCGCCGTGCCGACGACTTAATACGTTGGGCAAACCATTTCAGTGCGCGAGGGCGGGAGGAGGGGGGGAGGGTTGTACTACCAATCCCTCCGCCGTCCTCCCCCGGCGCCTTCTGAGAATCGACCCCTAAGTCCCAGTGAAATTACTCCAGGGGTAAGCAGTATGCAGATCGCGAAATCGCGACATACGTTAAGGATTAACTCGGGTAGCTGGCGGCGCGCGGCTAAAGAGGATCCACGGGATCGGGAGATCGAAATGTCCCTAGGAATCCTACTTAACTTACTCTCTGGCATCCCTCGCACCAGTTGCTCCATAATTTCTGCGAACGCACGTTCCTCGTGGCGCCGCCTAGGATTTTCGCACTGACAGAACATTTTGAAATGGGGTGGCTAATTGTAAAAACAGCGGGAACGCCGCCTAATACCCTGAGAATATCTACGGCTAATTTAGGTTAAGGTACGTGAGCCTTAAATTACGTAAGGGTCATTTTGGCGATTTTTTTACGTATTCGTAAGATTTTATTTTGCAACCCCCTCCCCCGCCACCCTCTTTGCGTAATATTTTTTGCATTTTAGTTTTGTAGTTAGTAAAAGTCTTTTAAAGATATATATTGGCCGGTGATTATGAAAGTGGCGTAAGTCAAAAATCTGAAGAAATTGGGTTCATCACTTGCATTACAAAATATTAGATTAAAAAATATTAAATTAGACGCTACTTGACCCCCACCCCCACACACCACGTAAGAAAACGTCAGAAATTAGCGACCCCCTTTCCCCGAAAAAAGAAACCCTATGTAATTTAGAGATGACCCTTAATATTCTTAATTCTACAAAACGATAGAGAGCTTCGATATGCAAACGAACAAAAATTCGATTCTTCCGAGAAAAGTTTAAATGCAAGTGCTACTAATTGTGGCTAAATTGAACTTCCCTTTTGCACCACCCTTTAGAGGATTTCAATTTTGTCTGGTCGAAGGTACGAAATGAAATGAGTAGGATGGAAAATTGGGAAAATTAAGACCTGGAGACGTTGAAAATCTTGAGAATGGAGCACGAAATGAGCAGGGAGAAAAGGACAGCGCGCCAGATCCAGTATAATCGATTTTGTTCACCGTTGGTTTCGTGAATGCCAGTCATCGGGGCGGAATTGTGTAACGGCGATTTGTCCGCGCTTAGCGGCGTCGTTATCGTGGCATCGGCCGTGCATAATTCTGTTTGAACGAATCATTATTGCGGTCATCCGTAGATACGTGCCGGTAAATCCATTTACGGTCCAGCTGTCGATTGTTCCACGCGCTGAATTATGAAGGACGATCGATGCGTCGTGCCACCGGCTGTCGTCGACGTAAAACGCAAAGAAGCAAAATCGCTGCCGTGATTCGCGCCCCAATTAGGGACTTCGCGGGGGTTGACTACGGGTAGGAGTAGCACGCGAAGGAGGTACAGTTTTCACTAGCTTGGGGCGAAGATGAAATCCGTGAGGAGTTAGGTGGAAGTTTCTTTGAACGACAAAGTAATCGATATACAGAGTACAGAGACTTTAAAAAAATTCTGTAAAATATACTATTGAAAATAGAGGTGCACATGTATTAAGTACACCGAACAGTAATGAGATCTCCATGGCGCAAGCTCAAACAAACAGAAAGAAGTGGGCGAAACCATCGGTGACTATCGATACCGTAACTCGACATTCATCACTCAACCTTCCCACTTTTCCATCCTACCTTTAACCTGGGTGTACATTAGTCGAGTCCAGTGATCCAATCCAGCATTGGATTGTAACTGTAATAATGTAAACAGTCTTCATTCCAGCAAATATTCCAGTGAAACGACTGGATTAAAACTCCATTTTTTCAATCCAGTGTTTACCCCCACCATCGACAGCACAACATTCCAGCGTTACTAGAATCGTCAAGACGACTCTATCCACTGCAGTATAAATGTGTTTATAAAACACGCACAGGCATAAGTACCTATGTGTGCAACTACAGTCTACCACTTTGAACGGTTCAAGAAAGACTGGAATGATGTAGACATCGACCGATTTCTAGTCAAACCACTAACTTGATCCAGCGACTGGACTAATGTACACCCAGCTTTAGGCACGTGCGCTGCAGACCTCACTACACCTACCCACCACCCCAAACGATCCATCCATAAACAATTCTAATCCCTTCCCCACAACTATTCACCACTTTCCATTGCCACCTGACAAATCACCAAGCATCTGAGCCGCTACTCTCTTTATCGCGCACGATCCAGTACGCGGCGAATTAACATCGCGGGTCGAGGGCTTAATTCCGTCAACCGTGATCCCATCCATCATCCTAACGAAATCGCGGGCTCGTTTTTATCGCGCCTCCCATGAAACTTTCTCGCTCGTCACGGTTTTCAGCGACGTCGACCTTCCACGGGGTGTACCAGCGTGGAAATCGGCGATCCGAGTTTTCCGTGCGTTGCGTGACCAGGCTGGCTGATAAAATCGCCTAAGAAATCGCCCGGTGAATCAGCAGCCCTGGAAGGGTGGCGACTCGAGAACACTGTGCTCGCGTGAGGACAGGGGGCGAGGGATGTTTGTTTTACCTGTTTCTTCCAGTTCCTGCGGACCGTGAAAGCCTCGCATGCGAGGACATAATCTGCCTGGAGTTTGTTAAACGCTGCGTCTGGAAAGTGGACACTGTGTTTCGTACCTCCGCCTTTGTTTGTCCAACGGGGGCGGAATTAAGGGCGGTGCTTGCGGGTCGTTTAAGGGGTGACGTTTGAGGAAATATTGTGCCATAAACGTCGTGGATCTTAATTAATGAAAGATGATGGTGTGGTAGTATTCCCGGAAAATCTTGCTATATTCTTTTGTCTACGCTCCTTATTCCCGACGTGCTGTAATTCAGTTGGGTTTTTGTTTCTTGCACAATGCTCCTTAGTCAGATTTAAGCATTTCGTTATTTGGTCCCATATAAAACAACTTGTTACAAATTTTTATTACTGACGATTAGCGGTGTATGTTTCCATAATTAGGCACTCTTATGCAAACATGTATAGGGGAGAGTGGGGTAATTACAAACACTGAAGGGAAAAGATAAATTGGAACAAAAAAATTGGCCCTAAACAGATTTTAAAAAAAGGTTCTAATATTATTTTTTGTAATAAGTGGACCTGTTGATAATGTATTATCAACGTAGAAATCAATTAAATGTTTCAAATAGGATATTCTCACCATCTGAAAAGAGGTTAGATTAAATACATTAGGCTGTTTCTAGATCTCTACGAAGCACGCAGGTTTTTCTAACTCTACTTAAAAGGTAAAAGACGCGTGAAACTTCAAATATGTCAACATACGTACCTTGAAGAATAAAGTAATGCTAGATTTTAACTAAGGATGTCAGCGTGGTTTTTCTGTTTCAATCAGTGCTGCCACCTACTGTCGAGCTTTCGACTTCACTATAGCTTGACCATGGAGTATACAAAATGGTACCTCGCATTTATTTAATAAATTAACCTAATGGCGTTCATAGATGCTATGGATTTCAATTTCCTGAAAACAGGAGAAATGCTGTGAAGCGTTCTGGCTTGCTGCTTTTCAGGAAAAGAGTGTTATTCAAATAGAAGCTGAAATGGGTCCTTAAAAATACCAAAACTATCAAACCTACAATTTTGATTACAAAGTTCTTATCCCAGTCTCCAAAAAAGATATCCAATCGAATCCAGTCCCTGAAAGAACTCTACGGGCAGCCCTTCCAAAATCACCCACCCATAAACCCTATGCAACACGAGGAGAGGAGATTTCCTTGAATTTCAGTTACGTCTACCAAGCAGCAGTTTGAGTTTAGACCATCCTGGGTAATAGGGCTTGATGCATGGCTCCCAGGATACAAGCCTTCCCCTCCAAATCCCCCCACTCCTCGAGTGCCATTCGTCCTCCAGACAAAGCACCCCTCAGTCTTTCCAGGCTCGGTCTTTATTTATTTAAAGTCCGTCACCGAGTTGGCCAGCCACTGCACCCTCATGGGAATCGGTTGCCCGTGGTGCTGTGTCTGCGTGGGAGTCGAATACTCGATTGGCTGGACCGATTCCTTGTTTCTCGAACAGTCGCCGAAGGATTCCTCTGCTCCAGCGATTTCCATCGTCAACTGGACTCCCAGCAGACCGATTACACCTGCACCGAGCTTCTAGGACCATCTCCGTTCCACTATCCATAGGTCGTGGAGGTTTAAAGGTTAGAGAGTCGAAAGCGAAAGTGGAACTTTTGTGTTTAGTGGTTCGAGGGATGAAAGGAGCGCGTGTTTCAAGACTTCTTTGGAGGGGTATTATTGTTCGCTGGGGAAATTATGCGGAAATTTCTTGCAGAGTTTGTTGGTTCTTAAAAACCGAGTTTAATATTTTTTTTTGTGGTAGGTTTGTAAAGTGTACAAATAAAATAGTCAAAAAATAAATAATAAATAATAAGTGAAATCAAAACACTCCCCCGATAAATTGATCAGCATGACCTTCCTAAATAAATGATGAAGAATAACACAGCGCACAAAATGGACAAAGTGGACAAAGTGGACGAAAGACAAGACAGAAATTGAAGGCGCAATCTAGAAAGAGTTACAGCCTAGTATAGAGCATCCATAACAAGAAAGAAAATTCATGGCGGGCCGGTCTCGAAGCGGAAATCCTTCTCTTCGACAATCCTCTCGCGAGTCCCAGGGATTAGCGAGGATCGAAAACTCCGGTGATTTGTAGCCGACGGGCAAATAGATTCTCAGCATCCCCGAACTTCGTCGCCCCGAAAGAAGGAAGAGGATTGTTTGCGCGGTTAAACTGCGAAAACTCGTTGGTGGTTTCTGCATTCGAATTGCCACACTCAGCCACGTTTCTAGTCAAAATAGATTGCAGGCTTTCAGAGTGAATTAATACAAATGCACGTAAAAGACAAGTCAGTCATTCTCAATCGTTTAGATGTCACACTCATCCTCTGAACAGTATATGCAAACTTGCAAAAACAACGACAGACTAAATTTCATTCGAAGAATCATTGCCTCTTTTAATTACCCATTTTGGACATTCGATCTCCTTAAATTTCGAATTAAATTTACACAATTCTTACATTAAAACATGTATTTTAATCTGCGCATAAAGGTGCTATAGTGATGTCTCCTTTGCGCAACATTTCATGAAAAGTGGGTGGAGCCAACGCCCCCCACTCCAGGATCAGACCCAAACTCCTCCCAGGGGCCCCTCGTAGCTCCGCCCACAAATTTCACTATTGCTCAATACATCTACAACCAGCTACCTTATAGTCCCAAAACGTCCCCACACATAACAGTCCCATCGAATAAACTCCTATTTCATACAGAACCTTCTCCATATCCATTTTCTCGAAAATAACAAACTGAAAGCCAGCAGACTCCACGCTCCTCACCCACCTCATCATCGTAAAACCCAACATGGCAAAATTCCGTCAGTCAGATGCAAATGTTGGAGCGGTGTTCAAGGCGAAAGGAGTCGTTAAATTCTCGAGCAGCTCTGCAACCACTGATTTAAGAACGCATCCTCAGGATTCGCGGATTGATGAATCCTTCTTGCTCGACGATTGTGCCGGGCTTCGAATGGAGGTAACGAGGATCGTCAAGCGTCGGGCAATCTCGAGGCGACGTAGAATGTCGGGGACGAGGGCGTTTAAGAAACTCGTAAACAGTGACCAAATAAACGGGGCGGGTCGCGCGCTCGCACTGACTGAGATTAATGGAACGCGAGCGAAGGAACGTTGAGGCAGTTTGCTTAATTTCCGTAAGGTTAAAGAACACGTCCAGAGCTGAGGAGGGGGCGAAATCGAGTGGTCGCCTCCAGGGTATTGCTCGATACCCAAGCTGGGAAAAGAATCAATTAAGGGGCAGAATGGGCCGTCGGCTTGCATGATTAACGAATCCACTGAACGTTCTAAGATACGCCGATAGGTGGAAGCACATATGTAATTTTATTTAAATATTCTGGAACAATACAGGGTGCCCCAGTAATCGCGGTAGCTTTGTGAGAACGTATCAAGATTATTGCACTCGTATTTTTCTTATTAATTATGTTTTAAAATTATGGTTTTTAGGCCCCTCTAGGTTTATACGTCTCCCCTTAAGTAAATGGAGATCGCCAGTCCTGCCAGGCGTGAAATACGCGCAAAACAAATACTCCAGGCTCCTTGAGCGTTCCACCGGCTGAAGACAGTCGCCAGCACACCTCTGTCAACATTCTAGGGGCCGCCAGCCGAGAAGCTATCGGGGTTACGATATTAAATACACCGAATTCCCCGTCTCCGTGATTTAGCGTCGCGGCGCATTCTTCTTTTGCTCCCAGAAAATATCACTCAACGGTGGAACGCGCAGAATTCGCAACTGGCAATGAAGTCCCTTCGACCCACAGCCCCGAGACACGGCCCATTGATGTTGGTAAGGGGTGTAACGACGGCGCCACCAGGCTGGCTGGATTTTTAATCGATTTTCAGGGAAATATTACGACCTTACCTTCCTCTGAGAAGCGTACGAGATACGTGACGCACGGGTGGCTCGAATGTTTTCACTGCTATCCGTGAAGATTCGTCGCCCAGTGTTGAGGCGAAACAGCCTACCCTTTTCCATGGACGGTGGCTGAGGGTGAGGGGGAAATTGACAGAGGAAGAGATTCGTTCTTGATCGAAGCCTAAAGCCGATAAACCAGAAGCCGATTAAATTTATGGGGCGAAAGAGCCTCGAGAAGCCACCCCCTTTGTCGCTTCTTGTGAATTTCGTATCAGAATAGGAAAGTATACGGGGTGTCAGAGGATTCAGGACTTGGCGAATTGATAACGCTCGATAGACTGAGGAACGCTGGTAGAAAGACCGACACCTAGGATTTGGAAATTAGTTCCCGTTTTGGAAACTCTGATTTGCCTCTTTTACTCAGGAGAAGTCGCAATCCAAAGGACTGGTTACCAGCCACCTGAAAGCAATGCTTCGATATTAGACCGTCTGATAAACCCCTAATCTAGTCGCTACTATCTCAACAGTATTGACGCTGTTGAGTGAAGGGCGTTGGCAGACACGCCCATCTTTCCCTCCTCTACTTGAGCATGCGAATTAAAGATGTCACTATTGCCAGGTACAGTAAATTCTCGTTAGAGGCTCCGTGCTCGGGGCGAGCTTACAACGCATACCGCCGACTATTCCGAGCTGGCAATGAGAGTGTTGGGCGAATGGGAGAATCCGTGACGACAAAGTCACCTCTCGCTCATCCTCGACAGAAAGATTTGAAGAAATGATGGGAATAGCGGGTGAGCTTACAACGCCTAATTGAAATGAGCTTATAACGAGAACATACTGTATATCCATTTTTCTACAAATTTCGACATTTAAATCCACTTTCTATACAGACAACTGGCAAAAAATCTACACTTTCTTTTAATATGAACACATACCACATGTTTATATATCATATTATGTATATATCTTATTACATGTTCTACTTCTCTTGTTTCCACGATGCGAGACGACTCTGTATATTTTTTTTTGTCTTCCTTTATATAGATTAATTATTATAGACTGCCTTTTACTTACTTAATCATATGCTTCCTTGTAACTAAAGGGTACTCCCCCTTAAATTAATAAATAATATTCTACAGTTTATTTACACTATTTCGTTAGTGCACTGAATACTATCTGCCTCGTAATTCTGCAACCCTTTTCCCAACCCCCTGTACGCTCCTCTGGAATTAAAAATTGAAAGAGATTAAATTATTCTTGCCCAAGGGAGTTGAATGCAAACGCTCGTGGAAAATTGAAAAGGACACGGCAAAACAAAACTTGGACGGTTAAATATAACGAAAAGCAGCGGGCCCAGAGGGTCGGAAATTGAAAAATGATTAAACGCGGCGTGTTATTAAAAGGTCCATCATTTTTCGCAGTTTCCCTTTGGGAATAATGACGAGCATGCTCGGGTGCGATTACAAAATTTGTATTAAACTCCGCATTGAGTCTTAATTCAATTTCCTCTCTTCCGCAATCCTCCTACCTGTTTTAAAGCGTACCCAAATTATTATATACCTACACGTGTACGCGCTGTTACACAGTTTTTGCGAAGCTTAAAATTCAGGGACCAGTATCTACACCCGCGTTGAAAATAAAACTGCCGCGAGACATCTTTCGACCGTCCAGAAAAACCGCTGGCGAAATCAAATTAATCCGCGGTGGGCGCAACCGTTAAGTAAACTTTGTCGGCGATGCCACTATCAACCCGACACCGAAAATTTGATCGCTGCACGTCCGCGGCTCGATAAAACGATACGTTGTGCTCGTGACGTCCGTTGGCGAACGTTAAATTGACTTTTCCATCGGAGTAATTTATTTTCCAATTCGGATTAGTGTTTAAAGGGTTTCATGGAGAACTGTTACTCTACGGTTTTTATTGGCCACGAATTCAGTACATTTCGGTGGTGGGTTAGTTTTGAAAAATTGTCGGTGGTCGGTTAATTCTGAAAAATTTTCTGTGGTGGGTCAGTTCTAAAAAAATATTCGTCAGTGAATCAGTTCTGCAAAAGTAAATTTTCGAGGGTGGGTTAGTTCTGAAAAATTAAATTTTCGGTGGTGTGTTACTTCTAAAAAAAATGTTAAAATTTGGTTTTTTCCTTTTCATCCGTTACGACGTAAACCAAAAACGGGTGATTCTTTAAGACAAAAATAATTTGAAAATGTAAAATAATGATTGTTAATTTAGGGTTTCGGGCATAATGTATGCTTCCCTGTAAAACAAAAGAACAGTTGGTCTTAAATTCTTGAAAAAAAATTTGTTCTTCCTGAACGATCCATTGACAACTCGACGAATCGAAAAATGAGGGGATAAATAGGTATTAAACTGTTGATTTCACTTCCCTTGGACGTGAGAGGACACAACCAGCGTGCACTGGCGCACAGTGTTTGTGCCCCGTGACCGCAGAACGAACGCAAGGGTGGAAGAGTGTCCAGAGAAGGGGAGGGTCCATATCGTTCAATCGCGCCCTTAATTAGCGCAGTCAATTAAGCACGGGCAGCGAGCCCGCGCGACAGACTGCGCACCACGAGTTTTTGCGTTTAAACTGCATTAGACGATCGAATTGCCGGCAATTGTACCGACTGCTATACAAATTGTTTGTCGGCGGGAAAATTAAATTAGGAGAAGGGGAGACGACCTGGATTAAAAAGAAAAAATGTTCCTTTTATCCTAATATTCTTCGAGGTTGTTGGACACAATTTGTTGATTGAGAAAAGTATGAAAAACTTGGATAGAAGCTTCCGTTTCAACCTAACGCGTCTATTAGAGTGCAGATTAGAGAGTTTATTGTGTAATATTATTTGTTTACTAGGTATTTCTCGTGAAACTGATTGGTTAACGATTCCTCGTCCAAAAATGCGTGAAAGGTTGAGTTTATCAAACTTTTTTTTAAAGAATCTACCGCAAATAAAATGAAATTTCGGACTTTTCAGTTTAAGCATTCACCATTTTGCCAATTTTCAACATAAATTATTTATTCTGATACGGTCGTTAACGATAAACATACTGATTGAGAATCTTCTTGATTTTTTGTTTTAGTCCACGGTCTAAAAAATATTACACTTCATTATCCTGATAAGAAAAGTGGCTAGAATTTTAAAAAATATTAAAACCAACTTATTTTTAATGCAATTAAAAGAGGAAGAGAAGAACCTGAAACGAAGGATCATAGAGGGAGATACGAAATGCTTTTCGCGCTTCGACAATCGCGCGCATAAAAATGGCCAACTAGCGAGGCGTCTAAATGTTGCGGGTAAACAAATTTCCAGGGGCAAATGGCAGCACCGTTTTCCAAGTGAGAGTCGAGGATCTTTCAGAATTTACCAGAATTCACCATTATCAGAAATGCGAATTCGAGGGGGCTTTGCACGATATGGCGGAAGATAGCGACGCGGTGATGCAACGAGGCAATACACGGTCTCTCCCCCTTGGATCCAGCACACGTGGCGCACTAAAATCGTACGAGGGATCCATTTTCCATTTGCCACTCCCAGGACACCGCGATTTCACCATTTTCCAAGATCGTACCAGTAATGTCTATTGAACGACACCGTATCGAGCCTCGGCAGTAGTCCTCTTATTATCGTTTAACAGATATACGATCATAGGGGACAGAAGTGCTTTTCTATCGGAATCCCTCGCTTCTATTTAATTATTTATTTGCTTGGTAAACAGGGTAAAGTCTCTTTGGTGTACAGAGGCATTGACAAAAATGATATACAGGGTATCTTATAATTGTGGGACTTACTGGAACATGCGAAATCATGATGCAAAACGACATTGAAAAGTCCTTCACCGTTTTGGAATCCGAAAGCTTCGTTTTCGAAATATTAAGGGGGAATCCTATTTTTCTTAGGCTAAAAGCATAGCAAAATTTGGGATTTTTTTTTAAGGAAAGTTAATAAATTAACAGTAAAAGATCTATGACTCGATATTAATAAAAGGGAACTCAATACATGGGGAAGCGACGAGGAGTTGAATTGCAAAAATAGGAACAGGGAGCACGAAAAGTTTTAAAAATCAAAAATGTAGAAAATGAATTTGTGGTTTCGGAACGAATGTTTTCATATCTGGCCTTGTAGTGATGTGCCGCAATTTTTGGTTTGCCCCTTCGTTAATAAAACGCGGCCAATTTTTTCCAGGAGAGAAACGAAGGCATTTCAGACATTCCCTTAAAAAAATATTTAAAATTCAATACGTACTTTAAAAAAAAATATTAAATGAAACAGAACTGTAGTTTCTGATTTAAAATACTATTACATTATTATTTAATAGTGCATTCTCAATAAAAAATAATTGTTGGATTTTCATGCTACTGTTAGGACTATGTTTAGATTTTATTGTAAAGGATCACAGAGTTTCGGAATATCTACTCCCCGCCGACATTTTCCAAGTACGAGGATGCTCGAGGAGTGCGTGACATCTCCATTGTCTGGCAGCTCCTAGGACCTGTTTGCCGTCACTTGTCTTCGATATGCTCGAGACAATCGCTAAACAAAAAGGGTCGATACCTCACGTCCCACGGTTCAATCGCGACTGGATAAAACGGTAAATTCCTTTGCAGGTTTGCGTTCAATGCTTAACTCTTCGATTGTTTTTAAACTTTAAGGTGTTTCACTCATTTGGTTTTTTATTATTCATATTTTTTGGCCGACGGAAGAATCAGATTGGCCGCAGAAAAATGTCACCCCCTGATGATGAAAGTTTGAAACAATAAAATGTATTTCGCTTCATTTCGCGGGCCAATTTATCCCGCGGTTTTATATGCCACGTGACTTTATATTATGTTGTTGAAGAATTTTTATTTATACGGCTGGAAACAGCGAGACGCGTTAATGGAAGTGTGAATAATGAATTGGCACCGTGATTTAATGTTTCGCTTCTGTGTTCAATATGATTCTATGTTTTTGTAATATTCTTTCCCCTGTGGATTCGAATTCAATTAAGTTTATTCAGGGTAAAATGTACGGATTATATTATTCTACGTTTTGTAATATTTCAACATCTGCAATGTGCATGCTTACTGGTTAGTGATTTTTTAAACAGCTTATGTAGTTCGTCAATTTGTATTTTTGAATTTGAATTTTTATTCGGATAATTATTTACTCGTTGTTGCAGATTGTATAAACATACTTTTACCAGACGTTTTATTGCCGAATCAAAAAAAGTTACAGATTTGGTTGAATTTTCTAGTTCCCCAACTTCTCTTGTAAATAGAATTTTCTCAAATCGTTATCTTACACAAATATTTATTCGAAACAATTCAAGTAATACTCAACTCTGATGTCTACCAAAACCCAGAAAAAAACATCCCTAAAACCCCAGCTAAATTTCAGAATCTCGCCAACCAACCAAAACTTAAAATAAAAATAACACAAATATCATATTCCCTTCCTAAAATTCAGATCACGTTGCCTCCAACACAAACGCAGAACGCGAATCCCCTCCCACTTCTCGTTATCACGCGATAAAAACTTTCGAATTAACCTGGTAAAGAGCTGTCGTTCCGCTCGTGAGTCGACGCGTCAAAGAAAGAGGGATCGTTATTCGAAGGGGGACGCATCATTAGACGCGCCCCAGCCGAGAGCCCAGCGAGTGATGTGATCGCGACACCCGGTATATAGCCTGTTCCTCGGATGTGAAAGCCTCGCTTTTCGATCCACGAGCCTACAAAGGCCCTCCCTTTCTTCGCCCCCTCGGTGATCGAGCGTTTCTTTATCAGGAAGCGATGCTCCAGTCGCCAGAAATTTTCGATGAAAATATTCAACGGTCTGTACATTAATTTTTCATTCGTCCTTTGGCTTCACGGACCACCATGCGTACTCCTTCTTTCACGATAATGTCAGCTGTAGCAGGCTCAGCAATAAACGGAGTTTTAAGAGATGATGTGCTGTGGCATGTGGGAGCATTCGAATTTTCATTGGAATTTGGGAAGCGGAGCCTGAATTATATTATTGGGTTTAAGTGATTTTGGAAAAATGCTTGCGTTGCATATTAATAACTCGTGTTATGTGTGGTCAGTCCGTTGTGCAATATTAGGGAAGATGAGGAGTATTTAAGGGGTTAGCTCCCCTCAGGAGGTAGAAAATGTATCGATTCTTTGGGAATGTATTTCAGAAAGTACACACATATTTTTATGCAATGGTTTTTATATTCAAATGAGGGACACTTTAACAGGTTATTATATTATGTTTTGGTACAAAAATATTTAGTTATTACAAAACTACAACTGATTTCCCGGAAGCTGTTTTTAGAAATACGTTTCGCGGTGACCACGAATTCTCCACAACCGCTTCACTAATCTTTCTGAAACTTTGTAAGTTTCTTCTAGACATTCAAATCTAGGCTTTAATCGAAGCATTTGTTTTTCCAATGCATAGTTTTTATTTTATGGATGAAAAATGAGTGTTTCTTCTACGAAAATCGATCATTTCACTTAAAACATCTGCCATTTTGTCCCAGATTAATATTTTATAAAACGGAACGATTAAAGACTAGATAAACTATTGTACTAACTAAATCTTCTTCGTTTTTTGACTTTAGATAGCCCAGTTTCGAATAATGTTGGTCACCGCAAAACGTGTTTCTAAAAACAGCTTCCAGGAAACCAGTTGTAATTGTGCAATAAATAAATATTTTTATACCCAAACATAATATAATAATCTGTTAAAGTGTCCCTCATTTGAATATAAAAACCATTGCATAAAAATATGTGTGTACTTTCTGAAATAAATTCCCAAAGAATCTATACATTTTCTACCTCCTGAGGGGAGCTAACCCCTTAAATAGAGTTGTTCTAGGGAAATTATTTTGTTAATGTCAGTATAATTGCCACTTTTAATAGAGGCTAGCAAAATTTGTTTACCCTTCTGACAAATCTGTAGTATTGAGATGTGATTGCTCGAATGTTTGTTTAAAATCTTTTACAAGCAATTTTTCATTTTTGCTATTGATTACCTAGATTATTAGAAATGTTGATCGTGTTTAATGAAATATTTTTATTGATAGTAAGAATGATAGATTTCATATGAAATTGATAAAATCCTTGATTCTTATAAAAGAGTATATATTTAAACAGAGCCTTAGCGGGGGCATTTAAAAAAGTAACTCGTTGAAATTCCAGAAGAACGACTGTAATTAAATGTAATGAAACTTCAAAACTATTTAAGTCGAGCAACTTACTTAACCCACTAATTAATTGTACCTTAAACGCTTTCGCGAAGCCATTAATCACTTTCAAGGAACTGAATTTTCATTATACTCTCTAATCCGCTCATACCCAGTGAAAAATTTAAATCCAGACATTGTAGAATCTATCATCCACCCTTGAAAGAACATTTCGACAATTGCCACTTTTTGCCACTTATGTATTTTTTGAAAATTTTATTTATTTCTTATAAAAATTAAATGATAACCTTTGAGTTGTGGGTGGACCCCCTTTGTCTCCCAACAACCAATATTTTTAGACCCAGTCCACCACTGCCATACGCAGAAAATGCTTAAAGACTCCCGAAGCTCAATACCTGGCCGCCCCACCACAGGTTGCGCGATCGTTTCGTTAAGCTTGTTGCGAGCCTAGTGGCAGGAAAGCTACGAGGATCGCGTCGGATTTGATCATTTTTCAGGTTGCACCGGTGAGGGAGAGTTTCGCAGCTTTCACCAGAGCTCGTCGCGTTGCGAATTTCAATGGACTGCGTCCCAATGTTTGCCTTCTCCTCCCCCTCTCTATGTACACTCTATACATATATCGTGCTCCCTCCGATAGCATAAAAGCACAGGGTGGGTTTCCATTAGTTTAATTACAGACAAGGTCGTCGTCGGTGGTAGGACATCGTTGCAGGTGTGAGAGGGAGCTCGCGGCACGAGCCACGAGTTAATTCCATGGAAAAGGTAAATCAGACCTTGCGAGACATCAGCGGAACGTGTTCGTGGGAGACCCTACAGAAATCGGATCGGCGGCGACCGTCGGCGAACAGCTTTAAAAATTCGAAGGAAACTGGAGGCCTGGGATGGGAGACGGGGGCAGCCAGATCTGTGCTGAACTTTCGATTAAAATAATAAGGCTTGACAGGGTTTCAGATCTGAGTCCGAATGCTGTACCTCTAGGTTCTCCTCTTTGAGGAATTTTCAGGTGCAAAGGTGTTTCCTAAAATGTAGAAAGCAGGTACCAACTTCCATCAACTGCTATTGAACAGAGAAGCTAACAAGGAAAGATCCCGAACCCGGAAATTTAAAAAATTCTGAAACATTGTGGATATGTAGGGAAATTCCTCCTGATTACAACGCAATTTTTTTTTTCCTGCCCAAAATCACTCTAAGGGGGTGAAATTAACCCCTGGAAATTCGGCTATTTTCCGATTTTGTGTTATAACTCGCGAACTGTACGAGATAGAAAAAAAGTTTCAAGACAGAAGTTACTTCTTTTAATTAAATCTATCATTTGGTAAAAAAATTATTTTACACTTCACGAGTTATAACACAAAATCAGAAAATAACCAGATTTTCAGGGGTTAATTTTCACTCCCTTAGAGTGATTTTGAGCAGCAAAAAAAAATTGCGTTGTAATCAGGAGGAAATTCCCTATATATCCACAAAGTTTCAGAATTTTTTGAATTTCCGAGTTCGGGATCTTCCCTTGTAAGTCACTATTCCTCGTTGTGAATGGGAATGGATTAATACCACTTGTTGACTCGTGTTACTGAATCCCTGATTGTTATAGAGTTTTAACTCTAGTGTAGTCTAGTGGTACTCTAATGTAAGTGCTCGTTTTTTCAACGCCATCTTCGGGAATTTATTTAACAAAAACTACATGTTTATACTATCTGGCGTTTTGCCTGCATATTAAGGTATGTTTAAGGTAATACTCAGAATTTTTTATCGCACATATACATCGATGGCGCCAAGCTTCTTCAATAAGGACCCACTTACCACCGGCCAAGCTGAAACCCTGAGCGAGTCCGCCACTGGTTGGCAGGTCGACCACCGACAACTTCGCTGCGTAAGGTGAACGAACCCCTCTTTATGTCGAAACGTCTCGTGGCTAGTAGACCACAGAACTATGAGGACCTCTTTCTACTCAAACGTTTGCCCCATTGAAACGTGTACGCGTCGTTGCGGCGAACGCGCGCTGAATGTACGTTCGAAGATGTTGTTGCAAAATGCATGGTAACTTGCAGGCAAACGCGCTCTCGATTTCCAGCAGGGGAGTCCCAACTACGGTTATCTGAAATCAGCTCTTTGTCAAAGCTTGGAGCCCCCTTTTCTAGCTGGGTACCGCGTTCCAAGAGGCGTGCGAGTGAAGCAAGTGGAAAGTCTGAACCGAATGTTGTCTAATACCATTTCACAGTGGTTTAAGCGTCTATGCTACCGGGACAAACGAGTTCATTGTAGTGCCAGAAACTTCCACGAGATATCCCAACCACGCGCTACAGTTTATCCATTGTATACATTCTTTGCTCATTGAATGGAACTGGGACATTTATATTTCAGACATATCCGACATGTCATGGTTTTTAAAATGTCCTCGTTGGTGATGACAAAAATTACTGAATATTTTCATATACTATTCGCAGGTTTGTGTGATTATCCCGAGTCTAGCGACATCTGACGTTGACCCCCAACCTTGCCACTTGGACCCATTTCCAATGCGTCCCTCAGTTCATCCAATTTCCAACTCCGTCCTACGATATAACAAATCCTATCCTCAGCTCCAGAACCCGCAATTGGAAGGCGACCCAGATGGCGCCACCGTCGGCCACCATTCTCCTCTAACCTTTAAATCAGCGTTCCGGTCAGCGGCGTAATTAAAATTGCGGCAGTATTTAAAACGAGACGGCGTACGACCATTATGAGAGTCTCGCGCGGGAAAAGGAAGATGGTGAAGAGGCCCTAAGGCTGCGGCGGGCGCCCGGCAATGGCGATCATGGCGGTTCCAGTGGCTCCCTGGCGCAGAGGTAGTGGGCTCGCCCGCCTGAAAATCCACCGCCCCGGCGGAACAAAGCGGAAAGCTTCGGCGTGCAAACAGCCTCGGCCCCCCTGGCCGTGTTGCTGCAAGTGCCGCGAAACTTTAACAATGGTTATTGTTTCGGGCCCGGCTCTGTAACTGGCCTAATAAAATAGCGGAAGCCCGTGTGCTCCACTGAAATGGCTGAAAAAAAGCCGTCGGAGGAAAAATCGGCCGGCGCGACCTGGCCACAGGGATATAACGATAACGGGCAAGTTCCAGGCGGAACAGAGGCTGGCGGGTGAAAGGGGCGGGAAAGGGTGGCGGTGGCTCGAAACTGCGCCTATTGCTCGTTATCGTTTCGAATGCGCTTTCTGATGTTTTATACGGGGGCTGTTTGTTTTTTAACGATCCCGGCAATGGGGGAATCGGCCTAATGGCTGAACTAGCGGAGGCGGTGTTTTAGAGGCGCTGCAAGATATTTGATTGCTCGGCCATTTCCTCGGGAGTCCGTTTTTGCGCCCATGGAGTTTGAATGTTCGATGATTTTACGGCGTTTACTGGGAAGCTTTGCTGTTGCCTTGATCGGTGCGGCACGGCGAATCTTCTCGTTCGCGTAATGAGTACGCGTTTGAACGGCTGCTAATGTTCAGCAGTAAGGTATATAAATGCGAACGACTGGCTTGAATCCTCTTCATTTGTTCTTGCCAGGTTTGTAAGAGGTGAGAGTTGCTCCCGTTTATTTCTTTCGGTGGCCGAGTCGGGAGATCTGTTTAATTAGGGTGTAATAGGCAACTTCCCTATTCAATAACAATATTTTGCAATCATTTTTTAATGTTCATATGGAATATGTGGACATTAAAAAACATATCGAATATATGGACATTTGCAAAACTATTTGGGAATAATATTAGCTTAATTCAATTTTTACTTTGAGAAACCACATTTCCCTTCTAGAGGAAGAATCATCGTGAAAAAAATTTTCTTCAAAATTTCGGAACAAAAGGTTCATTTCAGCCAACATTTTTCAAAATTCAGTTACCATGTTTTTTTTCTCAGGAAACTCGGAATTGCACTGATTGTAGTTGTAAACAATGTACATTTGAAACGTTTGATGCCTCGATTTTCCGTCCTTCAAGGTAACAAAAGAGGGAAAAACAGTATTGTTGGGTGGAAATCGAGTGTCAAGTAGAATGTTTTTGGCAAATTTTCCATTTTCAGAGCGACCAAGAGAGAATGCAGAAAGATAAACGAGCCGAGATACGTCGTCGATTGGCTGAATATAAGATATTATTGAGGATGGAGCGACGTTTGATCGAGTATGATGGATTTCTGCTTCGTCAGGGCAGCCTCTATTCACGCAAATAATTATCTCCATAAAACGTGGGCGAAGGGTAAACGATTGTAGCCTATTCACGCCCTTTTCCAGATTAAAAAATGATTTTATGTAACGAAATATACAAAAACCTTATAAAATATAAAAACTTCTACTAACACACCTTGCTTATATATATTTGAATCCAGCATAATTGTAAATGGCGAGTTCCTTTTCGACAATTTTTGCCTTTTAAATTTCAAAAAAATACATTAAAAACACTATTCTCTATTTGTTTCAGTATTTAATTTAATAATCGAGCGTTTTTACTATTTTAATTTTACAAAATCCCAAGGGCGTTTACCACTCCAAATTTTGATAACTGTTGCTACATGCTATTTTCTGTGAATTTATTAACCAAAACATAGTATACTACTTTCTGTGCATCTGTGATGAAGAGATTTCATTTTCACCTAACCTAAAATGGCATAACTTACATAACCTAAAATAGCGAAAAAGAGGGGAGAAGAGACACAGGCTCGTCACTCGCGTAATAAGGGAGTCATTCGAGCTTTCTACACTGAATATTATTGAGATACTGGTTGGTGAGGCACTGCGTGGCAGTGAGCGATGAGATGGGCCCGGGGTTCCCCGATTTCCTATTAAACGCCGATTTATTTATGGAATATTCAATGGGACTGGAAGAGCCAGAGGCGTCGAGGCGCCTGAGAAAAATTCAAATCGGCCTTGTCGCGGCGGTATCCACCGTCGGTTTTCCGCCAGCGGAGGATTTCCCGCGGAAAACGCGTAATCCAAGGCTAAGACAACCTCTGACTTCCGGGCGTTCAGAAATTTTGACGAGCGTTTCCCTGTTTGTCTATCCATCTGAAGAATTCCCTCTATTTTCGCTTAAATTAAAATTTTCTCGTTTTCCCTCTAAGAACCTAAAGGATTGATTTTTTTTTTTAAATAACTGCTGAAAAAATCCAATTTAAACCAGAGTAGAGGTTAACTTGGAAAATTAATGCTCTTCAACGAGGGTAACAGGAGACCCCAAGGACCTCGCGCGTTTCGCGTAATATCGTCGATTGTCCGAACGTGTTTCGACGACAATAACCCACCAGAGACGACAATAACATGCTGTCCGGAGCAAAGGAACCCCGATCGTGAGTGCAGGACGACGCGTCCGGTCCTAATTCCTCTGTTTGCGTATGCAAACGAAGAGACGAGGTCGCTGAGGGTTGCTCGAGCACTAGTGTGTTGCTGAAAACCTCCACCAGCAATTCACCGCTCATTGGGTTCACTTCTCAGCGTTGAAAACGAAAGAGGAGGAGTTAAGAAAGAGAAGGAAATACTTTTTCTTCTTTTTGTCAGTGCAGTATTCTAGAGAAAATAACACCTATTTTCATCCACTGACATTGGATCCTACTAATATCCTCAAGGTGCAACAATCCTCAATTTAACTGTCCTCAACAACGCCCTGAAAAGTCAGTTAAATCGCGAGAAGTCAGGCAGATGTCGCCACAGCAGTCGAACCACTGCGCAACTCTCGCCGCGCAGATTCATGGACGAGTGGCGCCCCCTGGAAATCTGTATTAACTCGCACGGCCCCGTGGGATCGTCCGTCGAAACGTTTGGAAGCAGCCAGGAGATCGAGAAAATCGTTGGAACCGATTCGCTGACTGTTGCAATAAAGGGCCCAGGACTGGATCGCACAATGAAACCGCACCGGGGTGATATAGGGAGGGTCGGGGGCGTCGAATGCGGAAATTTCGAAATTCACCGGCCTTGTTTCCTGGCGGAATGGAAATTAATTCCCTCCGCTGCGCGGTAATGAATTTCGAATTTCATATGCGCGTAAACGGGGACACGTTATGCGTGCGTGACGAACGAACCGGACGACCCGGGACCACTCGCCAGGTGGAGATAATATGAATAATTCGCAGGGATCCTAGGGGAAGGAGCGGTTCATTGACGCTGGTAACACGGCGTAACTAATTTGATGCTTGCGCTACGAAAAGGTGGAGTTGCGTCAAGCAAGTGATCGAGACTATTTTGGGGATTTTTCTGTTATTTTTTTTTTGCCGCAATGATTTGGTTTTTTTTTTATTATTTGCTTAGGATGCTAAACACACCGTAACATGCATAATTATAGTACATTTGTATGGATGTTTTGTGAATTTTTTTGCGATAGAATTCTATGACGATGTGAAAAAAATATAGAAATTTGTGAATCTACATAATTTATATTTACCATATGCTGATTTCATTTAACTTGTAACCAGTAGAGTGGATGACCCAAGATTTTTGTAGCTATTGTTCAACATAAAATTTCTAAGAACGATGCTCACAAAAGAGTAGATACACTTAAATATTTCCGTCATACTAGAACTTACAACGAAGTTGAGGCAACAAAAGTCCCTCAATTTAAAGAGGAAGTAAGACAGCGGAAAAAACTTTCCTTAACTTCATTGTTTCCAGGCTCTTGAAATCATTAGTGCGTTCTTCAAATCGAACTACACGTTTCCTTAATATTTAAATTGAAGAGACGTTACAGACTGTTTAACTAAAACTACTAAACCAAGGGCCGGATTTATGCAGAACTAATCAGCGCGAGATTTCTCCAAAGTGTCCAACTTTGAATGCTCATAAACAGTACTCGTTAAGTAGAATATTCAATACGTTATCAGCGCATTAGCTACGCAGTCACTGTCCCAAGTCTCATCAAAGTTATCGACCACTACCAACTCTCCTTAGGATTAATAGAAGATATGCAATAATTAAGCAATAAATAAGCAAACCTTAATGGACCTGATCTTGAAATAATGAATAGGAAATGTGACGAAATTGAAATCTCATGACTTACGTGTTAATTTAGGTACTCTATCAGATTTATGTCACGGAGCAAAAGAATATTTCAAGAAGAATAGTCATACCTCGAACATTCACATGTTGAATTTCTGCTTAGCGTCGTTTGATTTACTCGTATTCACTTAAATACAGCATAATTCCAGTAAATCGTTTAAATTAAAGCTGCCAACTTACAGAAAAGTGAAAAGTACCAGTTAAGAGTTAATTGCACCTTCATTTATTCGTCGAGAGTTATTGATTGCGAGTTATCGAGAAAATTATTGAGAACAAAGTACAATCAATTTTTAAGACCTTAAACGTTCCATTTATTCCAGAAGAATTCATACTTATGAAACATTATTATCTCTGTTTTTAACAACAGAACAGTATAATTCTTTTCCAGTTCTCTCGCCGTTATTTTTCATCCCTCTTCTCAGGAAAGAATCCACAAGTCATAAAGAGACATTAAAACAATTACTAAACATTTATTGGAAATATAAGAAGCAAAAGATACAAAGGAAGAGAACTCCTTTCACTGTATTTTGGAAATTTTATGGTGATAACAGACTATCTTCTTGTTATTATTCTTAATTTCTACTGGTGAAATAGAGAAGTCTTCTTATTATTATTATTAATTCTACCACCAATTTAAAATCCCGTTTATTCTAACTCCTTTATCCGCAGAGTTCCCTAAAAACAAGAATCTTATGTTGCATTCGTCAATATCAAAAGACATTTCGCAGAAGTTGATCGCCACGTGAGAACAGAGATCACTTATGTCTAACATAATTACCATCAACCACCGTCCCTCCCTTTTCGATTCTGTAAAGCCAGTACACCGAGGATCATCCAGTAGATTACCAAACACCCGTCTCACCGGCATCTCTCAAGTATTTCCAGAGGAATTTTAATTAATATCTCGCGGTTTGCAGAGAGGCGGCCGAAACGCGGCACGAACGGACGCCAGGGGGACTACAAAGCTCTCAGATAAAAGGCGATACCCGAAGGGCCGCCGGGGGTATTTTTTTATCGACATCGAAATGCCCAGGCGTTTTTTTTCGTGGGGCGCGAATGGAGGGTGAGAAGGTGGCCGACGGAAACAGAACCTCGAGGCCAATGACATTGCAAATGACAGCGGGAGTCTCAAGGAACCGCTGGCTATTAACTTCTACTATTTAGGATGATGCGTTAGTGATGATGGATATGTCGAAAGACTTTAGAAATAGGGAATGTAAATTATCTGTAACAGTTTGGAAAAATATCAAAAGCAATATGATTTGTCATTGGCGACATCGAATACTCGATAAAAGGGGACTTTTCGTCTGAATCTGAAAATGTAAATTCTTGTTGGACAGTGCTGTAAAATCTGCCTCTTGTGTAAATATTAACTGGTCCAGCTGTGAAGCGGAGCAGTTAAACTGGGAGTGTGATGGGAATTCGAACGAAACGATAGCGATGAGGGGAAAACTTTATGCTCCAATCAGTTTTTCGCCGATATTTTTAATATTTTTTTTATATGAAGTGTGATCGACCATCTAGGTACTCTTTTAAAATCGAATTTTTAAACTACATCATGGAGCAGAGTATTTTCCTTTACTGTATACCTATGGAAGCAAATATGTATGTAGTTCAAATAAATAAATTAATAATTGGTTCTGTTGGATTTCCCCTCCCTCAGAACTGAAATTTGGACTTCCAAACTCAAAATTGAATTTCTGGCTCCCTCAAAACTCAAATTTGGATTTTCCCTTCTCCCAAAATTCAAATTTGGGTCAGATACCGCCTTCTTATACTATTCTCATGTAATAATTTTATCTAGATAGTATCCGTCATCCTTGGGAAGTATTTCTTTCAATTTGGTAGGTTAAGTTGAAAAACAGTCGTGACTGAACTTCGACTGTGCTTGTGTCTTTGTTTACTTTCGTTGCTTGTTTTTTCTTGTTTGCAATAAAGACGCTTAATAATAATAATAATATTATTCGATGCGCCGAGCAGTACCTTTTTATCGATCTCCAATATATTGCAAGTTTTTTTCCACACGACTATAAATTACCATACTCCAGAATAATAATTAAAAAAAGACCTGAATAAGCAAACACATCGATACGACCAGTCCAAATCCACTTATTCCACCCTTTTGCCCATACTCGCACTTTCTCCCGTCGCGCCAAAGCGTGAAACACGCGTTTCGAAAGACGCGACTGGCCTTCATGGAAATGCAGATACCCCAAAGGGAAGCTAGAGAGGAACGATACAGTGTTCCATCCCCGCGGAGAATTCCGAGGCAAACGCGGGGAACGAATTCTCTTTTCGCGTTTGTGCCCGCGAAAGTCGCGTCGGCTTCGAAACGAAATTAAGTCTTTAAATTTGCAGAATTATCAGCGGGAACACGGGGACATAATAACGCCGAGTGGCATCCTTGGGGCGGATTTCCAAGGACTGTTTCATCCTTAACGGAATTAAGGTAGACGGCGGTTACGAATGCTGCTCTGGACAAGCTTCTTTACGGTTAATTTATTGATGGGAGAACTAACCGTGTTTCCACGCCTTGGGGAAGATTGCATAATTGTTGATGAATTTATTATGATGACGATATGTTTTTATTACGTAGGTATTAACTGGTGGTGTATGAATAACGACAAGAAACATTGAAAATTGCAAGTCGACGGAGGGTAAAAGTCGAGATCCAAAAAATGCTTTGGTATTGAATTTTTCATGTGTAGTTTGGGTCTCTGATTTCGGTCAAATTTTAGACATAGCTATTTAGTAAGCCACATGTATAGTAGTTTGTCAAATGCATAGGAAGTATTAGGTACTAACAAGGGAAGTTTGGCAACTCAAAAATTAAAAAAAAAAAAATTGAAACTTTGCAGAAATGTAGCTCAAGTGAACTTGCGTATATATTGACTCTGAGGGTTTTGAATTGCGCCTACGTTGTCTGACATGTCAAAGTCCACATCAAAATTGCAATCGGTTATATCCTAAATGTTCAGTTTAAGATTACAAAACGACAAAGAGCTTATCAATTCCTTTTGGTACAAGGAATTTTCCTATTTTGACTAGCCTTCTAATTTTTATATGAATTTAATTGGGCACTCCTTTGACCCAATACGCCAACCACCTCAACGTTGTCCCCTGTTTGGTAATTATTGATGTGACGTACCTGAATCGCGTAAATATTAAATTTCTCAAAGAAACAGTGCGAAATATTTAGAATTATTAATAAATCAGACGTAAGTAATTCTACTCTAAAGAACATTGATAAAAAGTCTGAATGTTAACATCTAAAACGTGACAAGGCAGTCAAAAAGATACACGAAAGAACAGTTCGATAATTAACCCTCTCAGCGTTATCCGCCCATGCACGCTCATCGTTAATCGGCGCAGTCTGTGCGGAGACCGCCTTCAGGCGTTCAGCCAATATGATTAACATATACGACCAAAGGATTCCCGCACGCGGGGTGCGCTTGAATGTCACGAGCGCTGAGAGGATTAACGGCATGCCTTATCCAAGTTGGAAATAAAGTAGAAAACAAAATAAAAAGGAAATTGCAAATCACGTACTCACACGTCACATCAGTATTTTGGTCGTGACGGAAGCAAGCAACTACGGTTCAGAATTGGTGTCATTCGTAGCATTGTGCTGTACAATATTCACTGACAGAGGATAGAGAAAGATTGAGAAAGGGTACGACGTTGGTTCACTTACCCCAAAACACCGACTAAATTTTACGCTTATTCTGTTCCTTGCCTTTTTTTTCTATTTTTTTTTTTCGAAAATTCTATTAGATCCCGCCTATGAAATTGATTATTACGAATCAAGAATGTCGACGTCAGAGCACTGCTACATTATTTCGTCGAAAGCGCGTGAATTTCGTGATTAGAAGAAAATTTTGTCAGAAGATCTTGCGTCGCCAATCGAAACTGGATCATCGCGACTCACCTTTATTCCGAGGGTAGGAGTCAGCATTCCATAGTCGGTAAGGGGTGGCAGCATAACGGGGGGTAGGTTTGCCATCATCATACTGTCTAGAATCTTCGCACGTACTTTCCCTTCGTGCACAGAACACAAATCAATTTATTGCTTACTAGACCTACCTGAAACAGAAGAGAACAGAGGAGCATTAGGTGTTGCTGCAACTTCATGGAAACCGAGGGATCGTAAAGCAGAAGGAAGTGTACTAGGGGGAACTTCTTTCTTCGAAGAAGTATGTAAATTCAATAAGGAGGAGAAAATGCTGCTGCATGATCTATAAGGGTACTTCTCGGCGTGCGTGCACTATTACAAGGGTGGAGGTGGGATCTAAGAACTGTCACATTGATTCATAACAATACACATACAATAATAGAGGCAGTGAGAGCAACGAACTAACCCATTTTTTTTAAATTGAGTTAGTAGCAATAAAATATTCCAATAGGCTCTACTAATCATAAAATAGGGGAAATTTTTTTTAATGTGGGTTGGTCCGTTGTCGCCCTCACTAATTCAATTGCAATATACAGTTCTGAGGTTCCACTACCACACAATTTCATTTATTTCCTAACATACAACCCGTCAACGCCAACGGGTCACATTCGTGTTAATTAGCGGCGTTCTGCTCAAAAGAAGCACCCCAACTGTGCACCCTCCTCTCACCACGTGCAACTGTTTTTCCTCAGCCGAAATCCAATTCACTTGGAAAAAGAAACGGCACAAAAGAACCCACAAATCTGCAACGCATCCCGGCGTCTCGCGGAAGGTGGGGACGGAATCCACGCGGCCCCGAGTCTAGCAATCAGCAAACTTGGTGGCAGTTTCGCGTGCAAGCCGCCCCGCGCTTTCCTTATCTTAAATCCGCGCGGAATGCAGAAAGTGTAACAAAGGCTGCGGAACCGTGGCTCCCAGGTATCTACCCGATGAACTTTTCTCGGGGCGCGGCGACACGTTCCGCGCAAACATTGTTCCGAAGTCGTCTCGAATCGAACGGGGGAAGTCCCGCGAGTTACAGAGTTCTGGAGTTTCGTCGAGCTCCCCCTCCCCAGCCACGTTTCAATTACACCAGGCAGCCAATTAAGAAATTAATCCATTAAGATTAACGTGAACCGCTATGGGGATTGTACGTGGGAAAGGTTGATTGAAGCCTGGTCTCATACAACGTGATCATTGTTATGTACAGTGCGATACTTGCTTCACTCTTTGCCCGAGATAAACGTAGCTCAGTGTTTTGACATCAGTCACAGTAACTGTTGATGAACACAAAATACTCGTTTACTATCTCAGGTTACCCATTTAGATATTTATTGCAATTTGATGTTGAGAATCGAAATGCATCCTGCCGAGTAGATCTCCACCCAGCCTCCAAGCAAAATTCCTATTAATATTACAATTGTTTCCAGAAGACTCAGCTAACTGATCTCCCACAGCTAGTGCGGACAGTGGCGGGAGCTGGATTTATGAGACGAAGACGTTTCTCAGTTATTTGTTAGAATTAGAACCTATGTGCACCTTTTTAATCGAGTTTCAGTTCGTCTATTCATAGTGCCGGGAAAATTTAAAATAGAAAGCCATCATTAGGTTCCCACACCTAGGTTTCGTAAAATCCAGGTGACTGGCGGTTGTAGTATCTCCGCTACGATTTACCAGCAACGACGGAAATTAAACCGCTCTAAGTACACTTTAATTAGCCGCGGGGCAAACAATCAAGGCCTTAAGCCGCTGATTTACATGAAAACCGTGCGTGTGGATCCAACTGAACGGGAACGGTGCCGCAAATCAGCCTGCTCCCAGAAGAGATCGCTAGTCGCGTCTGGGAGAAACGAGGCTCTCGATGATTTTCGGTGTTCGAGCTCGCGATCACGTAGCACGGCACGCCGAGCCGCTCTAAGTGCTCTTCAATTACTCCATGAGTCGGCCAATTAAGAACTTAATCCAGCAACATTTGGACGCAAAGCACCTGGGGAGACAGTTAAAGAGGGAGGCAAATAAAAAGGGTTCTATTCTAAGTTTAGTTGCAGCATTCGCGGTTTCGTGATTAGAAGGATCTTCAATGAGGAAGATTCCTGAATCTGGGTATTCTTAGTCTTAATTCATCGGGTTATTTGCGTAGATACCTGGCCTCAACTATTCCTTAGTCTACTAGAGATGGGACAAAAAGGGATTTTAAGATGACACTTTTGGGATCTAGCTATTCCTAGTTCTAGTAATCCATTAATTGATGTAGATCCTTCGTAACGAGATCGGAAATCTACAATAGAATATGGTTCTCGATGTGAATATCTGGACTTTAGTTATCTCTAGACCTATCCTGGGACACTAGGCACATACTCTTTCTTTTAAGAAGTATGAGAATTCAATAATTCGGAGATTCCCAAAGTACAGAGAACAAACAGTGAATGAGAAATAGAAAAATCAACCAGTCACAAAGTCGCAAACAGTGGTGCTCAAACGCTTATGCCTCGACTTTTTCCAAATGATATCACTGCGAGAGTAAACCAACCATCTCCAAGTTACCCCGAATATTTCTTAACGTTAAACAACAAGAAGGATCGAGGATAAGGACGAGACCGGGAGGGGGTTTGTGGTAGGAAGAAGTGGATAGTTCGGTCGAGTACACGGAAACAGCGTGGAAACACGGCGTTCACGGAAATAGAGATTTCGCGGAAGGTCTTACGTCGGATTTGCCGGTTAAGTCGCCTCGGATCGTGCTGTTACAACGTTTTCCCTTCCGCCCCCTCTACCGGCGAAGCGTCGCGCCCTCTCGGCCAGCTCAACCGCTCCACCAGCTCGTAGATCGACGACGGCCACGTGACACCAATCTAAGTTTCGAACTCATCCTTCAACCTCCTTCTTTCCTTCCTTCCCACCGACCTACGTTTTCGAGAATCTGTGATTCCCATTCTGGCGCCAGCGTTGCATTTTAATTAGTTGCTTAGTCCTGATCAAGATTTATAATATCCCTTCTTGTCCTTCTTGAATGAGAGGGGATGCAATTTACTTAAGTGCGTACTTTGGTGCCCAATCGCTTTTTAAGGTGTGAAAACTAACCTCAAATGGAAATAGGCATTCGCAGTTTTTCGCGTATAACTCCTACAGTAGCAGAGACAGGACAAAAATTTCAAACAAAATTTTGATGGCATAATAAGTGCTGCAAACGTGAGCTAACAAAATTTTGAAAAGAATTTTCAAGTTTTTTTTTTTTAAGAAATCACGAAAACTACTCCAGCTACTCCGAGTAGCAAAATTCAACTCTACTACAATTCGATCTATCACAGCCCTCATCATTAACCTCCTACATCATCTATCCTCAAGGTGTAGTGACGAATAGATACATTGTAAGATAATACAAGGCAGAGAGAAGTCCAGGATGACGTTGTCCACTGTGCATATAACAACAACCAGAATATAAAAATCGAAACGCGTCCAGTTCTCAGCATCCCTCTTGCCCAGGGTCCGTGCTGCTTTTTTCACTCTGCCGCCTTCTTCCCTTCTCCCATACTTTTTTTTATAGGGTTGGATATTTTATTCAGCGGCACTCCGGTAGCTCGCTTCTCGCAGCGTTTGATATTGCAGTCTCATTGCATAAAACCCGAGGCTTGCATAAAACACGGGCCGGCGTTTCTCCAGCGGGAGCTGACGGCACGGAAAGACAGTCAGATACGGGCAGCGCCGGGATGCCGCCCCATGCCCCATGGGCAGCGCGAAAAAATTTCATCAGCTCGAGGATTAAGCGTGACACGCGCTAACGCTGGGCGCCTGACGCTGCCCTCTGTCGTTTCTTTGCTGCAAGACGAATTATGGGACACCGAATTCCTGTTTGCATAATTAGCAGTAGACCATTTGCAGAACGAAACCCAGCAAGAGTTTATTGCAAAAGGTTATAATAAAGGGTAGAGGTGATAATAATGGTAAGAATTGCAACGGAGCACGGACAACATTTAGGATGAGTGATGTGCTGCCCTCTGTCGGCTTTTCAACTGGCTGACGCTTGACACTGGCTGCTACGCTATTGTCGCACGTTTTTCGTTCACTCATTGTCAGATTCATTTGCGTCTATATTGGCAAAGTATTATACAGTCTAATCGTACACTTGATATGTCACATCATGCCTAATCACAGTAATATTCTGCAGACGTTTGTAGATCGAAGGTTTCATACGTTGCAAGAGTTCTAAGGAAAAACTGAGGTTACGGCATTGGTTGTTGGTGACCACTGTGACAGTTAACGTGTTGGGGTACGGAATTCGTACACAGTATCTATAGAACACTGTAATAGCTATGGAATATTGAGACCAGTATGTTTGTACATGTTTATTAGAACACATTTGGAGGAAATGTCTATCAATGGCTACAGTATATTTAGAACTACACCTGTAGTACATTGAAGTATCGGTATTTACAGATGCATGTAGCATTTAGAGGTAGGCGTTAATAGATATCTGTAGGTCAGTTGGTCCTACATGGTCACGCTCTATGTAAATTTAGATATCTGCACATACCTATACCATATTTAGAGCCAGATACTTATAGATCCCTTTAACATATTCAGACCTAGGAGTCCATAGAGACTTTCAGTATAATTATAGGTAGGTGACTATAGACACGTGTAGTCGAAATTCACAGATACTTAGAGTGCACTGTGGAGGTCGATGCACTATGATAATCGACAATTAAACACAGTCTCGAGGAAACAGATACTAATGCTTCGCCCACAATTAATTTACTCCAGTTGAATGGAGGTCGTCGAAATAAAAAATAAGAGTAAAGTATCCTGCTTGCTTCAGACGCTGTCGTTCCAACCGACGACCATTATCCTCTATCATTATCAGAAAATCACACTAAACGTCCGCAGTGCATCATCATTCACGCGTCACTGTCAATATTTCTAATGCAGGTACACTGATTGCCAATTAGTAGCACGAACGTGTATCGACCGATCGAGAGCTGGCGTACAGGGGCGACCGACTGGACTCGTTAACGTGTCCTAGGTTTCTGATTTTGATATCGACAAGGAAATCGCTCCTCATCCGCGATCATGATGGTTTATCCTCCAGGATTCGGCGGGACCATGTCGTCATCAGTCGAGTGCCTTCCCCCCACTTTGCGATTAGCTTCGATTGGACCACCTAGCTGTGGCTCCAATATGCTTCAAGGTGGATTCGAGCGCCTTTGTGCATCACGGGTGAGTAAGTTTTAAGAAAATAAGATGTAATTATAGCGAAGGATGGAGCGGTCACGATCGGAGAAAATATAATGACTGTAATTCATTTTTAAAGTCTTGTAGATGTAAGTTCATAGATCTTTTCAGGGAATGGGCATTTAGAATGCCAAATTTCTTTGCGGTTGGATAGCTATAGCATTATTTGGAAAGTGGAATTGTAAGAAAGTGTTTAAAGAAGAATTGAGCACACTCTTGCAGTTCTTAGAATTTTCTCCCTAAGTCCAGCTCCATAGCCAGAATATATTAAATAAATAACATAATCTCAAATCCGTGCAACCACTTAAATGGACCCCTAACCTTCCCTACTACAGTGGCGCTATCTACTGAACGCATACAACCTGTCAACTCACCACTCTTTCACTCAAAGTCGGAGTCATAAGTCTGCCACCAATTTATCCAACAATATGCCCAGCATCCTTCAAAGACAAACAATTTAAGTACAAAATAATAAGACCTAACAAGACAAAATAGTCCCAGAATTTCAACTTCACTCTACCTTCGTCCCTTCAACACCACCAGAGATAGAATTCTAGACACGTCACTGATCCAGCACAAAGTGAGCTTCAAGGGGACGCTCAAAGGGATAATTGCACGCGTTATTCCGCGTTAATACCATCGGATAAAGTGTCCATGGCGTGTCCACCTTTGGTTACTTCGCTTTGGGACACCCTCTCTTCTTTTATTTCCACCGGTACCAGTTTCTTCCTCTTTTATCTCGGCGTGTCCCTCTCGTTATTCACCAAAGCCCGTCGCACTCTTTCCCTCGCGCGGCGCGACCGTCCGCGTTTGATTAATTCTGTATCCAACCATGGCTAATTCGCCGGCGATTAACTCCGCGCTGAGAGGAAAACACTGGGATGATGGACGGAGGGAAAGGGCGGGAAAGCGGTGCTGACGTGCAAATGCAGATGTCAGGTCCGTTGAATCGCCCAAGTAGTGGAATTTGTTGGGGGGTTTGAATAATTGAAAATGGGTAATCTCTGGGATTACTTACAAAGGGTCATTTAAAGGTGGTGTATGAAAAATTGAGAGTATAGTCTGCTTGTGGAACGAATATAAATGGCTCTAGAGCTTTTACAAAACAGCAGTGAGACTTTCCTGACGTATGCAGTAGAGTCGAAAGCAGGAGCTATGTTGTTTCTGCCTCGAAATAAGGTGATAGCTATACCCTTCACTTCTGTTGTTGCCGCGACGCATGAGATGCAATGAGCGGAAAGGTCACTCAATCCCTGTCGCTCATATTCTACGCAACAAGGCAATAAAGGCAAGCCGATGAGACTCGAAGGTAACAGTTCAGACCTAACCGTCGCCTTCTATCGAGACAAATCTGTACCGTCAAGCCTATCTTCGTCTACATCTCCACCAGTCACAGTACGCTTATGCTCTCTAGCATACCGAAGTGTCGGCGAAGCTTTCTGCGCCGTGAGCTCGCATCAGAAGTCGCGAAAGCAGGAGGAAGAGGCGGCTAGCACCGGACGCGTCAGAACGGGACCCCTCGGTCATCGTTGCCGGAGATGACGCGTGTTTTCAATTACCTCACAGCGGCTGGGCAGAGCGCGCTCGAACGAACGAACAGGCTGAAACGATGAACGGGGTTGGCACGTCGTTGCCTGGGACAATTTACATTTTTAGCCAATATGCACGGCCACGCCATCTGCTCGACGGACCGTGGCGCGCCTCTGTCTCCCTCTACGCCGGCCGCTGTCCAATTTTCCCTGCTCATCCCTGCTCGCGCGGGCCTGTCGTCGCCGCGCGAAATACCGATTTACCTGTTGCCGGATTAGCGGCCGGTGCTGCGCTGCGGACGCGTTTACACTTCCGGGGGAGTTGTCTTCGAAGAGGTACTCTGGGGGGACAGCGCCCAACGGGTGTCGTTGGGGTGTCGATGGGTACTGCTGAAGGATGGTACTATTGGGGTATGGTCAATTAGAAATTGATAATGGAGATGGATGGTACTACTGGAATGCTGCTGGTTAGAAATGGGTAGTGGTGAAGAATGGTACTATTTGAATATTATTGATTGTAAGTGAGAAGGTACTGTTCAGGGATGATAATGTTGGTATACTGTTGATTATAAATAGACACCTTTGTAGGGTGGTACTATTGGGATATTACTGATTACAGATTTGTACTGTTGGGGGATGATTAGTTTTAACATGGTGCAGCAATCCGTAATTATTGGCTGCGAACAATATAGCAAGGTTGGAACTAAAGGGCAGTGATTATCCTGTAAATGTAGGAAAGGGATTAGTAGGGTTGAACAGATGTGATGGTTCTAAATTGTAGGCTGAGCATTTAGTAAAACATGATTTTCACATGAGCGGAAACGCAATCTAACCTAACTAGACAAAGTGTTAAAGACCTCTATTACGCTGGCTACCTGGTTCAGCTAAAAATTAACCACTCGGTTCCGCTTAAAGCTTTCTTAATACCAAGACTGTAATTGTCTCTGCTCATCCTTAAAGCTAAGAAGCCTTTTAGCAATAAAACGTGAGTGGCCTGCGAGTTTCTTCCTCATTTAAGAGAAGATATTTTCACCTCCAGGAGGATTCTTGGAAAATTCTTGTACTATACGGGTAACAGTAGGTCTCCTGAATCTTGTAATGACTACAATTGTAGTGTACTTAACAAATAGCTCCCTACCATTCAATTCATCGCAGGAAATTTATGCAAGTAAAAATCTTTTGTCTGAGACTCAGAAGTTCAATATACCCTCAAATGAAGCTATTTGTAATCCTAGCAAACCGTGGCAATACACTTCCAAAGTGAAAAAGGGGACACCTGGAGATACTTCAAATGGTAAAAATAAAATCTATTCAACCAGATAATTCAACTGAATAAAACTAAGGTCTGGCGCATAGTTGTCAACTTCTTCTCGACTCAACAAAGTAGCCAAATTGATACTCGAACTACTGCCAGTTAAAAATCTTCAATAATAGGAAGTACTTTTAGGTCCACATTTCAAACCCTAACTTCTAAGCACTTTGCAACACTATCCCGAATTCAAGCTAACAAGACCTGCCAAAAAAACTCCCAGTGAAACTTTTCAAACACACTCTCTGAAGAACATAACTCCCAATCGAATCAAAGCCCCAGGTCCCCCAAAGTCTTCCTCAGCCCTCGAAATACCAATCCTCGATGTACCATCTCCAAGCGAACGTTCGCCAGGATACAGACTCACGAACACAGCGTCCTCGACGTGCCTCTGTCTATTCATCCCGCGTGCACTAGTATCCACCATCCCACCAGACGTTTAATCGAACAGGACGCAGGATTCAAGACCTACAGATCAGCCCAGGGATCGACACGTGCCAGGTCCATAAATATGAACTAACTTGGGCGAATGCTACCCAGACTGGGTAGCTTCACAAGGAGAAGTAACGGTGGGGTGCAAGCGCGCAAAGGATTCGTGCCTGTAGGACAGGCTGGAGAACTCTCTGGGCACCTCTTACCAGCAGATGGGAGGAAGGAAGCGGAGTTAGGCACGGGTCGTTAATTTTGCTATGAATATGCCTTGCAGGAGCATGGTGGCAACCTTGGGGCGGGCTAGCGCTGGACTCTCTGTTAAGTATGTTTGGATTGCTGGTTTATTAAGTGGATGAGGGACTGATAGTGGCGTGGGACGAACTAGACCTGTGCTTGAAGGGAGAGATTTGGTTTCCGAGTGACTGTGATGTGATTTAGTATTCAGAGTCGTCGAACCATCTGGGTCGACTTTGTGATCCTTTAGAAGCAGCTATGTTGAAGGTGGTAGGTAAAGGAAAAAGTAAATCGGGAATGCGTGGCTTCTTGGGTTTACTTGTGGACTTGTAGGTTTTTGTATCAGACCCTACCTGAGACGGAAGGGATTTTGTTTTGTAGTGGAGCTTTGGTGTAATTTAATATTCAGGATCGTCGAACGAGAGTCAACCTTCTCATATCATTTTTCAGCTTGAAAATAAAGCTGTACCATCAAAGACACCTTATTCTATTTACAAGATGCAACTTTAAAGGTTTTGAGAAATCAATGGGCAAGTTGGAAATTTGGGAAAATAGGTGGCGCTAGTAGGCAGCAATTAGAATTTACAAAGTGGAAGAACGTAGAGCGAGTTTCAGTTATTCAAATTTAGTTTCTGTGATCATATTAGCCTGTGCATTATAAACACTTTATAATGGAAAAACACAACAATTATATCCATAATACAGAAAATTTTAGTAAAGCCACAGTTCTTGTATGGTACTTCCGTAGACTAATTGCCTGTACTTATTGGCAACACATAATTATTAGCAGGGAAAAGAAACAATGCACTAAGACCCTTAATTAATAACATAATATGTCATATAATAAATTTGGTATGCTACTAATAATAAGATAATCATAATTTTTACAAATATTCCAATAACTCATTCGTTATCGAAATTATAAGTCATCATTAGCACAAATGAAACATATCAAAATCAGATGCCTGTATAATCACATGGATAATTATTGTGTAATTAAATTCGTGAAATGTGGATAATTCTGTTTTAACGAGCAAATACTAAAAAAACATTTGTATTTCTGCAAACAGTAATTATTGCCCGTCGTCTTTGATTACACTGAACATTAAGCATCAATAAAAAAAATGGTAAGAAAGAATCTTCCAATAAGGAATCCCATTTAAATGTTTTATTTGGCGAGTGTGCTTATCTAGCTGGCACAAGAGAATATCTAGAATTATTCCAGCCCTCCTCCATTAAATGCCAAAAGGAGATAGCTGAAAGCTTGAATGCAGCCCATCAAATATTTAAAGACGTTCAAAGACAAAGTTGAAAGCTCTTTGGAGGGACTTGGACCATTTTTCAGCAGAGAGGACAATGAAATTTTCCTGTTACATAAAAGGTGGAAGTTTAATCGCACTTACGTATTAACCATTTCCAGCGAGAATTTTTCTGTTATTTTTTGTTTGTTTTAGACGTCGCGTCGATGTTAAAAAATTAATTATCGTCCAGAGTTTTTGTAACGTCAGTGCTAAATATGGAGAAGTTATATTTGCAAACTTCTTTTATTTTTTAAACAGTTCTCCCCAATTACACTGGAGAAAAATTTAGATTATGAAAGGGAAGGTGTATTTCAGTGAATAGAAAATACTTTTGACATTACTTGTAAATAATTACTCTGTTGTAGGAATATAATATACACTAAGTAGACTAATATTTTTACTGAATACCTAAATTCTTTTCGATAAGTTGAAACTTCTAAAAAAGATTCATAAAAATTTATAATACAAGTAATCCCAACTTACAGTTACTCCCACGAAGACACCAAAATAAGAAACATTTCACCACTTATTAAAACACCTGATTAAAAAACAGAAATTTCTGTGAAGACTGTGTCACTCGATAATTTCAGGAAATTCCCCAAAATATTTTAAAAAACGAACATCCGCGAAGGAGGAATGCACGTAACTGGCACAAAGGACTGAAATTCAATAATCCCCACTTCTTTGCCCCGCTTCTTCGGATTCTGTCGCTTGAGCGGCGGCTAATCGTTAATTGAGCAGATGTTGTCTGAAGACTGAACAAGATTATTCGACGATTGTCCCAGTAGTCTCGTTAAATTCAGAGGCAACAGGTTCCAGGCGGGTCGGCTGGCAACAGTAGCTCCCGAATTCAATTCTGACAGATTGCAAATGTGATTGCAGTCGCGGCACGTGTCGCGTTATGACATTCAAGCAGCCTTCGAAATGGGACGCGATCGCAGGGAATCAGCCGCCATTGTCTATGCTTCGAATCGAATAAATACGTGACGAGGTATGCGGGCGAGGATTCACAGTCTGACGGCTCATTAATGCACACTATAAACGCATTACAGTCTTAATACGTGAATTAATCCCGTCGATCGCATAGCAGAATCCAGAGCTGATTCACATCACATGGAAAAAGAATCGAAGGATTTACAGGTTATTAAAATCAGCAGAAGATGTACGCATGATCTGCTGCACGCAACAGCTACAGTTGGCAGCGAAATCAATTAGCTGCTCGAGGCTACTGAGGTAGCGCTACCCCCACCACATTGTTTCTGGCTGCCACCACTACGTTGCTTGTCAACCATCTACGGTCTTGTAAAAATAGTATCAATAACAAATGAAGAAGAAAATATTCAATATAAAGTAATGATTATTATGTAGTAACCTATCCTTTTTATTATCAGCTGTCGTTTATATTCTTTAATTACTGAGAAATTGATGAGGTACCCTCCCCATTGATGGGGTAACTCTCCCCTATTTACGTAGCATAGTACGTATCTATTATTGCAGCAAACGGAGGATTTCATTTCCATCTCCAATACGAACAAAACGGGCGGCGCTCGTTTAAAACAAATCTAGTCTTAACCTACTCACTCGTTCCGTCGTTATAAGGGAAAATTGTCACAAGAACTCATTAAAAAACACTTCAAAGGGGATAAAAAGATTCATCAGCATCTCATCTGGCATCCTACGGGCGTTTCGCCGACTCTAACAAAAAAAAAAAAAAAAAAAACGAAACCCTTCGACTTCCATCCGCAGGGAACACAATCCTTTCAGAAAAATTATTCACGGTGAAAACAATTTTTGCAGATTATCTTTCCATCGTGGATATAACCCTTTTAAAAAAAGATAGATATTATCCTTAAGTTCAAAGCTGAAAATCCTCGTACTCCGCCATTTCGAAGCGCGTCCACCGTTGGCGCATTCAAAGAAGAGATCTTCGAAGGACAGATTGCAGTTTATTAAAAAAAAATACGGCGGGTCGCGAAGCCACCGAAAATCCGTCAAAGAAGAAACCCGCGATGTAGGCTCCCAGTGGAATTAAAAGAAATATTCTCCACGAGAATATCAGATGCCACCGGGACAATGAAACACGAAGGATATAAGGGGTTCCTCGCGAAAGACCCTTCAAATTCCCCGCGTTCTATGGGTCGTTAAGCGACACCAAAGAAAATATATCTTGTTGGGGGGCGTCGAACGCGGCCCACCATGGCGGAGAAAGAAAGACGGCGCGAGTTTATAACGTAATAAATTGCGGTTCGTTAAACAGTTAATGGAGTTCGTCTAACGGCATCCCTCCTCACGGCCACCGATGGAGTTACGAAGAGTTGGCGCATCCCTTTAGACAGCAGACCTGAATTACTATCGGCTGCTTTACCCTTTGGTCGCTAGCAGATTTTAGGTGAATTTTGTGATGTTGCTTTTTAGATGTATTGGTGTTTTCGTGGAATCTTTGTGATTGGGGTAAAAGAAACGGGGCGGGGATTTCGTGTGGGGTGCGAGCGTAAAAAAAGGAAAAATAGGAACAAGTAATTTACGAGTGTATGTTGAATGATATGGAAGTTCCGTGATGGGTAGATGCAAATGAATTTAAAAATATGTGGCACAAATATTGTCCGAAAAAAATTAATTATTGAAATGTATTGTCATGGTTTTGAGTTAAAAAATTATAATTAATTAGTCATTTATAGTTACAGAGAATGGAACATGGAGGCGTCTAAAAAACAAACCATGAATCGTCAATATATTATTTTGATAGAAAATCACAGGACTGATGTAGAAGGTATTTTAATTTCTGACTCATTCGTTAGTGGTTAAACGATATTAATAATCAGGCTTTCATAGGTGATACTGTATATTCCGAAACGGTGGTGAATTTCCAACACAGAACTTGTCAGAAAATTTATTTTGAAACTCTTTTTATTTCTATATAGTCTACTTGGTGAAACGGTGAAAAGTTCAAAGACAGCATCTGTTGCAAACGAATTGTTTTTCAGTAAATCGTTGCGAAAGTTTGAGCCAATTATATCGTGCGTAGTTTATTCAGGGGCGGAGCGTTCCCCCCACTTTATAGAACCGTATGACGTGTAGAAGGAGAACTCTGCCAGCGTGGATTAAATAATGATGAAAACTTCATCCATTTTTTTCCAAAAAACGGTTCATCTGGAACATGTGATTCTTCTTAAACTTCTTCTCCTCCCGTTGTAACTCTGTTTTGAAATAATAAATCCTCAGGAGGAGTCCATATACACAAACCTAAAATGAAGAATGACCCAGTCATGGTGGAATCTCAAAAATCAATTTCTTCAAAAGCAGGACTAATACAAAACTAAATACAGTATTATACACTCCTCACTTATTTCTTCATTAAACCGTCATCTTCTTTTCAGTTATACTTCGAACATTGCAATGTTCTTACAAAGTCTACCCCAATAAGCTATCCTGAAATTAAAACCCAAGTCTGTAAAGTCCATTTACATCAGGGACACTACAAACACAGTAATAAATCTGTCTTATAAAAATTCTTTGATTATTTATGTTCCTCCCCAGTTCTAAAAAAAAAATGTCAAGAAAACTCCCTTCAATCCGGTACAAAAGAAAGTTGAACGAAGAAACTAGAAGGCTCGCGCTCCAACGCAACAACAATTAAATACAAGCGTCGAACAATCGTGTCAGCTGTCTTAGCAGCGAGAGGCTTCAATTTAACACCAGCTGGGTACCGCCTCCAGCAGCTCGCGCCGTCGCCCGTAAAATCCCAACAATTCCTTTGGATACACCCAGACCGGCGCGGGCCACAGGTGAAATTTAATATCGGCTCAGAAGGACAACGCCGCTGGAAGATCTTTATGAGGCGCAAGCTTAATTACCTTCGGCATTTCAACCCCTCCCCCCTCCCTCTCGCGTAGGCCAACTGGAGCGGCAGGAGGCTTCTGCATCTCGGAGAAATTCACTATCATCGCGGTGCAGGGGAGTTCGCGCCTTCCCACAAACCCTTAGCGCTTCTCTTTCACTCTTCTCACACCCTCTAGCCTCTTCCCCTTTTTATCTCCCCCCCTCCACAGTGTTGCACGCGTCCAGAGGCCGCCACCAGCGCCCCGCCACGCAGCCACGAAACATAATTAAAATTTTCTAATTAAGAATTTCGATAAGGAAGCTGGCAACACGCTACTCTATCCCGCGAGAGGTACGGCTTTGCTGTCACGATGCGAACCCCCATCTTGCTTTCCTATTTTCCCCTCCTTTCATGCTTACTTGCCCCCACCCTTCTCGCTAACCTAATCGCGGACTCCTTTCTGTTTTATATCGAACCCTTCTGTCTTTACTGATTTAAAGAATCCCTGTGGCTTCCTGAGGTCTGCTACCGACCCTCAAAGGAATTCCAGTGAGCTACCCCCACTTGGCTGCCCGATCAGCGAAATTTTTTTATGTTCTGGAAAGCATCAAAGTGTTGCCCTAGTGTCCCAGCATCTTCACGCCTGAGCAACTTAGAGAGACATTACTGAAAATCTTGAGCCACTCACAATTGGTCAGTGCTATTGCGATCCTTAAACCCACAAAAAATCAAGCCTCGATTAAAAATTCCCTACATTAACAGTGGGCAATTGGTGAAATTCCGGTGACATCCTTTCCTTCGAGGTAATCGAGACGAATCGCGCGATCCGAACTGCCGGTTTCAGCTCACTGGTTGGCGGAGCGATCTGACTAGAACGAAGACTTAATCGGAATAACCGAGATTCCTGGCTCCAGGACCTCCGGCAGCCTCTGGAGTGCCCAATTCCAGGTTAACCTCATTCGTCCTGGTAACGAAGCGGCGCAATCCTGTCGTGGATTCTCGTTTCGAAACTTAATCGCCCCCACCCGCGGCTCTGGTATCGAGATTTCGCGTGTCGAAGAACGATCATCGAAGAACGAGCCCCTTGAACCTAACAAACTGCATACTAGCTGCTGGGAACGAGGGGCATCAGTTTCGGAAGCGATAACGTCGCCCAACAACGCGATATCTTTCCGCCATGGCAACTAGTTTGAGGGTGCGAATTGGTACGGGCCAAATAATGAAGGAATGAGGTGGACTGGCATTTTTCAGGGAAGACTGCTGGATTCAGTCAGGGGAAAGAAGTCTTCTGTCCACTTGTTCGAGGAACTGAGAAGAGGAGTGCGTAAGGTTTGGGATATTGGTTTCATTGAAATTTTATATATTAATAGTTAGGACATAGCATGTGTAGTCAAGTTTGTGATTTACACCACGCGGCTGTAGAAGACAGCGTTGAGAACGAATGAGTGATTTGCCAGGTGAACAGCTTCAGTTTTGTTAGCACTCCGTTTTTACCCTCTCCATGATGGAAAATTGGTGCCCGACATTAATTGAAAGCCGATCGAACGCAATGAATGCGGCCTCTTTCGCTGCCGGAAGTGATGGTCTCTTCCTCTGTTCCCTCCGTCTCTATCTGTCCTCTTATCTCCCCTGTTTTTCACGATTCGCCAAATATTCAGCTTCTCGGTGTCAATTTACTGTGGAAACGGGTTTGAGAAGAAGAGTATCTAGTTACTACAAATTGATCCGAGTGAATGACACAATTCATTCAGGGAACAAAATAGATCAATCCTTCAACCACAGGAGTATATTAAAAAAAAATAATAATAAATACAAAGTTTTTGTTTTCGAAATGAAAAGTATAAAAAAATTATGAAAGTGTTTTTTAACTAAATATTTTGTTTACTGACACAAAAAAATCATGTGAAATACTTTCAGCCTTTTGAACTCTTAAATTAGAAAAGAATAACTGAGATATAGACTTATGGGGGCGGAGTTAAGAGGAGTGGGGGGACTTCAACTACCAGCGACCCAATAGCGCTGCCTCAACACTCGAAGCTCCACCCACTTTCCATCTTCTGCTTGCTCATGCGCGTTGAAGACCACACAATTGCACCATATACCTACGCCACCAATGACAATCACATAGTAAGTGAATTAATAACCCATCCCCCTTTCTAATTAATCACATAAACATGAAAGGATCTAGAATTCCTCAGAATTTTAAGAATTAATTCTCATCTTTCTCAAGGAATACATTACTGAAAGTTACAAAGAGCCCCGAGATCGGAAGTGCTCATTATTACGCGGGGACTAAGACGCGCCGTGCTGGCAGGCTGCATACACCTCGAACTCGTAAGCAGCCAATTAAGAATAACTACTTCAGAGCGTCGGACCGACGCCATTCCGACAGCAGCTTGCGCGATTTCTGGCAGCTTCAGTCAGCGGCACAGTTCCTAGTCGGCAAGTTTCTGCCACTTGCGTCGATTCGCCGACCAAACCCCCTGTCCTTGATGGCTAATTAGTTATTACTAATTGCCTGGGAGTAGTTGGGTAGTTTCGATTTGCTCGGCCCAACACCAAAGAGGGAGCGTGAGAGGCGTTCGCACGGAACCCAAGCTTCTCACGAAGATGGCACGTGGTGCTGCGTGGGGCTAGGATTTCGGGGTGGATGGGGGTGTGTACCCTTGGATACGAATTGCTGGAGTTACGTTGAGGGATTCGACTTCTTCTTAGCCGAAGATCTATATAGGTACGTGACTCAGGACATAATTGTTATTTTGTTATTAATTGGATAAGAGCGGAAATCTTTGAGAACTTGAAGTTACCTAGTGGAATTGTAATATTCAGAATATTTTACTGAACTTGGTGCTATACAGACTTTGTATGTTTGTAACTTTTGAAAACCAAAAACAAATAAATTTGTAGTAAAAAGCCTACCAACTTTCTACGAGTCACTGAATTTTAGGAAAATGTGTAAGAAATGACCACCTTTTATGTTTTTATTTTACTATATAAATGTTTATAAACTGGGATGCAATACTGCTTTCGAAAAAGCTTTTTAATTTTGTATATATATATATATATATATATAGGATAAGAAAGTATGAGTGTTAAATTCAGTTATGTAATATTACTTTCGTACATGGAAGAAAAAAAATGAAAATTCTATAAACCAATAGAATACAGAAATAATGTAAACCATAAGTTGAATTTCAATCGCAGTTTCGAATGTCAGCAAGAAACAGTTGTAAAAAAATTATTCGAAAATCCCCTCGTCACTGGCTTTCGCTGGCACACCTCATTAACGGTCACCCATCGAAACGATTAACCGTCAGACACAGACGCAGAATCCGTCAGCAAGGATCGATCGATCCGTTCGACTCAACAATCGTCGCGTGGAACGAGCCAACTTGGGGGGGCACCCCCGCGTCGCGACGCAACAAAAAAACAGGGCCGACGATTATTTTATTTATAGACACGCTAAGGACCCTCGACAGAACGAAAAAAGCCTCGGCCAAGATCGCTCGTTATTTCCTCCCGTCGCCCCTCAGCCCTCCCCACACCAACAGGCTCTTCCGGCTCCTGCGCGTGGCACTCTTCGTTCTTTTAATCGTCCCAGACGATGACGTTCTGGCCTTCACTCAAAACCTGACGACTGAGGCCATTGTTTACGGCGGTTTATTATTTACACTGAGTTCAAGCTGAGTCAAGAAGCATCCCCCGTGTAAAGTGGGGGGAAATTGACGTTCGAGCAATTTTCATCGGGTTTTAATAAATTTTTTAGAGACGCGTTCTAATTTCAACCAAAATTTTCAGACAAAAGTTAATTGTTTAAATTAGGACTATGGTTTGGTAACTTACAGTTCGCGAGTTATAACACAAAGTCGGAAAATAGCTGGAATTTCGGGGGTCAGTTTCGCCCCCTTAGAGTGAATTTGGGCAGCAAAAAAATTGCGCGCCTCTCCATATCGCCAAAGTTTCATCATTTTTGGAATGTTATTTTTAAAGAGTCTTCCTTGCTTTGGAGTATTTTCTCTTTCAAACGATTTGAGACAGCATGTTTCTTTAGAAACGAATTAGAAAATATTAAGCTTCTAGTTATTAATAAAAGTGTATTAAAAACCACCAAACAGTGGTAGAAAGATCATATGAAAATACTTGGTGGAAACATTTGGTCGAGAAGTGAAACAGAAGATGGAGCTATTTTGAAGCAGGCAATTGCCGTGAATAACGCGAATTGAAACCAACGAACAGTAGTCGGTTCGCGATAAAATCGATTTCGAGTGGAATAAAAACGAGTCAAGTGAATCGTAAGAGAATACTTCGGCGACCCGTAACTTCGATAATGCCCTTTGAATACAAACTATCGAAACCGTGGTACATGGGGCTCGTAAAATAATTACCGATCAATCGAATTGGCGTTAATCGGGTAATTAGCCATTAACTGAACCGTACGCTCCATCGTCTGCAACGTGCCCGTACACGAAATGAACCCAATGGGACCGCGATACCGTTCATTTTAATCTTCGAACAGGTTGCACAACATCGTCAACGACATTTCCATAAAGCCATAATTATTTTTCTAACAAACGAAATGTGGGCAGAATAAATTATCTAACGTAACCAGTACATAAATTCAACTTCTTTCATTCAGAATTCGGAGTTTAAAATCCGATATACCGAATTTGGTATTTGGTATTTCACAGTATTCAAATTTTCAAATATTATTCGAATAGTCAAATAATTAGGAGTATTCAAATTTTCGAACATTATTCGAATATTCTAATAATTTGGAGTATTTAAATTTTCGAATATTATTCGAATAGTCAAATAATTAGGAGTATTCAAATTTTCGAACATTATTCGAATATTCTAATAATTTGGAGTATTTAAATTTTCGAATAGAATAATAGAATTTCGAATAATAAGGAGTATTCAAATTTTCGACCATTATTCGAATACTTATAATATTCGAATATTCGCAAAAACCGTAACTCAAACCGCAGGGATCCAGAAATCGTTAATCATTCGGAAAAAAACAATATCCGCAAGAATTAACTCCGAAGCAACATTCTCCCCAATTTACAAATCATTTCCATACATGCCCACCAAAGCGTACAATTATCGGAACCAGATCCGAGTGGTGTTAAAAACGAACCGAAAATCGCCCGTTGATTTTCGACCGACGAAAGGAATGGCGCGCGAAACGTTTCAATAAAATCAATCGATAGGGTAAAGATAATTTAATGAAACAACAACGTTCGTTATTCACGGCACAGCGATTCGATTTTCGCGGATGCGTTGGAACGCGGGGCCGTGTGAAAACTGGCCAATAAATGGGTGTGTATCGCCGTTATAGCCAATCAGCGGGTGGCGCGATCGTTTACATAGAAATCGGCCCGGTCCGTTCCGCGAGACGCGCCAATAAGCACGTGGCCGAGCGCGTTCACGATTTTATTAATTGCAGAAATTAATTCAGGAGTAGGGGCTGCGTGACTGCTCGCACCGCTAACCCTTCAATTAAGACTGGACAGTCAATCAAAGCTAATTGAAATGGCAGATACAGGGGCGGCGATTGGATATTTTTAAGCGCAATCATTCCGATATCGTTTACAAACACTTTTCGTAGAAAGCAAAGGGAAGGGGGTTAAAGTTTTCCATATTTTTGTTACCAATGAGGTCTAAAATTATCGATGAAGGGTTGATGGCTGGGGGCCACAGAAAAATATTAAAACTCAAAAAGGGTCTCGGGGAAAAAACGGTTGAGAATCTACGTTCTAGAATAATTTCATGGAAAAAGGCCATGGAATTGAATTTCTTTTAAAGTAGCACAATACACGTTTCGTTAAATAATTAATAAATCAGTAGTTCCTTCATTTCTTTTATTTGTCAAGGCCTATTAATTTACCGAGCGGTACGAATGTCTCCAAAAAAATAATGTTTCAAAATGTATCAATACTACATATTTTTAAAAAATTCTTTACCACATTGTAGAGCATCAAAAATCATAAAACTTTGAATTAAACTTTTTTCGATATCTTTTACACTTTTGCAGATAGTTATATCAATTAGCATCTATTATAATTTGGCCATTATCTAAGATTTCAAACAGTTGGAATATTTCAGTGGTTCCCAACCTGTGGGTTGGGACTTCCAAATCGGTCGAGGAGAGTTTTATTGATTAACGATTCTTAGGACTTATTCGAATATTACAAAGGGGGTTGTGACTCAAATATTGTTAGAAAACACTGGAAAATATAGTTGTTATTTAATGCTTCCTTCGAAAACCAATACATCCCCACATTCTCGAGCTTTCCCTTCAGACAACCTCCACTATGAAACAGTTAATAGAAAGATTAATGACGAGCACATTTTATGAAACACCGATCTGAATCAGCTTCTTTAGAAACGTGGAATCTCGAGAGCGTCCCTCTAACGCTTCTGTCGATCGCTCTTTGTCTCTCGAATCCCTCGTGACTGTCTGTGTACACGGAAAGCAGGAAGACGCCAGAAAAACTCGGCTGAATTTAATTCCTCGGGGACGCTTCAACATCGTCCCACGAGTGTTTTCGATTTTCCTGCTTTTTCCGTTACACCGTGTTCCGTCTACTTACATCTTCCTCTTTATTCGGATTCGCCACCAAAGCGACGCTCCTCGTCAAAGAGAATTATCCTTGCTTTCTAACGAATTCCATTAAGCTAAAAGTGTGTCCTTTATCGTTCGTTAAAAAAGCTTTCCTTCCCTTTCTTTCTCCCTTTCATCTTTATCAGCCATCCGACTAAGAGAAATATTAACGAATTACGTGAAGTGAAGTAATGGAAGGTTTACACACGAAGTTTTCAAGAACGTTGTGCGTCTAACATCGTCAAATAATTATTGCTAAAAAATGCATACAGTGTTTCTCAGTCGGGTTTTTCTTTCAGAGCTAACCAGTTTCCAGGAGTCAAGCATCAAACGATGCTAATTCAGAATTCTGACAAGGTTTCTATTCATTTAAAATTGAATTTCTTGGAACAACTCCTGTCTTAGGGGTTACATACCTCGGACAGGAAAATAGGGTCTTCTTAAAGATTTTTTTTTTTAATTAAAGAAACGTCATATTTAAAAATCAATATACACCTTGTTGTGTTTAAATTATTTTCCCAAGGCCTCATCATAGTTACATCATTTGCGGTACTAAAAATATCTAAAAAAAAATAACTGGACTATTCCTGTAATAACTTCTATTTATCTATTTCAAAAATCTACTTTCCCCAACCCTAAAAGTGGGCCACAAGAAATAGAACACTTATACAACGTCAAATACAAACACCAATCTACCAAACCATATTAATTCTCACTCGAGTAAAGATCAACATCGAGGAGAAGTCAAAATGGTGACCCATCGCTCCAGTTAATATCACAAATATAACACAATTCTCTGACAGTCCCAATTGAAAACCAAGCCAAGCACAAAGGGCATCTAGTTCGCCATTTTGCAGCAGCGAAATCCCAATACAATTTTCTTCAATTCGAGCCACCAGACTCTTGGTACTTTCAACAACACCCCCTTACTTCGCCTTCCTCCCTCCCTCGAGCTAACAAGGGGAAAAAGCTCACGAAGGTGAATCATCAGTTTCCGAGCCAATGGGCGGACACAGAGCCGTGAGAACCCGGCTTTATCCGTTGCCGTCACGCGTTTGCCAGCGAAATAATTCCGCCATATTAATTACCCGCGCTCAAAGGCCGCAGCGCCGATACAGGCGGAGGTGTCAAGAGACTTTCGATGGGGGAACACTAGAAAAGTAATCGAAGTAATGGCTCTCGATAGCGAGGAGCAACCGCCGTTGGCTTCGCTAACTGTGGGGCTCACGGAATTATCGGCACATCCACTGGGGAGTTTCTAGCGCGCCAGGAGAGGTGCTCGATATACTTCGGCCACGCTGTCCGAAACGCAGCTGGAACAATGGGTCCGGGTGAAATTAAAAAGAGAAGGCGAAGGGGAAGCTGGTAGTGCCGTGAGAACGGCTTTTCGGCGCTTTGAGTGCGCTACTGCGACGCGCACCGCTTGTGCCTTAATGGCAGAGTAGTGGTAGCCGTTAACTCCTCGACTAACAAGGGGTGTTTGGCAACTCGAAAAATCGAAAAATAGTGAAAGTTTGCGGGAATGTGGGTCAAGTGATGCTAATAACATTCCTTGTTTCGTCAATTAGAAGGCCATGGGGGTGAAAACCTTTCCTCAAAGAAATTCTGATAGAGGAAGTGCAGCATATTTGGAATACAACAGGGAACAAACGATGATAAAAAAGATTCAGCGTTCCCTGCACTGATATTTCGAAATTCCACCGCACACAAGTCAACAAATATGGGAGGGGGGATTCGCGGGGTGGATATAGTAAAATGACTCGCGCATTAGTCCCGAGAATATTTTTGAAGGCAGTGTAGAGGATCTACATCGGAAGACGGGGGTTGTTTCGTGCACGCGGCGGGCTTTCGAAAAGCCATCAGCGAGCAATGGAGCCGCCATGTTTCGCGATTCCCCTGCATTACGTTCTTTCCGATTATTCCGAGGATTTGGAAGGGAAGAAATACGAGCTGTCAGGTGAATACCGTTTCGGAACCGCGCGCTCCCTTCTCCGTTCAGACAGCAAAGAATTGCTCAATGTTATCTCAAAGTTGAGATTCATGAGCAGCACTGGGACAAGAATATTTTGTTCCGTGCTCGTGAACGGCAGACGAATGTTAAAATCGGGAAGGACGAGCTGAGGAAATGAGAAAAAATACATACATACTTACACTATTAGCATCATTTGAGCCAGATTTCTGCAACGTTTCAGATTTTTTTGAATTTTCGAGTAGGTTAAACAAACCAGTTAATATCACCGAATTGTTTAATAAAAAGCCCAGTAAATGACCGCATATTTTTATTAAGAATTGTATTTATTAATGTTCGTTTAATACGCAAAATTAAAAACATGGGATATTAAAAGTGCAACTACACTGTATTTATAAACAAATAGTAATTTTTAAATTTACAATTGACATTTCTTTGCCTAATGGTCATTCACTGGTATGCGGTCAATTACTGGTTGGTTTACCCTAGTCGAACTTCCTTTGTGTTTTATCTGTAATATAAAATCGAAAACTTCCAGAGATTGCTTTGAAAATTCAGCATATTTTACCAGCGAGAATAGGATGATCGATAAGTGAAACGAGCTGTAACGAAATCACTCGAAATCTTGCTGCGAAGCTAACGACTCGTTGCAAATCGTTAAAAATCACTCTGCTCAAGTGGAATCCGAAACTTCCCAGCCTTTACATTTACGACGCGCTGGTTCTTACGATTTCTTGCAAAATCTCGCGTAATCGCTTGGCAGACATATTGAATTCAGTTACTGTAAGATCCATGTTACTATTAACGAATTATTGCTTTATATTAACCTACTCGAAATTCTAATCATTATTCGTATAATATAGTCTGTGATTTTGCCTGAGGCGATTCCAAAGCATGCTTCATGAATTTATAGCAAAATGGCGAGGGTCAGCTTTTGAGGTTAGGTTTGGTAGTAGCATAATCTCCTACGAGCCTTTACACCTTAATTATCAGTTTCCATTCTATATTCCTCTTCACCCTTTAGTTTCTAAACTTTTATAATTATAGGTATGGGTAATAAAATCAGGTTATTATTGTGATATGAAGCAAGAAATGGCAAAATCACAAGTCCACCTAAATTATTTTTATTTAAAATCTTCCATTTATTACAAAATATTATTCTAAGTATTACTTTTTACATTTAACACTATATTTACGCCTTTGGAAAAACTGTAATTATCAAATTTTCGCGACAAACTTGTAAATTTTTATGAGTCCTCCTCTGTTAATAGGTTATGTCTACCAGCAGCGATATAGAAACGCCTCAGAAGAAGAAATCAGGAGGTAGGTTAACATTAGACTGGTTTCGAGAATCAGAACTATTTGAACAGCCGAACAAAACTTTCCCTGCTGTAGACTTGTTTAACTTTTAAGCTGTATCTCGACACCTTACAACTCCAGAACCATTGGAGCCGCTCGAACCCCCAAATATTGAACTTGAAGGTCCGTAAGAGTGTTTCTGTTAACGCAAACCTCACTAGAAGTCCACTTTCATCCCCAGTTTTACCATCGCCTCGCTGCCTAGAGTATAATTTATTTATATAAATAGGTACATACAACTCAAAAATCTATAAATTTTAAAATTATTCGTCTGTCGGCTTTGTGGGCGTCACTTTTATATGGTTGAGCGTTCCAAAAGCTATCATGCCATAAATATTGAAATTAATACAGGAAATTAAATAAATTTTATTATTGGCACTATGGTGCACTGATAATATTTTATTTTTTATAGAATGTTCGATTGAAAAGTTTGAAAACTTTTACTTCAGAATCTCCCCACCCCCCTTTCGCCTCCACAAAGCGTCAGCACTATTAAAGGCTGACAGAAATATCGCAGAGTAAAGATTTCTAAATAACAAGCGAGTACACCTCGAGAAGCCTGTCTGCTTGCAGGTAGAGCCATTGAGGATCAATCGGTGGCCAGAAGGACCCCCGTGTAAGTGTACTCCGTGGGCGAAAAATGGCGGATACTTAAGTGGCACCTAAGAAATTGCGGCGGCCAAGCCCCCGATATCCGGAAACGAAATTGCACTCGAGCCAGCAATCGTCTGGTAATGGCCGACGTGCAAGCTGCCTTTTCGCAGAGTGAGAAGCCGCCGGTAACTTGCTAGCTAAATCCAGGGAGATGCAATCTCCAGGAATTAACGAACCGCATCTAAGTGCCACCGACACTTGACTCCAAGTTCGAACGACGCCTACGAACTCCCTTCCGCCCCACCCTTCTTTCTCCATCTTCTTCCTTTCCCACTCTGAATGCCCCTTCGAGTACGAGAAGTCCTTTAACGGCGTCGAAATACGGGATTTTCTGGATACCATGAGCCCTGTCCCACTGATTAGCGTCTTCAGTACCCCCTGAATTCGAGAATTTAGAGAACTCGTGCTTGAGTTACAAGAATTTATTGACGTTGAAGAAAGTGGCAGCAAGTCCTTTCTAGCCTGGAGTCAATACGTTGAAGGGTTACGGTTTGCAAATATGTAGCGAATAAGCTAAACGAACGAGCTACAGTGAGATCTCCACAGCGCATGCGTGAGCGCAAGATGGAAAATGGGGGGAGAAGTCGACCCTCCCCAGTTCACAGCGAGATGTTTATAGAAATAGAGGCGACTCAAGAACCCGCACACACTGATTAGAACACAAATTTGTGGACTTATAGAGTGTGGCGAGACAAGAAGTGTGCAAAAACTAACCTCAAAGTCAAACACGCACTCCACTTTTTCGAAATAAGTTTTTAAAAAAAATACCAAGCGAAAATACCTTCTTTTCTAAATTTTCTTAACGCGTGTTTGCAGCGCTTAGTACATCACCAAACTTTCGTTTGAAACATTTTTTTCTGTCTCTTGTACTTTAACAGTTATACGCGGAAAGTGGGAGTGCCTATTTGACTTTGAGGTTAGTTTTTATAACTTTTAAGGGCGATTGGGCATAAATGAAGGATACCGTTGTTCTTGTCTTGAGTCACTCTATAAACACACAAAGTTGCGTTCCAATCGGTGAGTGCGGATTTCACGGTGTTCTTTTATAAGTGCCTAAACCAAGGAACGACGCTGTCCAACTCCTATTTCTATCAACTTAAGGCCCGCGTAAAACCAGAAGCACAAGCTCATGATCATATAAACCGTAATCACGAGTTGCTAGGACGTTGCAACAAATCACTTGAATCCTTGCGAGTGTTTCCTCCTCAACGCCACCCTTGCCCCGCAGCGACCATTAAAACCGAAACGTATTCCGTTGTAACGGTCATTAATCAACGCATCGATTCACCAGCATTTTCACCGCCGTCCAATAATTCCAGCCATCATTTTTCACGGTACACGCATTAAATGGAGTATTAAATCGAGGCACTAAAATCGAATCACGCGTCGCAGCTGAGAGGTCCATCCGCGCCGATGTGACACCTCGCGGTTCCCGGACGATCGTTAAAGCGCCCCCTACAAAATGGCCGGTCGTAAATCAGAAAATAGTCGATCGAACATTCGTTATGTGAGTAGCGAGCTTTTGCCTGCCGCCTACGCGACGGAATAAAGGGTGAGGATCGAGAAGGGTAGCAGCTGGAGACTGACAGCTTTGACCGTAAAAATGACGACACCCTCGGTTATTTTATTATAGGTTACTTCATCCCTGGAGGTGGCTCTAGGTTTCGATGGGAATAGCTACAACCAGGCTGTAGCTGGTTTGTTACACGGAGTGGTACAATTATCAGCAGGTTAGGTGCCTCTGAAAAATATGCTCCAAGGGATTTCAATGATGTTGCTGACTGATTCTGCTGGTGGCACTATGAAACTGACGAGAAGAGGCTTCGGTCAGGTTTACTGTAGACATAGGACTGTAAAGACTACTATAGATATGCTACTGCAGGTCTACCGCAGATTTGCTGCGGATGAACTTAAAATTCATTACTATTGAATGTAAGTGGTGTTCCTTCTTGGTGAAAATATTTTGGCACTGATATGAACCGAACTTACTGTAGATATAAGTACTAATACTGGTTTACTACAGATATGCTAGTAAATGCCTGCTAGAGATATACTGTTGTCGGTCTACTGAAAGCATACTTAAAACTTTTCACTATGGAATGTTGTAAACTGTGCTAGTTTTTAGCGCAAATTGAAGAAAGTCGTCAAAAACACCTTCTAAATTCCACTCAAACAATCTATACTGCAATGTCTAAGAAATTACCTTAAAGCGGCATTCTTGCGCCATCTCTACTTTGGAATTACAATCTTGTTAAAGGAATTGCTCAGGAACTCTCTAACCTCAAAACAAAATCGCGAGCATCTGAAAACCGATCAGTTCCTCCAGCTGGCCCCCGTTAATTAAGAGTAATTGCTATACCTGTTCCTACCCAGGACAAAGAGAGGTTTGTCCTCCAGTTTGCAATCACTTAATCGCAGGGAAGCCGAGCCTAGGGAAGGTTACTTCCCGGCCTGGCAGGGAAGGAGCCGAATTGGAGTAATTACAAATGCTAAAGCGAGAGAGATGTCACGCCAGCTAGGGTAAACGACGGGGGACGAGAGCCAAAGGCTGATCGGGCTGCTTCTTTGCATGGTAGCCTGAGAGATTGCCGCGAGCTGAGAGTCGATCGGCCGGAGTGTAATCGCCTTTAACCCTTTGAAGAGGGACCAAAAGTCCTCCAGTAGTTTAAACACTTTTGGTTAGGAATACGACGTCTCTAATAACATTTGAAATATATTTATAAGCTTCCTGAGCATTTCTTTTAGCTCTAAAGAAATGAAAGTGATGTAGATTTCTTGCTGAACCCCGGGGTGGATGTATGTGTAGTGTATACTTATGAGTACCGATGGATGTAAGTAACCATTTTGAACTGTACTATGTACAACCTGAATTTTTAATCATTTCAGCGCTGTGAACATGTATAGTATGCGTTACGGTCAGTGTGCAAGCTTTGCGCGTAGAACGCCTACAGGCATCAGCAAGTGTGTTAATGAATTCAATTGAAACAGGTAAACTTAGAAACCACATTATAGTCAGGCAGCTCAAAGTTGGAATGAATATAATTGGTGGACTAATTGTGTGGCCTCCAGGGCCACAAGATTTAAATCCACCTGATCTCTAATTCCGGGGTCAGGTAAAATCCATAACGCGTCCTGCTCGAATTCAAACTTCTCAAAAATTACAAGAACGTGTAAGAAACGGAAGCAATACGTTTGGATACTATCAGGCGAGTGTTCTAATGCTCAAAACTACACTATGGTAAACTCTCGCTATGGGCTCGCGTCGGGGCTGGCAGCGGGCGCTTAACGTATAGTTGAGCTGAGCTCATAGCGAGAGTTTACTGTATTGCCTCTCTATACTCCCACCAGCGCGTATAGACAGAGAAAACTGTATTAAGATTTTCTGTACGATTATCAACTTTAGTCGACGGTTGCTCACTGATAATTTTTATTTACTAGCTATTGTTACAATTAGATATAGCAGCGCTCCTAAAATATTTAATGAAAGTAGTAATACGCGTTGTTCTCGGTCGTCAGACAAAATTGCGCGTCGTAAGTCCGTCAGGTTAAATACTCTGACCTAAGCACTGTAACACCTGTACCTCGAAAACGAAAGGTTCCTGAACCCAAATTTATCAGAAACTTGTCTTATTTTCCAAGTATAAAATACTTGGCCCATAAAGTTGGTGCCACTACTTTTGAATCACTCTGTATAGTATAACATCTGAATATTAAAATGAACAAGCAGTAAGTAAAGTGGCCGCCGTCGGGTTCGAAAATGGACTCCCGGTCGTCTACAGCGGCGGCGCGACGTTTGAAACGTAATCTCGTGGCAGCGTAGCCAAGAGGAATACCATTATAATTTCGCGGGGCGAAGAGGCGCCGCGGGACAATCCATTAGCAGCAGAAACATATCCGTGCGTTGAGCATTACGGGATCCGTGTATATCTCTGGCTGCGCTGCTGGTCGATCGCCGCTAATTAATGTAATAAACGGCCCGGTAATCGGCTATAAATAATAGACGCAATGGAATGTGTGACGATGATTAATAATCGAGCGCTCCTGGGTGTCTAGCATCTGCGGATGCGACTGGACGCCCGCGGGCGGGGCTGTGTGATAGGAGGCGTGAATTAATTCGTTGTGGTCGGGGATTACTTTTCGAGGAGGTTGTAAATGTGACGAGCTGCGGGGAGCCTGTCACGAAATTCCTTTCGACGAAAATGGAAATTGTTGGGTTAATGACTGCGAGAGTATACGTGTACTGCGTGGGTCCGACTATGTAGAGAAAAATGATGGTTAAAACGGATGTATTTGTATGTGTAGGTATTACAGAGGTGTGTTCAGGTGGACACTTTGAATGTTATTAGATAGTATGACTGACCTACTCCTCCATTTTAGAAATTACACTATTTTCTGTGTTTTAGAAATTGGGTGGAACTACAATCAAGATCAGTGGTGTTAGCCTGTCAGGGTTATTTTTCGATTTCCTGGAGACCAAGTGGCACTACCTAGTGGTAGGGAAGAGAGTCAGATGAAGAATTATAGAAGCACATAGTTTAGATGTTGCAAAATAAGAGCTAGGGTTGAGAGTACAGACACGTAGAAAGAGGTTTCAGTCTGAGTGAAATGGATGGATGGAATATATCCCCAAAATTTATCCCCATTCTGGTTCTAAATTTCTATGTACTAGAAACAACTACCTAAATTGACAGGTTATTAGTCTTTAATTATCAAACTAAGTAGATATGACAACAGATCATTAAAGAGCAATTATTAAACAATCCTGTAACCTCTAACTGGTGTCAGTTATAGTATACTGTAGTATAGTGTTATTTCAGCCTTCCAAGTTTAGGTGGTATACCCTTAGAACAGAGATTCAGTGTTAGCATTACAACTAGCTTCATCAAAGTTATATTCTACTTAGGAAGCCTAGACATATGTACACGCATCGCATACATATAAACAGTCATGAATCACAATTTTTTATTTTGTCAAATATTACCTGGGTGCCTAAAAAATTGCCAACACTTTAAAAACCTCAAATATTGCATTCCACTGCACCTCCCAACACTACCTAAAACTGCCGAAGGCTGTCACACATTTAACCTTTGGATGCTACGCACTTTAGACTAAACAGTCACATTAAAATCTAAAATCCTTACACCAATGACAATACTAAATAACACACCTACTATACCTAGCCCAGACATAGTGGCTGCCCAGGAGCCTCCTCAATTCCAGTGTAAAGGGATATCCCTGAAGGTACAAACCACCAAATGCATTCTTCATCACCTATTACAGACCTGAATGAATTTGATGCCATTCCTACGCATTTAGGGTCTAAAGCAGAGTTGGGCAATATGTAATCTAATTACAACTTACAAATTACGATTAAAATGTATTTGTGTAGTTGATTACACATTATTTTCTGTAATCGTTAATGTAGGTGGGGGACCACAATTTAATCAACTAGACAAATGAACGATTACATAATATAATGTGTAATCAACTACACAATTACAGTTTAATCGTAATTTGTAAGTTGTAATTAGATTACATATTGCCCAACTCTGGTCTAAAGTACTAATTTCTACCAAATATGCTGGAAACATCCCTTTCTTCCTGACTTAAAGAAGAACCAGTTTGATATTCAGCATGGATCAAAATGAACCCCGTATCCACCAGATGAAGGTTAATCTCCATCTGCCTACCCGGAGGGTAGATCAACTAGTAAATCCTAAAAATTCCTGCAACTACCAAAAGGCATTGCACACTACCCAAACCAAGCACATATGTACTTCTTATTTCTCAGTCTACTTCCCAGAGTAGTCACCACAGCAGCCGCCATTTCGGTCCCCCTCTACAACACTATCCCACCAACATCTCATACAGTCCAACTGTTAGGTTCCTGGGATCTTCTCTACCTACAAAAACAGACCACTCCAGGAAAGCTTGAGGCTCCACCTCAAGCAGGAGCCCCGCTTAATTCCAACGCAAACATCAGTAGCGAGTCCTTGGTTGCGCGTGTACACGAAAAGCAGTAGGACAGAACATAAATTAATGATCTTTGCCTAAGTACCGGAGATAATTTAACGGGTATTAACTAACCCCGGGGCCAGGCGTAGCCGTTAGAGCTACTCCACCAGCCGCGAGTGCTTTATGAACGTTATTAATTAATTTGTATTTGTCGCGCGCCGCATGATCGTTATGGCTAGGGCGTCGTTAATAGCCGACCAATCAGGATCACGAACGGCCCCGGGCGAACTTTGAGTCTCATTAGCTGAAATATAATATCGTTCCCGCAGAAAGGATACAGGAAAAGCCTTTGGCGGCCAATAGCTCAGCGCGAATTATTAAATATCAATGCCCGTCGGACCGACACGCCTGACTAAATGTATTAACGGTCGATTGTTTATAAACGCTCTGGGAGGTGGCCACCAATTGCGCATAGCGAAATTACATCGCTGTATCGTAATTAATGGGAGGAATTGGTGGTGACACGTGGAATATGGTGAAAAGTGGGATTGTACTAAATTTTGTTATTGAAGTTGGGGAGGGGGGTGTTAGCTCCTTGTATCGAAATATTTCTCTCAGACACATCAATATTTGAATTGTTGTTAAACACTGATATGGTTAAGTGGAAGAATTAAAAAAATCAAGTGAATTATTAAGCTTAAAAAGTTCAATGTTTAATAAGCACAACATTTATGAACTAATCTATGGGAGATTAGTATTGAGGATTAATCACTACTTTTAGTGCAAGAATTTGAACGCTTCTCTAATTTAATTTCCAAAAATATTTGAGACTTGGATACTCTCCAGTATCTGCGGCTCTATTGTGCATAAAATGCTTTGAACTTCTGGAAATAAATATTCAAGCTACCCATCGCAGATTTTCAAAAACCGAAAAATACTGCAGGCACTGGCGTCGAATAATAATCAGTGAATTATTCTGATCCGTTATTTCGATCGGCAGGGAACGTGGCGCCGCGTACATATGCAGTCTCGATACGCAAAATATTTCAGTCTGTTCGATTAACCCCCTAAAGCCATAGGGTGGCGCGAACGCAGGTGCGTGAACAAGTTTTAAAATTTATAACCGACTACAAATTTCCGCATCGCAGAGGCTGTAACCGGATTAATGGGGAGGGGTGCCAATAAAGACTGCCGCCACTCTCCTTAATATTAAGGGGCACTTAAGACGATCCCTTAAGTCGAAACATCGTCACCTCCTGACGCAACGGCGTCGTGTTGTGAACACTTCACAAACACATCTTCCTCTGAAAAAAATACGATTTATGCAGTGACAGAATTAGCGAAAATACCTCGAAACAAGTACATATAATATTTCAATGTACAATTTTCAAAACATCACACATGTACCAAGCAAAAGTGACATTAAGACTATCAAGAATGCTCCATTAAACCGTCTAAAAGGTAGAGTAAAAACAGTATACTGTGAACAAGCTAGACAGTGCAGAAAGAAAGCGAAAGTGCTTTGTCCTGAACTTCGATACACTTATATGGGATGTTCCAAAATTGTGGGGCAATCCTGATGCAAAAAGACAACGAAATGTCCTTTACCGTTTTGCGATCCGAGGCTTCGTTCACGAGATATCAACAGTTGAATATTAGCGGTCCAAGTTCCGGCGCGCGCCGTTTAAAGCCGCGTCAGCTGATCGCGCGAGCGTTCACTGCGCCGCACTCAGTTATTGCCGCGGAACTGGGACCGCTAATATTCATCAGTTAATATCTCGAGAACAAAGCCTCGAATCCCAAAACGGTAAAGAACTTTTCGATGCCTTTCTGCATCAGGATTATTCCTCAATATTTGCAGACCCCGTATCTCGACAACTCTCGATTTAGCCTAATAATTGTATATCCCTGGACCCGTACTGTATATAAAAACCGTTACCAAAATATAGCTTATTATTAACTACACCCTGTCTCTTCCTCCCATTTCAACAGCGTCAATTATCTACCACAACACTCATCCTCTATCCAAACAGGTTTTCAACCACCGATCCAGCACCACGAAACGTCCACACCGAACAAAGTGAAGGACATTTCCCTTTAAAACTGATATATCGCTCGGGCGGTTAATAGTTCCAACCTTTTTTCCGCCGTTCCATCTATTACAAGCTCCCGCCTAGCCTGGGCCGTGCCGATGATTTACAGCGCGTACGCGGCGTCGCTGAAAGCATCGAGTTAATCGTTATTTCCTGGCCAAGTTGCTCTCGCGGCGACCAGAGACGCGGGGATGACGGTCCTGCGAAGAGAGCCAAGAGGATATCAGCTCCGCGCGCGCTTTATCGGCCAGAGTGCCCGGGGCGGGGAGGGTGGCTTAATAATTTACAACGACAAGACACACGCCCCCCGTTATTGGCCCATAAAGTATCCCCGCTATGCCTCTACTCGTTTACCCGCCGCCACCGTGCTTTATATCGTCGTCTTCGGCCCTGCGCCGCGGGATGGATTGGCAAGGGATTCTTGGGGCAACGATTTCGACCGAAGTGTCACTTTTACGCTGATCATTTGGCGGATATGTGTTCTTTTCAGTGTGATGTACCTTACTTCTGACGCTTTTCACTGTTCTGCACTGATGGACCCACCTGAGTTTAAAGAAAGCTCAGTTTTGGGTGTGTCTAAATTTTGAAGAAATTGTGGAATTGTGATTGAAAATCTCCATTTTGTATGTATGCCTGAAGCGAGTGAAATAGAGATACATTTGGATTCTCTATTTTTTAAAATGATTTATCTTGTTTCTGTTATTGTTTCATTATTATGGCGTTTTACTACATCAAAGAAAACAATTGCTACCACTTATAAAGTTTTTAAAAATTTTTATAAATTTTATATATAAATCGTTTCCTGTAATCAATGCACAATAAATACTCTGTGGCGTGATCGCAGTAAAGAAACTGAAACCAGTACTGTTTGTTATTACGTTGTACATTCGTATAATTTAATCACCGCGAAATCTGGTTTCCTCTGCCCAAATGAGTAACGCAGAAATGAAATTTGGGCTCGGCCAAATGTGAAACGTGATATGATGCAACAATAATACTTCAGAATTATGGAAAACATGACATAACGAGATGTCTGTAATAACACATCGAATCACGCAAAAACAGATTAATCAGGCTCTCGAAAATGCGTGCAGATTGCACTAAAATTGAAGTCTGGTCGAAAACAAAGCATAATGAGGGCTGTCCTGAATGCTACGGCCGTTTAAAAACCCCATAGGATTTTTAAAAATGTTCCAAGTGTAATAAAATTTTTAAGAAATATGTCTGGAAAGAACTGCAACCGAAAAAAAACGAATAACAATCCACCATTTTAGGTTAGGTTGGAAAACAGTCTTCAGACTGAACCACGCCTTTGCGATAGCCCTGTTCTTCTTTTCTTTTATTTATTTTGGGTACGCAATAAATACGCTTAATAATAATAATAATCCAATAAAAAAGAAATTTAAATATTTACATAAAATGTTTTCAACAAACACGTGTGCACCTAACTCAAAATTAGGACAGCACCCCCAATCCCCTTGGCCTTGATCCGGCCTTGCATCTCACCCGGTAGTACACCCTGAACACTGGACAAGTACTCCATAATTTCCCCACTAAACAATAAATTAATCATCTCAGAATGAGTCCCCAAAAGGAAACAATATAGAATGCTACAATACGATAATCTACCCTTAAGTAAACCCCAACAATATACTGAATTATGGTCAGCATGATAAGCCCCTAAACATATAACTTTTCAGAGCACTAATACAAAATCTATGCGCATAAAACAGATTCTGGTTGCTCGAAGGGAAGTTTCACTGGCGGGCGATCCTCAGGTGCAGACGAGACTGGAGGCGCTTCCCCTATATTGCAGCCCGCCCCTAACCACCCTCTCTCAGTGCACAGAGCGTTGGGCGACGTCGACGACAACCCTTATATTATGACTCTGATCTTCGGTGCGATGACGAGAGACGCTTCTAATTAAAATCTCCGGATTTTTTATCCCCAACGCGTTTCCACCCCGGCGAGCAAGGGTAAGGGTGAGCATGCCAGACGTTCGGCGGCGCCGCGAGAGGGGGGGGGGGTGGACGATGACGATAGAAGGGGGAGGGGATTAGTAGAAGGAAAGGAAGAAATAATTGAAGTCGTTCATCCGCCCTTCGCGAAAGCAATTAACACCGGTCACGGGAGAAACACGCGAAGAATGACGAGTAAAGCACATTTTATTTGGTTTCCGGCGGCGCGCTGCTCGGACGATACAGTGGCTGGTTGTATTATGGAGGCGGGTGAAATGAAAACGTTCGGAATTTAATTATACACGCGGAGCTCGCGGGCGGAGGGAAATGTTCCGTTTTCGAAGTTTACTGTGCTGAGTGGTAGTTGTATTTGCTATGTACAAGGTGAAAATTTGATGCCTCTCCGGCAATTGCTGCAACGAATCGTTATTTTAGATGGTTGCGTTTCGATAGTGAATTTGAACGCTGATGGATCTGACAAGGGAAGATCCCGAAGTCGGAAATTCAAAAAATTCTGAAACTTTGTGGATATGTAGGGAATTTCCTCCTGATTACAACGCAATTTTTTTTTTGCTGCCCAAAATCACTTTAAGGGGGTGAAATTAACCGCTGAAAATCTGGTTATTTTCAGATTTTGTGTTATAACTCGTGAAATGTAAAATAATTTTTTTACCAAATGATAGATCTAATTAAAAGAAGTAACTTCTGTCTTGAAACTTTTTTTCTATCTCGTACAGTTCGCGAGTTATAACACAAAATCGGAAAATAGCCGAATTTTCAGGGGTTAATTTCACCCCTTTAGTGTGATTTTGGGCAGCAAAAAAAATTACGTTGTAATCAGGAGGAATTTCCCTACATATCCACAAAGTTTCAGATTTTTTTGAATTTCCGGGTTCGGGATCTTCCCCTGTGAGTGATACTTGTCTGGGTTTTGGAGGTGGAGCAGCAAGTCTTTAAGATTATGAGTACGTATTATGGAATTATGAGATTTATTTGGGATTCGGAGAAGGTTGTTGTGAAAACTATTTTTTGGAACATTGGATTTCAGGAAATTCTAATTCCAAATAATTAGAATACAAATTTTTGTTGCACTTGGTGCACGTGATTATCCCACAGATTTTATAAAATGTTGTAACTCTAGGAATATCTATAATTTAAGAAGATTATTATTAACTTTTGGTTCATTAGGATTTTTAATATTGTTTTAGGTTAGATTATTAGGTAATTGTTTAAATTATTATTTTTCAAATGACAGTTAAATATAATGCATGTCATTTTTGGTTATTATTTTATATTTTATACATTATCTTTTTTTTTAACTAAATCAGACCCAAACTCCAACCCCTCGTCCACGAAAGATATTTATAAAAACACAATCAACTTCCCCTTTCCAATAGTATTCAACCCCTATCTCTGCCTAACGCCTACAACAGTCAATAATCCCCAGAACTAGGTTATGATGAAGGTTATGATGAAGGTTATGATAGGTTAAGTTGAAAAACAGTCGTGACTGAACTTCGCCTGTGCATGTGTCTTTGTTTACGTTCGTTGCTTGTTTTTTCTTGTTCGCAATAAAGACGGTTAATAATAATAATAATAACTACAAAGATTAAACGTAAAATCTCGAAGTTACGTAACAACATACTTACCCTACCACAGCAGATAATCTCCACAAATGCACGTACACCTAATCATCCCCCTCCTGCTAACAATCCTAATCCTAAACTCGATTTACTTCGACCATCCATTTATTACTGTTGCAGGCAGTAAACTCGGGTGCCACTTTAACCAGCAGAAACACGTTTTCTGCGGACATTGTCAGGGAAGTCGTCGCAGGGAACATGTCCCTTCGTGTCCCGTGCTCGTTACCGCGAAAGCGCGCGCTTGTGCACGCGGTATTTATCTGGCGGAAACCGTGGCCATAACTTCGTTTCCATGGGAATTGTTCGGCAACAGGTGGGGAAAATTTCCACACACAGGCCACCCTGCCACCCTCGTTTGTCGTTCCAACTCCCCTCCCACCCCTTCTCCACCCTCCCCGTGTCGCCGACCCACCCTCCGTGTCTTTCAGCTCGCAGCGAACAATGGAACAATTTAGTTTTCACCCTCCCTTTCTTTCGGACGTTCCTTCGCGCTACTTTTCCAAATTTCCCCAAACTTCCGGTAGTCAATGGAAACGCGCGGGAACTGAAAGCCACGCGGTGGCATTTTCACTGATTTTTTATTTAATGCTGTGATTTTTGTCAAGAAGCAATAACAGTGGGGGTTGAAAGTATTTGACGATCTTGAAATGTTTGTATTTCTGTTTTTAAATATTTTTACCTTTGATCTCGCATGCGTGGAAAAATACAAAAGGAGGGTTTATTGGCACCCTCAAAAAAGGGGATTTGTAAAAGGGAAAGAAAATTGGATTTTATTCTTTAATAAATTTTTATAACACATCAAATAAATTTTCCGTAAATATATTTTTATTTAGCCAATTCAGCTCCCCCAAGAGTAATCCTGAGTGCGGCACTGAATTCAATTTTCCCAAATTTTTTACTCAGGCAATTTTCATAATTGCTGACACATTTCTGAAAAATGTTTCACTGCTTGAACATATAGATTTAAGGACTGCAATTTCGTTTGGTAAATGCAAAATGGCGCTGGCCTTGGCTACTTCCGCTTTGTCCAGTGAACGGAAAGGGGCTGGTGAATGGAGAACTAGCCGGTTGGTAACCAATCCTCAGGGGTGCGATCAGTTATTTAGAATTTCATGACCACTCTCGACACGGGCTCCATCGATTTCCCAATCGCGATGGCGGCTCTTCTTTCCGGTCAGCCGTGAGGATGATACTTTTTGCCTGTACCGACGAACACGCCAAGCTAATTTCAAACTTGTTCCCGAATTATTTTCATCAAACATACCTCAACGTGAAGAGCGGAAACATTAGCCCAGGTGAAGAAGTGAATGAAAAAGAACTTGGGGGAGGGAAGCAATGTAAATTTTGGAAATTTTACGCACCTAAGCTAATAAGCGTCTACGCTTTTCCGTAAAAATATAAAATATTTTAACTTAAAAGTGTTAAGACAATTTCAAAATTAATTCAAAATGACAATTCACATATGAGTTATTGTTATTTTGCTACTTGAAAAAAAAAATTGAGGAGGACAAAAACAGAGGAAAGAACTCGATGACAAGATAAGAATGACAGATACCGTCTCAAATATCGAAAAGTCTCCGCGGCTGTCAGTCTCCAGAAATTATCCGTTGCCGTGCGGAAAGCGCGTGTTCCGTTCGAAGTGACGCGCTTTCGTCGCTTCTTCAACTAATTCCTGTGAGACGGAGTTTCCGCCTGTAACTCAGCTCAGTCGGCTCGCCGCGGCTAATTAAATGTTTCCGAACGCGCGCGAAAGAGGGATGTGGTGGGGGTGGCGGGCAAAAGCGTGTAATAAAAGGGCGACGTAATAGAGCGTAATTAAAAACGACATTACCATGACATTATTAACGTAACGCGAGAAAGGGAAAGACGGCACGGGGAACGCGCTAATTAACGGCAATTAATTAACCCAGTGCGGTCGAATTAAAAAGGTCCGAGCCTTTTACTGGCCGATGGAACGTTGTTCAACCGTTACCATTGAACTCTCCGGAACGATTAAATTTTTTTAGTTGCTTCGGAGAGGTGTTAACTCGTTTTTCCTTTTTTCCCCCCGCATTTTTTGTGGAGTTCGAAATTTATTTTAGCATTTTTTGCTCCCTCGTCGGCGGTGGTTACGTTAAACTATTGGCAGCAATCGATGCAACGATTACACGATTGGTTTGCCGTAAAGTTTTTCTGTTGGTAATTTTACAGATAGTTTTTTGCGGTGTTAGTAGCTGTTTTGAGAATATTTGAGGCACGTTTCTGTAAATTGTTTCTGCTTTTGAGAGGAAGTGAACGTGGGGCGAGAGAAATTAATTTGGCCAAAGTAGAAAAGTATTCAGGGGGTAAAATAATCGATTTGAAATTCCTGAATTAATAGATGTCACAAGTTTTATTTGTTTATTATATATATGCTTTGTATTAATTTATTAGTTCGCGACGAGACTTAACTAAGACTTCTTACTTTTGTTAACAATAATTAATACTAACCAGTATTCCAAAACGTATTAATTATTGCATTGTCACATTTTTTAGTGTTAATAGGTAATCTTTTCCCACAATTTTCTGTATTCCACAATGACATTTTTTTTTGTATTTTGCAAGGAGCTGTTAATCACTACTAAAATATACATGTGAAAGTGTTATACAATATTGTAGAAATTGACCTGAATATTTCAGTGCATGGCTTGTAATTTCGTATTTTATATGAAAGATTGTTGTAAGATAAACGCAATATTTTTTTCGGTTACTGTACTTAAGTGTCCTCCTTTAGGTACTTCACATAAAAAACGGCACACGTGCTAAGCCATTAACAAGGATAAAAATCGAGCCTTTGAAAAAACTAAAAAATGACTTCTATTATGTAGGGAGTGTATAGTATAGCCTAGATAGTCTAAGGCATCCATGTTCAAGCAGACCCTTTGTCGATCCCCCAACGGGAATGATCCCTACGAAACTTTTGGCCTTAACTCACCGACTTGTCGCGAACAATCTTTGGTCACTCAAGAAACGGGGAGGAAACTCACCTGAAGCAGAAAAAGGGAAAATTTAAAATGAATCGAGGAAAACGCCCCAAAATCAAGGAGTCACTAGTTGTGATCTAAACTCTAATAAATATACTTCCAATTTTGAGTTCGAGGTGAATAAATTTATGGCCTAGCGTTAAATAATATAAAGATAATAGCGAAAATTCTATCGCTGCGTTATAAAACTTGCGAAAATATTGCTCAGGCATGTTAGTCTGTTGATATGAGCCTCCCGGCACATTGGTCCGCAATCTCAAGTCGCTCCAAATACAAAACCAACGTCATATTCAGTCAACTATCATGAAAAAAAAATAAATCTACGGCTAATAGAAACAATACGTGAATTTACAATTTTTTAAAAGTATTTAGCCTGTATAATCAATCTTCATAAATAATAACCACGTTATCTAAACATCTTGATATCCTCGAATAAAGTCTTGCCATGCGTATAATTGGTTGTTCACAGATCACGTAAGATGCAATTGGCGAGTGACATGTAGATTTTACTGTAATTTATGACAATAAACGTAATTGCTTCATTCTTGAGTTTCTTCAGTTTCTACTAACAATCTGGAGACCGGCTAAGCTCATATAACAGAGGAAACACGACAGTCACAGAAATCATACCTTAGTTAACGTACAACGACGGTTAATCGTTTTTCAAATTGCCGTGACACTTCGTTTTTTAATGATTGGAAAGACAGTCTGGAGCAACGATGTGTGAGAGACAATACTTGTTCATTACCATATTAACACTCGGTCACAGTTGTACGAGGGGCGACAATTAATTCTCTTCGGGTTCCACACAGAGACACAGACAGAAATTGTGCAAGTGAATTACGCGACTGTTGATTCGCGACGATTTAAAACGAACTTGCAGTCGCACTCGAGCGAATTATTATCGCGCATTGTCACGATCGGCATTCCACGTAATTATTTTCCCAGCGTCGCATGACAATCTCTTGTACAATTTAAATTTATAACGACGACTAATCCATGCACTATCGATTTTCCTTTGTCTCTTCGTAAGACGATATAAAGGGTGATTCATAGGTGGATCTGAATGCTTTTGGAGGCACAGGTGAATCTATACATTGAAATGAATAAAAACTGTTGAGCGAATTTTAATTAATTAATTAGAATTATAAATATATAGATAATACCATATAAATAAGATAAATGAATATAAAGATACGATAAAGGGATATAAAATAGGAGAAAGAAATACATGAAAAAAAAATATTTATGTACATTTTATATGGTTTAGGTGCTACACGTTCCACCCCGTTTTGGATGAATTTTTTGACACTTCGTCTTTAAAAATTTCCCAGTGCCGTCTGCAATGATTAATTATAAAACAGAAAATTTATTTGTATAGTTTAAGACATCTTTAATACAATGCAAAAAGTCCCATTGAATTATATGTAGTAGTTTCCCTTTAATTAATTTCTAAAAATCACCTATTTTTATGGGCTGTGGACCGGAACAGCCCCTTAATAAACACATACTTTTAAAACCACGAAAAGGATCCCATTTTCCATCCCGAACATGACACTTCTGTCTTAAGACATTCTACCAGCTTCTGAAACTCTTCAACTTGTAATTTCAAATCCACCCTAACCCAAACCACAGCGAAACGTGATGACACCCCGTGATATCCGACGTGGCGGAAGACGTAGCCAGCGTAGCGCGTGTAACAGGTGCCCTCTGCCGAAATTTCGAGCGCTGCACGTGTTTTATCAACGAACGTTCCGTCCCATTTCGTCAACGGCTGCGACGAACGTGCTGCAGCGAGAAACGGGGATTGCACGTGCGTCGAAACAACGTTAAACAAAATGTGGAAAACACGAGCTGTGCGGGGTGGACTGGAAGCGTGGACGTTAAATATGGTCGCGGGCATACGTACACTTTCGGAGGCCGAAATATTACGACTGACGGGAATTAATTAATTTTGAGTTGTTGTAAATTGGTCCTAAATCGAATCCAGTACGTTTAGGGCGCTTCAACGTACATATTTGTAATATAGGGAGGATGGTGAGAATAATTCTTACAAAATAGATATCAGATATCTTAACAATATTTAAAAAAAAATATTCCCAAAAAACCGTGGCGATCCCCAAAAAACACTTCCAGAACCAAAGGTTGAGAAGCACTGCATTAGGATGTAGCGTGTCAACACTTCCTAAGGTCGAGGCCAGATATATTGGCCGGTGAGTTTCGTGAGGAGTATTCTTCTATTCTCAACGTTTTCTGACTCGCTCTCGTGTTGCCAGAAAAAGAGTGCGCCAGAAGTGGTGGGGATAACGCCAAGCTCTTGACGTGTAGGCCAAACCGAGTTCTTAGCGTAGAGATACATACATCAGAATAGGTGTGCGTTATCTGCGAAAACGAATTCGCCGGCCAATATATCTCGCCCCGACCTTAGGCTTTGATGCTAAAAAACAGGATGCAGCGACTGAGCAAAAACTTGCGACTCACTCTCCGTAAATTTACGCCGCGACAAATGCCACTGACCACCCCGGAATCCCTTGAAATCCACGTTGAAGGCAGCCCACTCCGATCCTCCTAACGACCCCGTCGATCTTGACGAGAAAAACCCTTTCACCGATCTGCAAGCTGCAGCGAAAGGGAGGCAAACGGGCCAAGGGAAGCTCACCCTTCAGGACTTTCGAGCCCACTTTCCGCGCGGCTCACCCTCGTCGCCTGAAGCGTTCTCCTTTGTCCCGCCGTCTACGCACAATTCCAGGACAATTCCCCTCGTTTCCCAAACGGCTACGGGGGACAGATTCGGAGCGTGCTGCCTCTGAAGCGAGGCGAAAGTCGACGATAGCTCCGCGAGAGGCGAGGACGTACCGACACGGGGTAACTTTGCCGATCCAACTTGTCGCTGGCAAAGCTGCAACTTCAACCATCCAAGTTTCCGCGTCGCGCGATTCAGAAAGACAGGGGTTGCGGGCGGTAGGAGCAGGGGGACTGTTCGTGTTTTGCATACACGCGGCCAGGACGCCTGGATTTACCCCTGCTTAACAGTTTAAACTGTTTTAACTGACTTCTTCCAACCAATTAATTCGACGGCGTCCATGGTGGATTCGCCGTGGCGGGTCTGGTTGTCACTGAGCGAGGGACTTAAAAGCTGATGTTTGGCTATGAATAAGGTGGAAAAAGTGGGAAGTATGTTGGATTCTGACTACTAAATATTTCCTTTTTTTTAAAAATACTGGGAGGATTGAGAGAAGACTTTGATCTTTTGTTTTAGATGATATTTTTATTTTTTCGGGTAGATATTTAAAATCATTCTATGTGCTTCTAGCATCAGCTAGTTGGGAAAATATTAATAAAGCATCCCCTGGTTTTTAAAAAATATGAAAAAGGGGGTAGTCATATTACCTAGTTTGATGGACTAAGGAGCCCAGCCCAAAATCATTCGAAACGCGCAACTAACTTTATACTTTTTTATCTGGGCGTTTATAACAACACCTATATGCAGTATATCATTCTGGGATTTTTGGAGGAACTGTCGTGTCCAGGAACTTTTCTCGATGAAGTGGTCGCTAATGAAAATTGACTTTTAAGGATGATTGACGCAGGTCGTAGCAAGAGTCTAAGCAGGTTAATGTTCTACCTAATTAAACTTCACGCGTATATTTCAGTTACCATGTGCGACCGAATACTTAAAAAACATTTGGACAGGTAATTGAACGATAAGATGAGAGTTTAAAATCGATTAAATTACCAAATTAATTGTCCTAAAGCAGTCAGTTAATTCTCCTATCGAAATCCAAAGGATACTCATACACATTCTGCAACATAAATGTTTGCAACCGTACGCTAAATATACAAACACCTCCATAGCTCAAAGCAGTGGCGTACCTACATCACTTCCCCTAATTGAAAACACACATGAAGCCAGTATGATGACAATTCAGCCCAACTCAAACCCTATCTCCACTGGCACTGACAATACAGTAAACATTGTTTAACTCGTGGTTTCCAAAAACATTCCGTCGAGGCAGTATCATGGCCACCAAAGCGAATTGAAATAATTTCCCGTCGGACAAATTCCAACGGAACAGCGAGCCACGGCGAAAGCTACCTGCAACGATTTCCAATGAAAAATCGGTCGACCGCTGGCGAAACACGAAGAGACAAATTTCACGGCAGTTGCTATCGCAGCAGAAGTTCCGCCCATATTAACGTAATTCGCGGTGGCAGCGAGCGGCGCGGCTTTTTAATTAAAAGTACCGTGCAGCTATTATCTCGCGAACTTATAATCGCGCCTATCCGCCCCTCCACCCTCCTATTCGAGGAAGTCGGCTTTTATTCACGAAGCACGAGACCGTGGCGAGTAATAATTCAAATTTCTATGCTCAGCCTGCGGCCGCACGCCACGGCGGGAAATAGAATGGCCGACCACGACAGAGGACAAGATTGTCTCCATTTACCGAGGAATAACAGATATCCCTGGATCGGGGTCTTTAAAATTCCGTAGAATTACCTACACCTCTTGTAAGGAGCCCACACGACGCTGGGTTACAATTTTAAGTGGATGCTTTAGTTTAACTGTCCGCTTTCAAGGCTATTTTCCGGAATTTACTTAACGGAAACGATTAATTTATACTTATAAGTTTAAAGGATTATTTTTATTTTTTTATTTTTTTGCCACATCGTTTACCATTTCAACCTCTCAATTACTGTTGAAGCGCGCTGTTTCCTCGATCTCTCTGCCAAGTCTCCTTCACGACCCACTGCCATAGACTAACTCGTCGCACAATAACATTCCGCAGAAGACAACAGGAGTATCATAACTTCCTCCTCCTCGTTCCCGTCGGAATTCAAGAGGCTTTGGGCCTGAACTCTTCAATTAGAACGGGACCTCGTCACTCGGGCGTATTTTAGGAACGGAAGGAATCTCTTTAAGCCGGGGCCAGGAACGGCCGGGCGGCTGAAGAACGAGAAACAGGTGTCGCATGCAAATTTATGATGCTCCGCTCGTCGATGAAAGGTAACCAGCCGGCTACTTTTACGGAACAAAAGCGGATTACGGGGATTACGTAAGGCGCGCTAATTTCCTCGGTGAGCGGTCCCAGCTTCTTTCCCCTTTTCCGCCTCGATTAATCTGCAACGTGACACGGTCAGGTGTAACGTTACAGGATTACGATGACAGCCCTGTCACTTTCCGTGATCGTGATACACAGGCAGCCTGGAAAGTGTATTTTTTTTTTTTTTTTTTTTTTGATGAGCGTGATGGATGAGATTACAGCGAGTTGAGGAATTCGGTATGTGTACACCTCCGACAGGACTGGTATTTAGAAGAATAAGAGAGCAATGGAAGCACGCTTGTGTGTATTGGTGGGGACACCTGGATTAGGACGCTGAAAACACGGTGAAAAAAGAATTGAAAATATTCCATCTAGAATGGAACTGCCGCCAACGAACCAGTGGCACAATTTCTACAAAAGAAACTCCCACCGTGAATTAATCATGTAACCCGAGTGCTCAGTTATCGACAGTCATAATCCACGGTTCAGATACCAGCGAAAGAAATCGCTATCGAAGGTGCTGACATAAGCGGTCGCGTGAAATTACACAGGAGTCAGATTTAGGGGAGGGCTTTGATGACCGTTGAAGGGTATAGAGAATGAAGAGCTGCTCGCGAAGAAGACGAAGCAGGGTGAGTTTACATCCGGGGCTGACCTTGGAAAATTTACATGCTAATGAACCAGCGGCTTTCCGCAGTTTCTGCCCACCCAATGAAGTTTCAATTTATTCATGACCGTCACCTTTCCCGTTCTCCGGATCCGTTATGAATTGTACCTGACACGTGACCCTGTCAAGGCCGCTGGGAACGGGAAAAATCGATACAAGGGAACACCAGGTGAACTAATGAATCAGCACAGCAAGATTTAATTCGCTCCTTTAACAGCTTAACGAAGGATTTGGTGAAGTTTGAAGAGGCTTAGTTGTCGCGGACTATGTAATGATCTGTTGGGCAAACAAAATGGGATAAATTCTTTTTCCTTTCATTATCTATTAGTTTTTAAAACGTACTTTTTTTTTATTAAAAGTGTAAATTTCCAGCTGCAGTTGACGAATGTTTTGTTCGAACCCGGTTCTTGTCCCTGAGGAACCAAGATTTCTTTACATTAGAACAGTATTTTTTTAGTCGCGAACCCCTTTTGTAATATTCAAATAACCTGAGACCCTCCAAAATCTCAGAATTATATAAATTTAATTAGTTAAAGAAAACACGTTAAAAAATAGTATTTCAGAATATAATTCCACCTTAATAATATTTTTAATAAAAAACCGTGGCGACCTCCTAGAAAGCACTTCGCGGGCCATAGGTTGGGAATCACTGTATTAGAAATTATTTTCTATCTCCATTAGTTTCCAAGAAATTAAATTAAATAAGTTTTCCAACCCCAAGTTTTAGGGTAGTATTCACCCCCTGAACATGCATCCTAGCTGATAAAAGAGAATATGTGTTCAATATTTTTTAATACACCCTCCCTGTGCTAAATTTCATCAGCATGGGAGATTGTGAATTCAGGGGTGCTCCTTTGTCAGTGAAGCTGTGTGCTTGCAATTTCTAAGAGGATATGGGTTTCAACGCCACTTTGACAGGGATCGAGAATATAGGGCGGGGGCTGGTATAGAAAAATTAGAATAAGTAGAAATAAGTAGGTAGTAAAATAGAGTGGGGATAAATTACGAGCTACCTTAGGTTAGCGATAGAAATAACAGTAAACTAGGAATAAGAAATAACAGTAAGACGTAAGACACAGATAAGAATTTACATCTAACGGGGCTCCACATCAAACATCAATCTTTTCTACTGTAGCCTCTACACCAAAGCTAGCTTACTCAGTTTTCCTTAATAATTTACTCCCTAGCAACGAACCTTTCCCAAAATCACCAGTTCAATTTTTTAACAAACTTCAATACCCAAATTTTCAAGCCTGCAACAAGAAAAGTCAGTCAGAATAATTACTTCCCGTTCCCAGAATCCCGTGAATCCCCTAATTCTGATATTCTCCACCAAGCCGCCATTTTCCAGGCTGCCACAGCGTTCCCTCGTCAAAGGCCTGCCAACTGCGTATAAAATTCCCCCAACTTTGACGGTCGACGCGTGTGAAACTGATAACGTTCGATAAAATCGTCGCGGATGACCGAAAAGAGGTTCTTTGTATTTTTGCAGAGCCGTCGGAGAGGCAGCCGCGGAATCAGACACGAAAAGGAAGGAAAAGGGAATCGAAGAGCGGAAAATCGTGAGGGGACTAGAGGGTTCAATGCCCTCGGTGAAGCACCGAGTTCTGTTCGACTGATGACACGTTAGCGTTCGGTCTTGTAATCAATCTGCATTTCATCGATTTTATTTGACGGAGAGGCTTCTTCCAAGAGACTGACGTCTTCACTGGCCACAAGAGGATAAAGTAGAATGCCTCCTCGACTGCTGGTGGTAAGGAAGCGTTCGAAGAAAGAGGAAAGGAGCAGCCTATACCGACTCGAAGTGTCTTCTTTAGTCAGGAAGACAAGGTGGCAAACCCGAAACGCAATACGCATGTTCACACGAATTCTACACTTCTGGGAAAGTTTATGGTTGAAGCTGTGACTGTAGGGAGTTTGAAACTTGTGTGTATGAACAACTGGTGGAGTGTTTGTTGATACATTGTTGGTATGCCTGGGAATCTTGATATAGGAGATTCACAAACAATCGGGATGTCAAATTAAACTGAGTTTTAGTTTATTTTTTTAGGGAGTATCCCTAGGGGACCAAGAACCTAAGCTGTGTTCAGAAGCAACTGAATGAATCAGTACCATGTTGTCACAAATAAAGATATATCCTATTAACATCGAAATTTTCCATTTTCTTTAGAAAGATATTACTTTATAATAGGTCATTTTCAATTTTGCCATTTTCTTAACCTCTGAAATCTGTCTGATAATTCTAACAACTCGTTCCTAGGCTCTCACAAGAACTATTGTCAGATACACATTCACACAGATTTTTTAATATACAGTGAACCTAGCCTCATTAATGTAATAGTCAGAAATTTCGTGAAAATTTTCCAAAAAAAAAAAAAATAGTGTCAGGTCATATTCAATACCAACAAAATATCACATCATGCTAACAAACCAAATTTAACGTCTAAGCTAGTGTTCCCATCATTTAAGTAAATTTAATAATTAAATAAATATAAATAAACAATAATCAATTTGAAACTAAGCTAAATTTAATAATGTAACAAAAACACATTAAAAATAAGTCATTCAGATCATAATTCTAAGTTAATAATATTTAAAAAAAAAAAAACGTGGGGCCCCCCAAAAATCACTTGACGACCCACAGGTTGGGAATCACTGGTCTAAGCATCAGATGGTCATACAAATCCACGAAAGAAAGTTCATTAAAAAAATCTATCACTGCTAATAATTTTCTCTTACTGTATATAAAAATAACACCAATTAAGGGTACCATTGTCAGGAAAAAGAAAATTAATTATTAACCCACATTAATTTCCTTAAAAAAAGAAAGAAAAACTAATATAAAGAATCGAAATGGTAGCAGCTAAAAGTGGGTCAAGTAACCAGTAACGAAAGTGAGAATTCTTCCGAACGTCGGGTGAAGGAAACTCTTGTCAGAGAGTGTACGCAGCCACATACCAAGTCGCGATTTGAATTACAATCGACGCATCCCGCCATCCCGTCCAGCCGGTTCGCGTCTCGTTAACCACCCGCCATTCTTATGTAATTTTATGCTAAATTTCCGCCACCGTGCACCCAACACTCCCTCGGATCCCCGTCCATCAACCCTTTTTCCCACGGCAAACCGCCCCAGCTTTTCTTTTTCACTTTTTCATGTCTAAGACCACCCTCTCCACTTTCTTCTTCCCGCATTTTTTTAACTTGGCGCTGACGTGCACTAAAATTCTCAAAATGGAGATAGCTCAAAATATGTCTTACAAGAATTTTTGAAACCCCCAATTTTGTAAGATTTATTTTATAATGTTGAATTGAATTCGAGATCCAAGACCAAAAGAAGGGTGTGTTCTATTTGTCAAGGTACCCTCTATGCACTCAAAAAGTTTATTAGTAAAATTCTAATTCTTGTATTTGAAACATTTAAAATTTGGAAAAACGTGGTGTTCTTGGGATACAGAATTTCTCAAACTAAAGTTTTAATTAGGATTTGGGGGCTTCAAGTTGCTTTATACCCCTCGATAGAGCTAGGGGTCTTGTGAGCTTTAGATACCTGATTGGATTACAGCAGGGGTTCCAAATCTAGCATTCGTACACCCCTAAGGGGGCAGTAGATTGATTCCGGGCGGTCTCTAAATTTAAAGGGGAAGGCGTCACTTCTTGTTTTGGGGAACCTCGAAATACAATTGCTATAACTTTCAAATCCAAAGTCTTTCATTTATATTTATACATTTAAAAATATTCTAAAGGGAGTTCAACAGAATAGAAGCGCAAATGTGAAACTGTGACAATGATGAATTTCTAATAGCCATTATGTGACATTTCCACCATTTTTTTTTACCACTTCTCCATCACAAATCGGATAAATAATTACGCCACCTGTATTCCCCAAAATGTACTATTAAAAATGCTACAAAGAATTCTTCTTTCTCGAGAGGTACCCGAAATGGCCATTTTATACCACCTTCCTCCACCCTAAAGCCCTAAGAACCTCCTGAAACACATTACTCGAAGAAACAAAGCCTGATCGCCATGCCTCCAGAATCCGCTCAGTTACGAGAATTTCTCTGGATCCAATTTCGCTGGGAAGGAAGTGACATAAGCCCACGAGTCCACGATCCTCCTCTTCCACTTTCCTCGGCCGAGAATCTTTTTTGTTCATCGGAGTGGCCTAAAAATAAGCACTTCGGCTCACGAACGTCCCACCTATACGAAAACAGATTTTATTCACCCGACACGCGCCCTGCCTACGCTCCCACGACGCGACAGGGAGTCGTGATAGCCCCGGAAGATAATCAACGGTCTCGCCGGGTTGCTCGGAACAATGGGGGACTCGTAGGAACCGGCGAATTTCTGGGCGAGCGGTCGAAGGGGTCACCTTGACCTTCGCCGGCGTCACGTTTCTCTCGTAATCGTGCATCGTGCGGCGAGCCCTGCTGCAATCGCCTCCGCAGGAGGAGACGAAGCGAATATTGACGGAGCGTGCGATGAATACGCTCGCGGTACCAAGAAGTGGGTCTTCTTGAGAAAAAAAAAATCGAATTTCCAGCGTGCCTAGCGGACAATGAAACTCTAAATAGAATTGGCAACGGAAATATCACAGTTTTGATGAGTTAGTGAATTTGCAACGGGAGGTGGAATGCGAGGTGATCGGTGGGAAGGGTTAAGAGTGGACCAGGCCCTTTTATGGTTAGTTCCAGCGGCACTGCAGGCAGATGGCGCCATGAGACTTTAGATGACCATATATGCATGGCTATGCGAACAGCTAAGGGGAGGTCGCGACATCTGGGACTCGGATTTTGATGAATCTTATATGTGTTGTCGTTTCCAAAATATTAATAAAAAAATATATTGATGCGGTGAAGAACTTTAACGATAACAGAGTTTATTGTAATGACGAATAGCGGCTGGCCATAATCTGTGTAACCAAGGTATTTTTAAATTAAATCAAATGCAGTGTCACTAGAAACTAATTGTAAAATTAAAAAATATAACTGTAGCCATACATTTTTTATTAGATACTAACTGACCCGTTACACGGTTTCAATTGGGAATTATTTATGTTTCCAAAATAAAAAAGGAACTTAAAAAAAATTGAAAGTTATATTTTAAACTTTTATATGTATATTAGTAGGGGAGTAGGAAGGTATGGTGAAGCTCCTTTAATTTAAAAATCAAGAACAATAAAGATTTCCGTCAATTGCCCCAACTACTTTTCGTAAGAATATAAAACTCCCCACGGGGCGCGATAGCAGTACATTTCCTCCGAAAAAAACGGCGCTCTCAAAAGAGGCAAGGATTGTGGATGGTGCTTACGAAACGACAGAGACGATTTTCGGCGGAAAAACAGTGACGCAGAGCAAGAAGTATAATGTCACGCGTCAGGCCAGACAATGGACGACGTACACGCTGCCCATAAGGCCTGCACACGACGTTCTTACTGCCACTTGTTGGAGCACTGCCATATGTCGTTTCGCGGACGTGCACACACGTTCCGCGAATCTCTGCCTGCGCGCTCAGTTCGTGCTCGTGTACAGTTTCGAACAAAAAGTTTGAAGCTGACTGCAGGAAGTAATGATTGACTCTATGATTTTCTTTTAACAGATCGATTAATAGTTTATTTTTTTAAAAAATAAAATGCTTAAAATATTTAGAGAAGTCTAGAGACGATATATTTTATATAAGGTTGATTTGGTAAATTTGACGTTTCGATCACTTTTCAGTCATCGTATTCGGAAATAGAAAATAGAATAAGAATATTTAAAATTGAGGAAATCCTCGAGAATACTTGCAAATTTTTCAAGCCACTGGTTAGGTCAACAGTCGTGACGAAAGTTTTCTCGCAATATTGACTTACCTGAAACATAAACAACACATGGATAATTAGTATTTGTCTGAACAGGCGGATAGTTTAAGAATTTTTAATTAATTTTTATTTAACAACAGTGAAGTGTAATTTAATCGTCGAAAGATTAATAAAGAATTCATTTGAAGTAATTGAGGAAGGATCGGGTGCTCAAATGATTTAGGGATCTTCGCGGTTATGGAGAAAGTAAAAAAGATGAGGAAGCAAAATACAAAATATAAACAATTCAATTTTTCTAATTAAAAGTAAATGATATAATCAAATAGACATACAATTTTAGAAGTGTGGAAAAATTTATGGGCATATAGTAATGGCAAAAAATACCCAATTAGTAGAAATCCATAAATTAAGTAACTGGAATAATTGCTTATCGATTTTTATCAGTTCTTCAAACCTTTTTTTCAATCTGAATTATTTATCGACGCTAACTCAATGATCTCACAAAAACATATGCTCGAACGTGTAAGAATGTTGTATGGATGTAGTGGACACTATTTTAAATTATAAAAATATCCACACGACTCCATAATCGAAAGGAAATAAACATTTTCCACTTGAAAGTTTCAGAAGTGTGTTTGCATTTATTGGAACTGGCTTTCAGCGAGCCGAGACACCAACATTTGCAATTTCCGACTACTACAAAAGCAGTTTGACTCACGTCGTAACTAATATGTAAATTTCTATTAAATCTTTTGGATCCAACCACTGAGGATACAAGTTTCCTATTTCTACTTTCTCCAAAAGCTAATAGGATCAAACTCTCTAGAGTTCTCACTTGGGTACCTCTGACGTAGTGAAACAATCGCGTTTTCTGATTTGAGGTACAGATTGTGAATTAGAGAATCTACAACTTCCTTAAGATTCACAGTAGTCAGACCAATTAACATAACAATATGCACACAATTAATAGTCTATCCAAGTCAATCAACTTTTTCATACCTGCTTTAATGTCATAAACGTATTTCCATATCTGCTTTAATTTCGTAAATGTATTTTTGCATTTAGAAGCCAAAATTCCTATAAAACCAACATAAACTTTGTAAAAAAATTGTTATGACCCTCAATTTGACAGCCATGTGTTATTGACTTTTACTAGGGCAATTATTGATAATTATTAACTCCTCAAATTATAAATTTTCGATAACCGTAAATCATCAAATATTCACTTTCGAATTTTCATTACAAGCAATATTTTATTGAAATGAGAAGAGCTCCATTTATATTATTAATCTTGGAAAATAATTCATTTACTAAAGCGGTGATACAACTGCAAACAGTTAGAGTGCATCAGAAAATATTTTGCATTGCACTTCACAAAACAAATATTTGTTTCACAACAGTCTAAGAACACAAACCACGCATCAGAGGATTGAAAAAATATGATCAGTTCATTGAAAAGGAAAAGAAACTAAAGAAAACATAAATAACGAGTCGGTAACTCGAATTTGCAGTGATCAAACCATACAACTCAGTCCTACAATTGGGCCAAATTATACAAAAACCTATCAACCCTCAATATGACAAAAAATTAATTAAACACAGTACAAATCCCATAATTTTGTGATCTTTATTTCGCAAAAAAATACCAACCCATGGAACCCAATGTCCCGTTAAACAATTATTAAAACTACAAAGCCGTAGTTCCATTTTAGGCCTAAAAAACAAAAACTACAGAAAATTTAGAATAATATTAATGATACTATTAAATAACCAATAAAAATAAAGCTACTTTTCTTTAACAATTCAAATCTAACGAAATTAGCTCAATTTCAGATCATTGAAGTTTGGTATTATTCTGTGCAACTTGGTCCACTTTTCATTAAAATCCACCGTCTCCAAGACGCATAAATCCCTTACCAACATTTTGGTACTTTTACTTACGCAAAAAGATCAGTCCACCCTCCCCCAACGGAATTTCGAATGTACACCTATCGAGGAAGCTAAAAGGTTCTAAATACCCCAACCAAGGGGGCTTAAACGACCCGTACGGAAACGTTTTATCCCCCCAACCCCCATCCCATAGCCGAGAGACCGTAATCGAAAGAAGAGAATTCCTCCTGCAGGCCTCCAGGTCCAAATCCTGCTGCAGCTCATCCAGAGTGGTCGTAGAACGAATGAGAATCACGGAGATGGACCGAAGGTCGAACGCGTCTAACGCGAAGGAGGATGTATCCCCCAATAGCGGCAGGTCGTGGCAATTCAAGCTGCCCGTTCAGGAGCAGCGCCAGGCAGTTGCGTGTACCAACGAGTAATTTCACGGCAAGACGTGACTAGACTCGCAAATCCAAGCTAGAAGCGTGGGTCCAATTGACCCACCGGCCCGAACCAGCTAATTGCCAATTGTCGAGCGACGCTGCCGCTCGTTCCGCCGTCACGTCGACGAATCTGCCCGACACCTACTATCTATGGTGGAATAGGCCCTCGTCAGAGCTTTGCTAGCCTTCCACCTGGAAGAATGGACCTGCTTCTTTTTCTCTCGTCATTAGCACGATTTTCGAGGGAAATGTATGATTAGCTGTACAGGTATAGTGAAATGGGGAATTCGATGGTTTAATGGCAGAATGGACAGCAGAAGATGGATGCAGAAAGACCCATGGTTATGTGGGATATTCCATTTTTGGGTTCCGCGGTTCCTGTAGTGAGAAGTCATTGGTCGTATTAACCCTTCGTGGTCACACGGAGTGTATTGTACCCCAAGAGCAATTTTTATTTGAAATGCCGCACCTTTACATCTTCCAAAGGAGATTTATAGAAAAAAAAAGAAAAAAAAATTAAAAATCTGTATTTTACCACAACGATGGAAAATCGCTCATTTTCAACTACAAATTTTAGCATATCAAAATTTATATTTCTAGGAAAAGAGTATTAGACCATGACTGTATAAGTATTACGAATGTAGAATTATCAGTGAAAAGTTAAAAGGTTCAAAAATAAGAATATGGTAACTCAAAAAATGACGCTGGGGTACAGTGAACCTCGTGTGACCAACTTGTGATTATAAGGTGTGACCACGAAGGGTTGAAGAAAAATATTTTTATACGTAATTATATTCTTAGTTAGAAAACTGAAACCCGGGTTTCGACACTTAAAATGATTTTACTTTGACGTACATGCTCCTTTCCTAGCGAAACTAACGTCACCGTCTGTTGCAAGGATGAAGAAAGACTATAGTTAGGCAACACTGAAAGGAGCTCTTTGTATTTGCAGCAGAGGCGCGTATTTCGAGGGAAACGTGTGACATTTTGGAATTGGAATGTGCAAAGCTACATACGTGATTACGGTAGCTATTTTGCAAGTCTGTCAGAGAATTTTAGTCAAGTTGCTGTGTCTTTTTAAAATTGATTTTCTTGAAAATAAAAAACGATGAAGAAACATTTTATTCCACTTTACATTTTAGATTTGCTTTGGCGAGCATGGATCCGTAAATTGACTGTCTTTAAGATATTCGTCTTACTAAGCTACGCCCCGATGTGTGCAATTTATAGTGCACAAAGATCTTAAAGCCACGTTTACACAGGTGCAATTTAAAATACAAACAGCTCGTAAAACCGCGATTTCACACGTGTAATTGATATCGGTGGAATACTCGTAAAGCCGCGTTTTCACACGTGCAAACGGGTTTGAAAAGCACTTTGAAAGTATGTATTTCAAAGTAACCTGCGTCACGCGTGGAAATGTGGCTTAACACAAAATTAACAGATCCACTACAAATGCTCTAATAATAGCTGTATATCATTCTATGATACAAAACGTGATCCTTAACCTTCTTGGCAATTTATAACATTAATATAATTACTATAAACTCAATTGCCATATTTCAAATTAACATTGTTCATTAAATAAAGATATGAAACAGTGTGCAAACTGATAAACTTCTTTTACTAACTCCTCCTTGCCAAGAAATTATTTTTCTACAAAGGAGTAACGTCACTTAACAATATACAGTCTAGGGGAAAGTATACGAAAACTCTAAAAAATATTAACAGAAGACGCTAAACCTTGAGCACAAGTGGGAACGCGACTTTAACCGCGCCAGACCTCTAGGGTACCCTGAAGCTCTCGAGAATCGGGCGTCGTAAAGCTGGACAAAATCGTGGAGGCAAAACAATCGACTTTCCGTAGGAAATTATATTTTCGTCGGATGCCGCGCGCAGGGACAGTGGATAAATAAATTTCCTGTCGTTCTATTTTGGGGCCCAGAAGTAAATAATTCGCCGCTACTCTTGGGATACCGGGCCACCACTGTGTGCTCCATCGTGTAGCCGTAAAAACCTATTCTTGGGTGGATCGACGACCAACACCGTCGACACACCAAACACGGCAAGATTGTATGAAGCTCCCTTTGCCCATCAGTTCAATGAAACTGTCCAGGAAATCGTTGCTTGCACCCCTCTGTCCCACTTCACCTCCTCTTTTTGACGGGGAAAACCTCCGCGAGCATAGTCTGCCAATTCCATTGCGACACGCGGAACGTGACGAGAGTGACGTTTCGTCAGTCATGGTTCGAGGTGTATTGTGTCTCATTTGATGGGACATTTTTTTTTAGCATGTCAATTTTATGTGTCACGTGATTTAATATTAATCAAAGTGATTAGGATGACAATCGTGGCAGTGAGTTCCGTTACATCTTCTAACAGTTCGCATCGCTTCAAATGACTTCACACAGCCATAATAGATTATGAAGCCTGACCTGAACTCCAATCAGTTACTTCCTACACTCGAAAAAACTGACCGAAATATATCATTGGATAACTATCTCGGGGAATCGGATAGGGGCTCTATGATTGACGCAGTGATTATGATCACGTGACACTAATACTTTAGTCATAACTAACATGGAATTTAGAAATTGTATTAAATATTGAAATTTTTCATTAATATGAATTTGTCGTAAATTATGAGACAACATGAGATACAGATATTCATGGGCATTACCTTTATAAGCAAACCTGCAGAACCTAATGATGATTGATTCTCTCTTACCATACTATATGTAAAGAACTTGTAAGAGATTATAGTCATGAGTTTAAAAATTCCCACCGCACTTGTTTTGATAAATGTTAGACAAGTATGAATGCGTGAATATTTAAAACACAAACTAATCACAAAAAGTGACTCTTCAATAATTTTGAATTAACCAAATTTAATTTAATACCCCATAAACGATGTTTAATACCACATAGTGTGGACTGCAAAATTACTGCTCCTGTACAACTTATAAATCTGCTTTAAATAAATTCAAAAAAAGATATTCATATAACTTAAATATCAAATAAAAAGTCCTAAAAATTTCAAAAAGATTCATCAAGTAGTTTGCTGTTAATAAATTTCCAAAGATACCTTTACTTTTCGAGCCATTATTAAGGTGAATTCTCACGGCGCGTGGGGATTTACTTTTACTATCATGTATCTAACATCCAGAAACCTTCTCCTTCGCTCCTTCCCCTCCTTATAACTTTTCCCACTCGATGCACTCGATGAAGAAACGTAATCGTTTAAGGAGGAAGAAGTCAATGAATTCAAACCGCGGGAAACGAAAAGTCGCGCTTCCGTCCGGTGGAAACTGTGTTGCCTCTGACCAATGAGTCGAGGCGAGCAAGCCAGAATGAGAGAGAGAGACCGGCCCCCCGCAGGAAGTGGTTCTACAAAGCGCGGGACAAACATACACGGAAATATAAACGCAAACTTAATGGGCCGACTCTCTGTCCCCGCCAGCTTCGCTATTCCAAGAAAGACGGTAGCACAGCGTTCACTGGGTATATTATGCGGCTTTGCGCGGTGCGTTGCCAGCCAGAAGTTTGCGGGCAGATTCCTTGCCATAGGCGCGGCCCGGGCCACGTTTCAAACGTATTAATCGCGGTCTCTATTTCGCGTGAACTCGACGGCATTAATTTGATTAAAACCTAAAGCGTTCCTGGAACGATGGGATTTGGCTATCTTTACGTACCGCGTGCCTTCTACTTGGATATGTTTTTCGGGGTAAGCGTCGAATAATCTGGCTTCTGTTTGTTTTGGATCACGAAACTGTCGGTTTGATAAATTTTATTTGGCTGGTAGTTTAGAAATGGCTAATAACCGCTGTGCTAAAAATTGTGTAAGTTCGAATGTTTTTTATTTTTTATTTATTTATTGTTATAATCCTTGCCTTCGGCTTAGGATGACTCCCGTTACACTTCCCTTTCCTTCTCTTTTACTCGCATAAATACATTTATCAGTCTTATCATCTACTTTACTATATACACTTCAACTAAATCCAAATGTCAAAAATATACTCGCTAATACTTAACTGAGAATAACAGAAATTAAAATTTCGAATGTTTTTTATTTGGCCATTCAAGGTTGAGGTCGCCCTTCGACTACTAACAAGGATAGTATTTTAGGTGTCCGCATCCGATCATTTTGATTTTTGGATATGTTATAGAGAACCGAAAAATAAGAAATACGTGTCTTTTTATTTTTCCCCGTTTTCATATTTGGGGGGTGAAAACTGCGTTCAAAGTTAGGGTTGAAAAATCATTTTTGTGGACTTTTTGAAAATCTGGTGAGTCAGGCATATTTCGCATTCAAAGATACAAAATTCGTCCATTGACGCTATTCCCCTATCTCTAATAGTTCTCGAGATATTCCACAAAAATGATTTTTCAACCCTAACTTTGAACGCAGTTTTCACCCCCCAACAATGAAAACGGGGAAAAATAAAAAACACGTATTTCTCATTTTTCGGTCCTCTATAACATATCCAAAAATCAAAATGATCGGAGGCGGACACCTAAAAAAAATACTCTCCTTGTAAGAAGGGACATCACCCAAATTTTACACACCGATTTTGATGAGGTATTGCGTAGATTATAGTCCTTGAAACTAACTGGCTTTCTTTTTAACAAAAAGCTCCTTTAATTCCATCGATCCTTGGCTACCGATATAAAAGATTCACAAGCGCGAACGCACAGTAAAATAATCTCACGCAGACCAGGAATTCATCGGAATTTATATAATTCCAAAGCAGATCTATCTAAAACTCTGAAAATATTCGTTCCATCATTTCATCCTACTTACTCATTCAAATGCATGCTTTCAACTACCCCCGCACTTTACATACATAAACAAACAAAATTCCCCCGTTATAACCTACTAAACGAGCGATCCTTTTAACCGAAAAATAGTGATACAAGCTCATAAAAAAAAAGTAACAACAAATACCATTCACTCGTTCATCATTTCAGCCTCGAAGCACAGTTTTCGACATAGATAATTGCGCGCACGAGCGAGCAAACAATAATAATCCGTGTCGCGCGTGCGACGAACGGCTAGTGCAGCGACAAACAAAGCGCGGAGAGAACGGCCGAGTAGCGAAAGCATTCGAGCAACACATACGCTGAAAGCCGGAGGGCGCTGGATCCAGGAGAAAGACAGATGAAGAGGGCCAGATAGAGAAGAGAGAGAAAGAAGGGAGGGGGAAGGTCGCAGAGGAGGCAGGTACACGAATTTACATGCAGCTGCGTTGACTCGGCTTTAATAATTCAGAGGAACGACTGACCAACGCCGACACCATGTCTGCGGTTACTGGCCACGATATGAACAAATCCAGAGCCACCCGGACCTGGAAACTCAGGCAGAATGTCGCTAACTTTTGCTGTCATTTGTTGTTCGGAAATAAAGGAAAGACATTGAGTCCACGAAAATTATCACATTTGCTATTTTAGTGTATATACCGAGCAGTGCTGAGGTTTGTAGTGTAGTGGATATTTATTAGGGTGGTCCTTATTTTTCAACTTTAAAATTTGTTTTGTCTGATCCTCTTAAAATCTTCTGTTTGACAACAAAAAATATCTTCGTGTTTTTTATTTGTATATTTTTATATATAAAGGTCGCTCAAGGACTTTATATTTCGCATGTACCATAGGGTGGTCCTTATTAACTTTAAAATTTGTATTGCCCAACCGTCTTAAAATCTTCTATTTGACAAAACAAAATATTTTCGTGTTTTTTATTTGTATATTTTAATATATAAAGGTCGCTCAAGGACTTTATGTTTCGCATGTACATTTTCAATGCCACTGAGCGACCTTTAATCCCTAATATACTTTAACAAAATTTTAGGCGAAATTCGTTTAAACTATTTGGAAGCTTCTGAGAGGGTCAGAAGAAAATTTTAAAAACTTTGATTTTTTACCATACATATAAGGACCACCCTAATATTTATATATATCGACGTGAAATCGTGTCAAAATAGAGTACATGATAAACATCTCTCTGCATGAAAAGTTTTCACTGAAAACATGCCACTGTGTTAAAAGTGTTAAAAGGCAAACCAACGGCACTTCTTCATTAGAAAAAGGAAAGCCATTTCCATGATAGTTGAATGATAACTACTGACCCCAATTCTCCCGGGGGTTGTTATCACGCAAGGAATCGTCGCTACAGAATCGATTTTTTAATCGAAACGGCTGGAAACCGGATATGACTGCTTGATAACCGGATATGCGAAAATGGTCTCACCTGCGTCCCAAACAGAGTGTCATTCGGGTATCGTGCGTGCTGGTCACTCAATTTTTCTGAAGTAGAAGTGAGCTTTAAGCTTATTCACGCGTCATGTTCTATGTCCTTCACCCCATATGTAAAGCTGGGTTTACATTAGTCCAGTCCAGTGATCCAGTACAGCACTGGATTAGAACTGGAATAATGTAAACAGTGTGTTCATTCCAGTACAGTGCTGTCATTCCAGCAGATTTCGACTGGATCGAAAGTCTACTTTTCGATGCTACTTTTATGTTTTTTTATCCTTCTTTTGCGTGAATCTATTATTATTATTACACTCTACCACTTTCGACGGTTCAGAAACGACTGGAATAATCAAGATATCGCCTGATTTCCAGTCGAACCACTCGCTGGATCCAGCGACTGGAATAATGTAGACGTCGACGTGATTTCCAGTCAAACCACTCACTGGATCCAGCGACTGGACTAATGTAAACCCAGCTTAATTCATTACGATTAACGACCTATGACGCAGATCACTTTAGACCATGAATGATTAACAGCTACACATGTCAAGGAAAATATTATGCAAGGTAAAAGAGATAGCAAAGTGACATTCATTTTACAGCTAGCTTAAAAACCAACCGTACATGTGAAAAACTTCGCAGAAAAATGCATGTGACGAATATTTATTTTTAATTTTTATTCGTTACTCGAAATTTAAATAAAAAAATTTCCCATCTTTGCCTTAGATCCTCTTTAAATCGCACTGCTGAAATTTGGAGACTATACCATTTGGCTAACTACTTTATCATCATAGCAATTTTGATTTTTACAAACGTTGCTGTTTAACTTCCTAGATAAAAATATTTAAAACCATACAGCAAAAAGATAAAAGACTATGTCTACAAAACTGTGTGATTTTTAGGTGCTGTAAAAAATATATCAATATAGCAGAATAAAGCGTTTGAAACATTATAAAAATGTTTTTCAATGCGCCGTTTCGAATTCCACGTGTGTATCGTGTAAACAATCATGCGTTTAAGTGAAATTTATCTGATGCCAGAGGTATAAGTTAAATAGAACGCGCTGCAGCTCGCACTTAACGTTCAATCGGTCGCGTAATTCACTTTCAACGGAAGCTAGAGGGCGAACGAACTGTTTCTACCCCCTTTTTGCTAACGCAACAGAGCCGGATATTTGCAGCGCGCACAAGAGCAGCGTGATTCGATGCCGATACATAGTTCGAAATTCGTTCGATCCAAAGCGGACCGACCAATTTAACTCGCTAAATAGAGTATCCGCGGAGGTTTATATTTATCGACGATCGAATGGCCGACAGTTGTCACCCTGCTGAAAGAACGGGAACAGTTTACTACGATAATTATTGCAGAGATACGAAACTGATGAATCCTTTAGAGCATTAGTGACGCCTGTTCAATTTCGTTTTTACTTTATTTTTTTATGTCAATGAATTCCGAAAACAAGTAAGAGTGATGAATTCTCTTTTACTTTATTTTTAACAAGGATCAATTTTGTCCTTCATTTTTTGCAATATTTTACGGTCGTTACCGTGGCAGAGATGCCCCAGAATCCTCTGCAGTGACTTCGCCGAGACGAGAACGGAATTCCTCTGAGCTCGGAACGACTAACGATCGCTTCGTTATCTGCGGTGGTCACAATTATTCGATTCGAGTCGCAGAATGTCGGACAAGGTCGGCGAGGTGAGCCACGTGAACAAAACGAAACAGAGAGGAAGATCGTCGTGGCCCAGAATGAGCAGATCGTGCAAATTTCTGTAGAAACAGAGTGGACGAGACAGATCCTGGAATTAAATAACGCTATCTGTCTTAGGCAACAATTATTAGGGCGTGCATGAAGTTCGGGTCACCGATTTGCCTTACTTGAAGCCAATTAATGCATCCCTTAATTATAGGTTAAACGCACTGCTCACAATTTTTTGAAGAAATCAAATTCAAAATTTGATTGTTTCGAAAACTCCAACATGTGCTTGTATTGAAAAACGAAATCGTGATCAAACTGCAGTGTCTGATTTTCACTATCGATAATGATCGGTTTTGAAAATCATAGGTTAGTCAATTAAAAAATAATAACACCTGAAATTCAGAATCCTAAATTTAATTTGTAATATTATTACAAATTTCGATAGTTATCGATGGTTCTCACTATCGAAATTTGTAATATTATTACAAATTAAATTTGGGATTCTGAATTTCAGCTGTTATTATTTTTTAATTGACTAACCCACGATTTTCAATACCGATAATTATCGATAGTGAAAATAAGCCATCTATAAGTACCATTTATCGTTCTCCACCACTACTATCTAGTATTTTATAGTTTGAATTTATTTTGAGAGTCGCCCTATTTCCATTGGTTCTATGAATTTTGGTCCACCCTGTATGCCACGAGTCCCAAAGCGTCTGGAATTTTATTCGCCAACAGAGGGGGAAGCACGTTTCGTCGTGGACGACGGCAGTTAACAGGGAAAGAGTATGCACTGTTTGCTCGTCGAGATAAGTGGATAATGTCTGTTTGCGCAATGACGTGGGCCCTTGAAGAGAATGACTTGGAACCGCGACCGAGGCAATTTTTGCAAAAGGCAAGGAAAAAGAGTTTGAAAGTTTCGTTCCCAGTTTCTTTGCTGAATAATGATTTTGATCCATTATACTTCAATTATGCCTCCCAGTTACATACTGATGTCACTAAACTTCATAAATGTGGATGAATTTTCGAATCATAAAATTAAATGATTTTCTGATTTTTAAAATATTGTACTGTAGTTTTTTTTATGCCAAAGTTCTGTTTTTAATAAATGCAGCATTGAGCAACAAATCTCTGGCTAGCTGAAGACCGAAAATAAAGAGGAATGCAAAGGATTAAGGCATTCCTCGGATATTAGAAATACTAGCAATATTCTCAGTAATATTAATATTAATACTGATACATTTCATCAAAATTGAATTACACAATTTTGTAACATGAATGGAAAAAATAAGGCTACGAATAAAAAAGAAATAGGAATTTATGCAGGTTAGAATTGGCAGTCATAAGTGATTGACCAATGAGTCACGATACCATTGCAGTGCAGCAGAGATAACACAACACTTAATCTACTATGTTACATAATTCTGCTTACACAAAACAGAAAGTTCCTCTAACAATTGTTTAAAAAATTGCGGGATGAATTTGCAAATTTACCCTCACATTTACAATATTTTAAAGTAGTATTTATTGCAATTCGTTGGGTAATATTTATATTCCTTGTTCCTGTAATTTCTAACGTAATGTAATTGACCCACTGCCAAGGCACCTAACAATTAATCCAAGCAAACTAATTAACAAACAAAATTAGAGAGGTGTAGGGTCAGTTCAGAACCGAATAGTGTTATTTTTTTAGAATTAAGTCAACGTTTATCGCGAACTCGGTGAATTTTGACACAGGATATTATTTTGGCTCTAACGAAAAAATATTTTCACCCGCATAAGGCTTTAGTCCAAGAGACCAGATGCTGACGCATATCGCATACGTTACTTCGCGGCCAAGGTTCTCAACTTTCAACGACTGAACGCGCAAATTCGACGCCATTTTTGCTAACGTATCCCTAGTGGCTGAAAAAAGTCACACTGTTGTTAAGAACATGCAGATTCTGGTAAATAGCCACCCTATCTCCTACAGTTTTAATCAACGACTGAAATTGTACTTTTGTTATTAGTCAAGTTTCGTTTCTTTAAGTGGTATTTCTTTTTCATAAGTGATTTGAGATAGGTTATTTGTAGTAACACCGCCATGACAGTATGCCGCCTTTTACACACCAATGATTTGAGGCATTGAGAGCAAAAACGGACTAACCCACATTTTTATTCTTAAACAAGATAAACTTATCTGGCAAACTCTACCAGCACTCCTATCAATTAGGTGCACCACATACATTCATTATTCCATAAGAATCTTAAGGCCAAAACACGTCAGCAAGAACGTTAATTACAGGAAGAATTATAATGTGGTTTGAAATTCGAAATACTTTCAACTTTGCTCTATGATTTGAAAAAATTCTATTACATAAAATTAGTTCCTTGTCCAAAGTGATAACAATTTCACCCTATTGTACAAATGATTAGGGATTATGGAAACTGAACCTGAGTAGATTACCTCTGTACTAGTGGTGGAGAACTATCGATGGTACTTGCGATAGTTATCGATGGTTCTCACTATCGAAAACTATAGATGGCTTATTTCCACTATCGATAATTATCGGTATTGAAAATCGTAGGTTAGTCAATTAAAAAATAATAACAGCTGAAATTCAAAATCCCAAATTTAATTTGTAATATTATTACAAATTTCGATAGTGAGAACCATCGATAACTATCGTAACTACCATCGATAGTTCTCCACCACTACTCTGAACACAAATACACAAGTCCACCCAACCTGGGAAAAATGAAACGTCTAACTTTCACCAGTCTCGATTTGCGATTTTAATTAATTTTCTCCTCTTTCCTCAACGAATAATGCCACGAAATAGAACACCTCCAACTACCCACGACAGCCACGACCGATCGAAGAATTCCAACAAAAATATCCAAAGAACATGATTCATTCTCATCACCAACCACTGCGAAAGAAATTCAACGACCTGGCCCAAAACAATTTTAATAAATTCATTCATCAAAGAAACATCCTCTCACTCTCCCACGGCGAACCCAAGTCACCTTGCCCAAAGCAACACTTATCACAATGCACACGAAAATCTCTGAGCGAACGAAGGGCTCTCGTGCTCTCGTCTAGCGGCAAAGCAAAACGAGGGCAGTCGAGGTGTTATGAAAAGAAAATACGAAAAGAGGGGGGAAGAAAAATAGAGAGGCAGAAGGTGGAGCAGGAACGTACCGAGTGAATAGTGAAATCGGAAAAGCGATAAGCGCTGCCTGCTCTCCTCTGCCTGATTCTCCGCCGGGTGTCTCTTGGCGTTCAGAGATCATCTGTTCGTCGTTTTGTTTGGGCCACGTTACACGAACAGCATATTCAGCTGCTGTGCGACGTGCACAAAACCAGGCAGAAGTTGGCAGGAACGGACGATGGGACAATGCCAGCGGAGCCGGGGCCATTGATAGGGCGCGCGGGGCCTAGAGCAGGCCTGAGGAATCTTGTGAATCGTGTGTACGAGAGAAGCCTGACAATTGTGTGGCTACTATTATGTACACTACTGCTCAAAAGTATTTCATCACTTATCCATTTTCAGCGATTCCGAGAAAAACAATTTTAAAAATGCAAGGGAGAATTTATAAATAAAGAAATACACAATTCCACAAAAAGTGGCATAGAATATTTGGGCAGTGAGCCATCGGTATGCCCGTTTGATGAAAGAGAAAATAGATTTTTCGAAATTTTTCTGGTCCAATTTCGATGTTGCTTTGTTCCGTTGCAATAGTTTCATTCTATTTTCTCGTATTAGTTGGCACCGGTGCCTCACGATATTTTTCAGTGCGGAAACTTTTATTTAAAGAAAAAATATATTTCTCAATTTCGAAAGCAGAATAGGATAAACAGAGCTGGAATTGTGGAGATTATTGCACAACTTCTCTTTTTCTATAATTGAATATTGTAATTTAGTTTTCTCCTCACTTTTTATAGTCCCACCAAAAATCTGAATTTCCATCGTACGTGGCAGGGAACGTGTTAGAAACAGATTTCAAACTGCAATTCGACCATTGACCAATCTCCTATAACCGAAATTTTTAAGACAATGGTAGGCACTAAAGATTGAATTAAATTTTCAATTTTCAATTTTCAATTTTATATGATACAAATTTTATGGTATGATTTTAAAGATTTTATATTTTCATCTGAATATGAAACTTTCCATTTTTTCTCCCCTCCTACTCCAAAAAAAAAAATAATTTCCTAATCCTGAACCATCTACTGATTTTCTGTTGGTCAGTATCAAATAACAATAATAAGAATGGCACAGCCAACCAACGATGCGTCAAAAGGGAAATGTTCGCAACTGAAGGAGAAAGACAGAAAGAGAAGGAAGGAGGTGAAAACTGGTTTCGAAGAGTCGCCACAGCGTTCCACGAAACCGAGAGCTCTCGAATGGGTGTTCGATACCGGTGTCCTTGAACGTCCCGGGGAAATACGTGACCCCTGAAGAACCCAGCAGAGTTACGAAACACGGTCTTTCGTGGGAAAATACGCGGTCCTATGTGTTTCTTGCGAGTTCACGGGAAGGCGCCAATGGAAGACCACTGGGCACGTCGAGGCTTCATCGAAAAGTCAAATTGGGAACGCCTTTACAGCGTACACAGAAACAGGGAGCGCCGGAAACTGGAGCAAAGAATTCGTAGAATTAGAGAGTTCGCGAAGCAACCACGTTCTTTTTACGTTCTTGCGTTACTTTTGCGAGTTTGGTACACTTTTTTACCGTTTTGTAATCGGAAATCTGGAAATCCGAATTCGTTAGACTTCGCGGATTTAATGGTTGTCATTTTAAATAAAATAGTGTGGAAGATGAACGAAGGTGTGTTCTTTGTTTTATATAAGTACACATGAATAATTGAAATATAAATCAGTCATACTGTGTTTAAAGTTGCTAAAGAATTTTGATAATAAAAATAAAGAATTTTGATTCTCAAAATTTGACCACAAATTATATTCATATATTTACGTTCAATGTTGATATAGTTTAAAAATGTTTAGAACATTCAAAGAATAAGTGTTTAACTTGTATTGTCTTGCAAACTACGTTCACCCAAGGTAATAATGCGATTGCGATTACCTATAAGATGTATTTCTATTTGCAATGAGATAAGTATCATCTTCCGTATTCTTGATGGCCATTTTATAACACCTCGTAATTCTGTTTCAAGGACGTCGTGCGCCAATCATTTATTTTTACATTTTCCAGGAATTACGTGGAAATCGTGAATACTGAATTTCTTTTTATTCACGAAGGAGTACGCATCAAGCATTACTGTCAAACGTTCGACATAATTTTTTAAATAAAATGTTTAAACGTCATGAGCAGGTGAAATAAAAACGATCACAAAATTGTTAATAAGGATAATTTATAATGAACTAGATAACATGCAGGATTAAAAAAAATTAGAAAATAAGAGTAATGAAAGCTGTGGTTTTTACAATATTTCCATTATATTCATCTGCAATATTACAGCGTTGCCAATTGTAGGAGTACGAAACAATTACTTTCAAACATAATACAAAAATATTATCGATCACAATCGTAAATCAATTTTATATTCGCACCACTCCATCCTACGCATTTCCCATTGTTTCATTTTCCCCGTTATAAAATATTTGAAAAATCTATTTAAGCCACTCCCAGGATTAAAATCAAAATATTTCAAAAGTACAAACTGAAACATTCATATTCAGTATTTCCCCACGATTAATGCAAAAATTTATCCATTTGCATTGTGAAATACTATTTCGACTAAATCTCCCTGAATTCTGCTTTCAAAATACAACCCGAACCTATTATCTACGATTAAATTTTGAAGCGTCGGGGCTCTTAAAAATATGGGGCCTCCGGCTCGCTTCAGTCGCGACAAAGTTCCGTTAGAAACGCGCGCGCGCGCAGCACATGACGCCAGAGAGGCAGCGACACAACGTCACTGGCGCGGGCAACACTGTATCAAAGTTGAGCCAACAATTTCAATCGTCCCGTGCTTCCTCCAAAACATCGCGATTCCGCCTGAATATGTCACTGGTTCGCGATCGTTCGAACGAAAACTTGTTCTGTCTGCATTATGTAAACCAGCACTTATCGCGTCGCAGATAGTCGTAATTAACGGACGGCGGTCTGTGTTTCCTCGACAATAGCGGCAGTTTACAATGTGGACTCTGCATGAACTTGTTTTTGCTAATGCACCGGTACGTGGCTCGCGGCGAGCGCGTAAAGGCCGATACGCACGATAGCGATTTACCCACGCGACGGCCCAGTTGTACATACCTATATATGTTTAAATCTATTAAATGCATTGCGGAATATTCTGTCTGGAATGCTGAGAATTCCAGTTGAAAGGGATTAAGAACCGCGAAGAGGTTGAAATTGTGAAGATCGAGGATTTCAATGGTTAAGGCTGATTTACACGGGGCAAAAAGAATTTTCTGGTGGGTGTTGAATGAAAGGCGCGTTTACAAGTGTTGAAGTTAACCTCAAATTCGAGAGAATATAGTTCGTTGGGCACAATGAACGATTGCTTGGAACGCCATATTATGGATTGTAACCGTTTGTAAGAGAATAATAAACCTAAACTCAAACCTAACCTTAAATTCAGGGTAAGTGAGTAATTAAGTATTCATTTTAGGAATTCCTTTCTGGTTTCGTTTTGATTTTGCAGGGAGGATTCATAGTACAATAATCTATACGACACTTGTGGGAGATAAAGGAGCGTTTACACGTGGTAAAACAAATATTGGATTCTCTTGTTTCAAAATTTAAACTTGTTACAAAAATGTATCATTAAGCATTTTGAAAATTGCTTTCGAAGCCTGTTGTTATTAAACCTCTAAATTTGGAAAAATATAAAATCAAATACACTTTTGTTCAATCTTTAATATACTTTTTCCTAAACAAATTGCACTGTTATTACAAGGAACTAGGAAATTACCCTACAATTTCAGCATCGTTTGACACGATAAAATAAAATTCAGTCGCAAAATAAATAACACAAGTGTGTTTCGAAAGATCAAAGAAAGCCCTTTTTGCACAAGGTAATTTCCAATTCGACAAACTTGATTCGTACGCAGCTAGAAACATGTCTGGCATAAAATATGCGTTCTAAATCAGTGATTCGCAGAGAATTTTGGGATTTCATACCTCGAACACTTTCCGGGAACATAAAACCATGTGATTATTTATTTTCGCGTTCCAGGCACACATGTTTCCGACAAACACAGCCGGTGATCTGTTCTCAATTATGGATCTCGACGAAGAGCTTGCGTCAATCTTTTCATGAAATTATTAGCGGAGAAAGAAATTTTATTTTCAAAATTTCCACTTTTTCGTGCTTGGCCGAGTATAATTTTTTATGTGACATTATGAGAATTCCATAACAGAAAATTTAAGTCCCAAAAAGATTTACAAAAAAAAAAATTGAACTGTATTATACCTGATATAATCTTCTTCAATTACCCTTTCAATTAATTATCCTTAGTAAATACTCTACATTTTACCCCTACTCCAACAATAAGTAAATAAAATAAATTATACCTGAATATGTTAATGTATATCATTTTTCGAACACTGAATACTCTTAAAATACAACACACTAATTTGACTCCCTTTCTAGAAAAATATACCACCAAAATTCTTTCTCAAAAATAATTTACAGTAACATTTAATCTATGAACATTTTACATTTTTTGCAACAAAAACCGTATAACTTGTTCGTACCCTTCTTAAAAAATAATTAACGTTAAAATTGTATAAATCGGTATGTGCCCTATTTTCGACACCGCACAAGGTTCAAGCGGCGTGACAAGTGTTTTCACTTCGCCAGTAGGGGCCATCGCTAAAAAAAAGTCTCAGATCTTCCTGCTCTAACCAGAAGTGCGAGGGGTATTAGAAATCGCCGATCGAGCGTAGACCATTGGCGGAACAAGGTTGCCAGAGAACATTACGCAAGCATCCTTCGGCACACTTGACCCACCAACATACTTTCACTTTTCCATTCGGAGGGCAAACGACCGTCCTGCCGACTGTTTCCTTCCTATGGCCGCGTGATCGACAAACCCACTGAACCGAGATCGCAAAGACGACCAGGCAACGCGTCGTGGTTCGAGGCGAAGGTGAGACTACTGGGTCAAAGGTGAAAGTTCCCCTGAAAGAAATCGCTGTCGAGTTTTATCGAAGTCTGCAGCTTCCATCGATAGACTTCAATAGAAGTGAATTTTAAGGTTAGAACTTTCTCTGCCGAGCGCCCCTTTCGGGAATCTTGACAGACTCGAGTTCGTCGTGGATTTCAGTTTCGAAGTTAGGAGATCTTGAAAATTGTAGTTTTTTTTTTATTTATTTTTATATATATATAGTATTGTGGAAAGAAAAATGTTAAGTAAATTGAAATATTACTTGAAAAAATATATAATTTTTTTTAAACCAGTTGAATGATTTTATTTAACTTGATCAATAATGCAGTAAAAATAAAAAGTTCAGATTCAGACGTTCTAAGACCAAAAATAAAAATAACGAGAATGAGATCGATGCTTGCTTCTCACAGATGCATTGGAACTTCGTAAATACGAGTATAATTTCACCAATGAATCTTTTAATACGTTCCTTTGCCTCGTTTCAATCGCTCGATAAAGAAAGCCAGTCCACTACCCATCCCACATTCAAACTGCCTTCCGTTTGCGGCAAGTTTTGCTTTCGCCAGGCGGAACGGAAAGGGAAAGGGCGAGGAGGCAGACGATCCTTTGTTCAGGGCCCGGTTTCTGGCCCAAGGGCCTGCCACGGACCCCGACTCGCTCGAGTGGCCCGAGTTGCAGCTTGTAATTGCTCATTGTTCCCCCAACTAGTCGCTGCAGGCTGCCTTCTAGCGTGGAACAGTAATTCCCAAAAGCTTCGGGCTAACCTTGAAAATGGCGAACGCGACCGAACGGATCGTCACGGACGATTGTGAAATCCTTTATCGTTGGCAGCCATCATTAGAAATAATACAGTGTGTTTCAAAAACTGGGTGGCGAATTTTTAGAAATCATTTAAGCAAGCAAAGTATTAGGTATAGTAATTGTAAGTAATTCTCAAGAGTAATTTTTAATGAGATATGTGCTGGTAATTAGGATAGAGAAATCAGTCGTACATTTTTCATTTTGTGATACTTTGACATTCACGTTTGTGTGTATTAAAAAACACGACTAAACGATAAACTCAATATTTTTAGATTTTTTAGTACTTTTGCAATTACTGAAGATGATTTTATTATGCTCGGTTTACACAGATTATGTTTTGTGACACTAAAGATCTATCTTCTTAGGTAAATAAATGCTGTTTACATTTCTATCAGCATTTCTTCAGAACGAGAAGCTGAAATTTCCTTTTAAATGGAAAACCATGTGAAACACCTGCAGTGAAAGTAAACACTGAATACCTCTCATATCTTGATAAGGATTACTCTTGGAACGCGTATCTAATAAGACTTGTTTACTTGACCAGAGGTGCATCACAAGCCTAGCCAATTTGCAACCCTGTTTTCTAAATCACCCTGTATATTATGACACTTATTACCCATTCGAGTCGAAAATACAGAGAATGTAAATAGAATCACGTGAAAAAGAAAAGGGTGTATTGGTTCCATGTTAGACCAGGCTCTGTGTCACTGCAAAGTGAAAAATTAGGAAGCTTCATGCCAACGCCGATAAGGGTACAGTAAATACTCGTTAGGAGCCCGCCGAACGGGGCTGGCGGCGGGCTCCTAACGTGACTGGACACTATTCCGCGCGGCCTCTGGCGCGAGTGAGAAAACCCAATGAGCGAGCGAGAGGAAACGGAAGAGCCTCTCGCTCGTTCCCGGGTTCCCCCACTCTCGTCCGAAGGATTCTAAGAAATGGTGGGGATAGTCGCCGAGCTCTTAACGCGTGGTACAAATGGGCTCCTAACGAGGATTTACTGTATTTTCATACGAGAGACTTCTGTGAGATGCCCCACCATAACAAGACCAGCTGTGTGTGTTCCCCTTCCTCTTAGAGCACACAGCTTTCAAAACGTTAAGACCACTGATCACAGATCTCGAACACGATTCCTCTCCTGCTCGTAGCATTATCATCCTTCAAGGTGCCCCAACAAATACAGCTACCCTAATACCCAACGACTCCTCGATTGTCGCTCTTCCTTCAGCAAACCTCTCAGTGGTGTAATCCCCCAAGATTTCATCCATGTCCACATCGTGTATCCCAACTTTTTCCCTCGAGCAATGCCCACTGTCCCCTGTTTTCGGCTCCCCGTCCGTTTCGGCTTTGTTGCATTGTCCACGCACGCCTTCGACGAGAATTGCTAAAAGGCAGGAGAAGACGCGGGGCCGCTGAGGCAGAGGGGCTTAATAATTCAAATGTTTACCGTCGCTTTCAAAGATAAGCTGATAAAAGCGCGTAGTCGGCCAGCAGGCAATATAAGAGGACTTAGGGGCAGTGCGTGCAAACGTCTCCTTAGGCAGACACGCGCCAACGTCCACGTACACTTCCGGCAAGCGCGACGTTGCAACCGGCGACGGATTAACGTCCGATCTGTGTGCAAGTGCAGCGAGACGTCGATCGATAGTCAGCGGCAGCAGTGATTATGCATTGAATATTAAGATGGGAGTAGTGGTGGAGAACTATCGATGGTTCTCACTATCGAAAACTATAGATGGCTTATTTTCACTATCGATAATTATCGGTATTGAAAATCGTACGTTAGTCAATTCAAAAATAATAACAGCTTAAAATCAGAATCCTAAATTTAATTTGTAATATTATTACAAATTTCGATAGTTATCGATGGTTCTCACTATCGAAATTTGTAATAATATTACAAATAAAATTTGGGATTCTGAATTTCAGCTGTTATTATTTTTTAATTGACTAACCTACGATTTTCGATACCGATAATTATCGATAGTGACAATAAGCCATCTATAGTTTTCGATAGTGAAAACCATCGATAACTATCGTAAGTACCATCTATAGTTCTCCACCTCTAGATGGGAGGCAATTTCGAGGCCTGCGTTGCGACTTAAGGGGGGTCACTCAGGTGAAAATGACCTACCAGTAATTTTACAGATAAAAATTTGAAAATATTTATATCCATATAATTTTTTACGCTGAAATGAATTATGTAAGAGTTAATATAGTGACAATTTTTTTTTTCAAAATTTAAAAATAAAATTTCGCCAAAACAAAAAACATAACTCGGACAAAAATGAAGTTTTCAAGCTGAAATTTTTTTGCAGTCTTTGTACACAATTCTACAGAAATAAGAGTATGGATTTTACAATAGAATAATTTTTTCGAAATTTTATTTTTAAATTTTGAAAAAAGAATTTCACTATATTAACTCTTACATAATTCATTTCAGCGTAAAAAATAATATGGATATAAATATTTTCATATTTTTATCTGTAAAATTACTGGTAGGTCATTTTCACCTGAGTGACCCCCCTTAAATATTCAAATTTACTTGAACTGCACTAAAAGTAGCATTCTTCATCCTTATAATTATTTTAAAAGGTTCATTATTATTCGAAATTCTATGCAACATACAACCTGCTTTATACACTTTTAGAGTTACAAAATAACATCGAGTTCTTACGAACTTTCATCTGATTGAAAATGACAGCGACTTTGCTGTCAATTTTTCAAACTGTAATCCCTCCAAGAAGCTTCCACATTCTCCAGATTTTATGCTCATTACATCCGAGTACTCAGAATTTCGAACCGAGTTAACGTTTCAAGGATTTAAAGCCTGGTTACACGAGGTGCTTTTCCAACAACGTTCACTCCACCATTCTCGAAATATAGTATGTCGCGCGCAAAGCTCACAAAACGTGCGATCATTCAATGGAAAACATGACCCATTGGGTTTCATCAACGAACTGAATTATTCAATCTCCTCGATAATCTGTACGCATCCGGCCGAATGCCACGCGATATTGTTTCGAAGATTGTGCGCTCGTACAACTATAGCTCACGTTTCGAAATGATTCCGTGATGTACCGAATGAATGGTGTTTAAGGACAAAGTTATACTACATCGAGGGCACAATTAAACAAAAACAAAAAAAAATCAAATTGATGATGAGAAAAAGATTTAATCGAGATTAATTTATTATTTGATTACGTTCAGCAAAATCACCATTTTTTTGTCTACTAATATTGCATCCACCACTTCTTCTCATTTCTTTTGTATTCTTTAATACACATGAACGCAAAAGTCGAAATATTTCGCAACGAAAGATATATATGAAATTATTCGCACAACCCACTCGTTCTATAAAAAGAAATGGAAAATGGGGAATAACATTTTTTATATAAGGCTTCACTTTGAAAGAAATTCAATCCGAAAATTCGTATGGTACCCATCTGCTTTAGTAAAAACCGGTTCCCTTTTCAAAATAACTTGTTAATGAATTTTTTCATGTAAAATTAAAAGAGCTTGAGGAAATGATTAATTCCGAAACAGGAAAAGCTCCACTGATATTGCGCGGCATTCATGCAAAATTCATTAGTTCGTACATCGAGTAGTTTTCTAAAAGGAATTTCGGATAATGAAAATGAAAAAAAGATACATATCCTAAATTCACGAAATTTTAAAATATTATATATTTATATATTTAATATGCAAATGTTATTTTAATTGAAATTCTTTCAAAGGCAAGAAAACAATTTTTTAATGAGAAATCATAGAAGTTTAATTTTAATAATTGAGTTTACAACTAAACTCAATTATTATAATAATACACATAAAATCTAATCTATCTAACACTTTCAGCAGTAAAAGGAAAAATACGAATTTACCGATACCAACTATTTAAGTTACAAAAAAAATATTCAAAATTACTTCAAAAAGTTTGTACTAAAAAAAAGCTACTCTTTGTTCGTGAATCAATATCAAAGTAACAATAAGTGTACGTTTTTTTAACTTTTTCAATTAAATTTCCCATTGTTGAATTTCGTTCCGATAGTGCTACTCTCTCTCTCTTTCGCACAATGCTTTTTTGATTTTCATAGAATCCATTCTACCCTTTTAATCTTTGCCCCTTTGTCACTTTTTCTCTTTTGAAACTCACAATGTTAAATAAAAAATCAATTTTTTTGACACGCCAACTGCATGAATACAGAGAAAGACCCACAAAACTGTTTTGTTCTAACCTTTTCACCAGCCTGGAAAAGGTCGTGTTCGTGAAGTGATCCACGGAGAACAATTCCCGAGGAATACTAACGCCATGATCGAAGATAAGTGGTGCAACAGGGAGCATAATAATGGTGGGCATACCGCCTGCACCTTGCATTACCCGCGAAATAACAATGATAGTCCACGCGACTTAAATCATAACGAAGAAGATATAAATTACGAAACAATCCACCGTCATTCTCTTCTAAACTGACAACGAACAATTAAATTTTTACTTTTAAAGAAAATTGATTTCTTAAACATCTATTTATGTTCAAGGGTGTAGTAATAATAGTGCTTCATTCGATACGATTCCGCAATGTAATATTTTATTTCCTTCGCTACTATTTTTTCGACTGTCCAGTTTGCTAAAAAAATGGCCAATTTTTACAACACTTGAAAAATGGCACCGAACTTTGTTCCTTTTTTTAGAATTTTGCTCTTGTCTCGTAACACGAGGTTCTGTTAGTAGCGAATTTTATTCTAATCAAGTTTCACTTTGACCTGCACGCATATCGATTTCTTAAACTTTCGAGTACGAGACAACAGGAAGCACGCTTGTTCTTCCAAAATTCGATCACGCTGGTTGAAGAATCCCCCTCGTTGACCGACTTTCCACCCTGGTATGCCCAAAGTGTTTCGAATCCACGTCACGTAAACAACAACTAATTCTCCAGAACATTTCGAGAGTCGATCCCACACTGGTATCGCGCGATCGAAGCGCCCGAAAGGCCACCAAAGTGAAGGGCCAAGTAAAAATATCTTCCACAGATACATGTATATCCGTTTCACCAGCAGTTACGCCGCAGAAAAATAAGCGTTCAGCATTGGAAATTTCTATATTCTGTAATTCAAATGAGTTACAGAATTAAGTACGAGTGAATTATGGTTGCAACAAAGTAACTATGCCCAGCTATAGGTTTCCTTTTAAAATTAATACAATGTTACAAAAGAACAGTTGGAAATCCTTGAGCAACTTCCTAGCCAGCCCTGTTTCAACCAGTTACTTATTGGGAAACCAAGTGGAGGCGTGGCTTAGATTTCAGCGCTGCGGTGGTAAGTTGGCAAACTATTGCAAGTAGGCCCGGACCCCACCAAACATTCCGAATAAGTATTTATTAATCGAAGAAGTAAAAATTTATTGTTCAAAAAAATTTAAAAACACTCGTTTTCCACAAAATGTCTATATAAACACTGATAATCGTATGGACTTCGGCGGATTTCAGCCTACTAACAGTAGTTTAATTTTCTGCCACTAGTTGGCGTATCGAAATTCTTGGTTTCCCAATACTTACAACGAGAGGTTCCCTTTTGTCCGCCTGCGATTGCTTTGAATTTTGGATATGATTTAGAGGACCGAAAAATAAGATATACCGTCAAAGACCCAGTTCCTGATCAGAACCCAATGCCTAATTAGTTTAGTATATAAATATTAAATAATAAGTCTATCACGATACAAATTTATTCAAAAAAATTATCAAATAATTATGAAGTATTTTTAAATTTGTACGCAAACATTTGGTAGCTCATAGTAAAATGTTTTAGGCAGATCAGAAACTGCTCCCTTTGCATCTTAAGTGATCAGGAACTGGGTCCTTGATGGTACGTGTTTTTTTACAGCGGCCCGTTTTCATATTTAGGGGGTGAAACCAACCCTCAAAGTTATAAGATTTTCAGGTGTTCCTCTCCGATTGCTTTGGTTTTTGGATATGTTTTAGAGGACCGAAAAATAAGAAATACGTGTCTTTTATTTTGGCCTGCTTGAAAGTTTAGGGGGTGAAACCAGCCCTCCAAAGTTCATACGGGGTACAAAATTGTGTTGAGTAAAACTTCATATAAATTTCATTTGCGTCATAATTTACTGTATGGAGGATGTTCTTGTCATCAGTCACGGTTATTAGGGGGTAACTATGAGGGGTGGTCTCACCCCTTGAACATGCAAGTGGGACAAAATAGAAAGACACGTATTTCTTATTTTTCGGTCCTCAAAAACATATCCAAACACCACAGCAATCGGAAGCGGACACCAGGGATCCTCTCCTTGTTAGTGAACTAGTAGCGTCATGACACGTACTGTAGACAAATATAGGTGGAGACTGTGGAGAGAGTGAGAGACAGTAGACGTCACTCAAGTCACGTGATACAAAAAATAGGTGTACAGTGCTAGTGGGGGTAATATGACGTCACAGTATTTCCCTCGGAGGGAATTTCTCCTGGCAACGCTTTAGCTCCCTCAACTGCTCAGCACACTGTACACTCCTTTTTCCCTTCTTCCTCAAACTATGTCCTCTCAAAACACAACAACCTGGCAACGACTCCATTCCGCTCTAATAATTCAAAATCTTTCACCCATTCGCACACAATCGAATAAAAGAGCCGAGAGATCCTAGTGGATGTTACGCGAGACGATGCGCCCAGTCGCAATCGCGGTAATCGGATCTAATTAACGGGGAGGCGTGATCGGATTATCGAAAGTTCGTATTGTCGCCTGCTCGCGAATCGATCGCGAATGTTTTCGAAACGTGTCACGAGGAACGATCCTTTCTCTCTTTTGTGCGGCTCCGACGTGGACGTAAGTGGTCCGTTGCCCGTTATATTTAGTTAGAACGGCGAGGATAACGGCTGGACGAAAATTCGGTTATGCGAAATTTATTTACGGCCGGCCATGGCAGCTGGTTTCGATCCCTGGATAAGCGCGAACCGCATCAACGTTTGTTAATAGCGCTCGTTAATGGACCCCCTCGCGAATACTGTTTTCGGCGGCCATAGAAATCAGTTGCGGGGAAGCTCTGGCTTCTGTTTCGACTCTCCGCGGTGCTGGTTGTGGATTAGTTCGCGTTCGATCTTGGGAATGCGCGGAATGTCGCGTCACGCGAGAAATATAACAGTGCTGTCTCTCAAATTGCACGCGTTCTCGGATTCTCTATACACGCGAAGCTATCCCCGCTACTTCGTTTGTAGTCGCCGCGCCGCACAGTGCGCGATTTTGGACAAAAATCGCTAGACAGCGCAGATCTTGACCGATTTCAATGATTTTTTTTGTTTAAATACTCGGAAGGGCTCAGCAATAACGGAGGGCTCCAGTAAATCCTGTATTTTTTGGTCTAATCTATAAAAAACATTATTTAGCATAACATCACATAAAAACGTAAACTTTGGGAATTAAAGATATTAAAAATTAATTTTTTGTAAATTAGATATCAGCTATAAAATACAAAATTTACTTCAAATTTTCAAAAATTCATGTTTGAAATAAACTGCTAAGTATAGCTGATTTAAATATAATATTTTTAAATTATATTTCAATATTATTATTTTTTATTTTATATTAGAAATAAAAAAAAAAATTCTGTCCTTCCAAAAATCGGTTCCGCCGAGCGACGAGCAAAAAATCCAGTTCTCGCTGCCGAGCGCTCGAGCGTGAAATCAAAGGAAGCCGAATAGACTACTTGTCTCTCAAATTGCGTGCGCCCGGACCCGACACACGCGGCTATAGAGAGACAGAACTGAACTTGCAGATCTGGCGAGTCGTACATAGTTGATGCGTTGCTCTAAAAATGGGACTTCTTGAAGGGGAAAGATTTTATTCGTGGCGGAAGAGAGTAGTGCTACTGTAATGCACAATGAAAATTTTAACCACAGTAATAGTTGTCCTTCGAGGGAAAGTTTAGAGGAAATACGGTCATATCGAGTCGCATAATTTTCAGTATCGATCAGCCAGGTGTAGCGTGGCCGATGTAATTAATTAATTCTCCGTGACAAGAATTACGAGCACTTTATCGGATGTTCGATCGCGGAGAAAATAAAGCTGGTACACCTCGGACGCGAACTGGCTCCTAAGCCTCCAATTTTCAGCGAATCCAACGCCTCTGTCCTCCTTACGGCGGAGACTTTAAAACTGACAACCCTTTCTATTCAAAGAATGAATTAAGCTGGCCTTTACTGCCAGTCTAGAACGATGAACTTAATTCCAAATTCGGTAGAGCAACACTTCTTCATTTAGACACTTATTTGGCATTTTTTACACAGGTGTTTATTCTAATTTATTCAAAAAAGCTACAATTATTAATTTACAATGAAAACAGTAGAACAGGTTGATGAAAGCAAACTTCGTTGTTCATTATTATTTCAAATCAAGTATAATTGAGGAGAATTGAAAAATAATTGAAGAATATTCTTTTCAAGAATAATTGGAAAAAACGCCATTACTTAATAAATTTCCAACTCTTCTGGCATGCAAATTATCTCAAACAGAGTGCAGTGCATTCACTCTGAACTCGCTGATAGTCAAGGTCTATTTAATAGAAACCCTCAACTTGACGATCTCCTCAATCAATTTCCCTTTCTTTTTTATTGAAAGCAATCTCTAAGATAAGCGTCACTTTGCTATGCAATAAAATGCACCCCTCGACATAGGACAATGCCAATATCGACTACACAAAAAGAAATTCCGCCATCTTGCACAATAATTCCTCCAAAGTATTATCCGTCTCCTCGAGACTAAAATTATTTCACCAAAATTTTCCCCAACTACTCTAAACAGTTTATTACCAAAATATCAGTAAACACTAACAATGAAAAATCTTATGACAAAAAAATTAATCTAAAATTACGAAGGTCCATTCGTCAAACTTGCCTCAACCAAACAACCAAACGTTTCAACTCACAAAAATTCAAACTCGGAACAGCGCTTCAAATCCTTCAACAAAATTCTAGGTCTCCCATCATCGCGATCGCTAAAAATACACAGGAATCATCAACTGTATCTTATCAGCGACGTTATCTCCCGAAGAAAGTACTCCTTCGCGAAACATCTCGCCGACGCTGGGTATGTGCAGACTGCAGCTGTTTATTTTGCCTCCGCGGTTTCCAGCGGGCAAGTGTTTCTGGAAACAAGAACGCGGAGAGATGGAATTTTGCTTTCCTCGAGATGCTTTTACGACGATGAAAAAGCGAGGAGACCACTCTCGGGTCGCTCGATCGAAACCGCAGGACGAGGAAAATGGCGGAAACATCGGGGAGAGTACCAAGCACCGATTAAATTCATTGTTTTCGTAATGCCATTGGAGAACGCCACGAGAGCACGCCGATGGTAGCAATGCAAACAAAAATAGCTGCTCCGGAGGCGATTTATACGAAGACAGCGATCCTTTTTCCGGCGCGATAATTAATGTGATATCGGTGGAACGTATGTTGGAAAGAATTCAGATCAAGGAATATAAATATGCACGCGGTTGTGAAATTTTTTTTATTTTTTTTATCGTGGCTGCTAAATTACACGTGTACACTCTTGTGGCTAAAAACAGCTGACATGGTAGTTGACAACGATTGATCAAAAGATATGGGGTGGATTGGCAGTGTCTGACTGTTGGCACCCAATTGTCTGTTTTATGGTGTAATGGAATTTCAGGATAAAGGAGGCTTTATTAATCGAACGTTTCGGTGTTTATTGGAGATGGGTAAGTGACCGTAGGGGGTCCCATTTGTTGCTTGAAGCTTATGATGTAGGTACGAATATAATTGTTACTAACAAGGGAACTTAAGCCGAAAATTCCGATTACCTATTTGGAAAATTTGCAGGTTTGCTGGGTGTGGCTGATTTAAAGGAAAAGGCCCAACTGGCACACGTGTCAAGGGGCCCACTTTTTCGAGAAACTGAAGAGGTAGATTACTAAAAAAGGACTCAGTATAGGAGCACAGAAAAAAGTAGTGGTTGAATAAAATCATAATTTTTATTTATGATTTGTTTGCTTATAGGCAAGTTGAATAACAAGGAGCATTTAAAAAACGTCCAAAAAGTTGAGCAGCAAGTGCACAAACTTATTTCTAATATAAATTTTTCATAAACTTTGGGCGCTCCGAATAAATTTTGAGTAGCATAAAAAAATGATAAGCTTGGACCAAGTTCGTAAATATTATGATAAATTATAAATGATGAAGTATAATAAATTATTATTGTTGCAGGTACGAGGGTGACTGTTGATTGGTGGTTTAACGATGCAACGATTCTTGTTCGGTATGTACTCTGCAATCGAGGCAGAGGGTGAAACGCGGGAGACCTGAATAACGACCGAGGTTGAAAGACAAAATAGTAAACGGGCGTGTACGCGTAATAAATATTTGATCCCGCGTTCCGATCGTCGACGAAATCCAATTTATCACGGGGCTCGCTCGAAAATTCTGTTTTTCCTACGAACGGGTCTCAATGGCGCAACGCGATTAAACGGAACAAAGAAGAACGGAAAATAAATTAATCGGGGCGAGGGGTGCGCCGTGCCATTATCGAAAACCACGGCCACCGAATAAACCGACAGTTTATTTAATTACTCTTCTCCCTACCTGTCTGTTTTTATTTGTTAATTGAAATGTGCCTTGCTTAACGTGCCTTTCATTCACCCAATTGTTGGTCAAATAATGTTTTCTTTTTTTAAATTTGAAGCCGGAGGAGAAAATATTAAGAAACAAAATACCTATGTGTTGAATTCTTTGAAATATGTAGAAGTTAAAAAAAATCACGGAGAGGAGAACAAAAATTGTGTCCCAATCAATCTGCAAAAACTACAATCGCAAATGCGAAGTGGTAAAACATTTCTTTGGATTACTTAAGTCTTTCAATGGCTTCCATAAGTTACTATCCGTGCTCATGAATAATTCAAATATTCATAAACGGTTTAATTCCAAATGATACGCTGATAATTTTAAACTTTAAATCGTGAATATCGAGTGAGAGAGAATGAGAATTAAATGAGAGTATATAAGGTTGGGGTTACCGATTTATTTCAAATTTTCAGTATCAATTTCAAAAATTGAGTATTAATGTTTGCCTCTTCTACGCGTATAAAACTTTGAGTTTGAATTTCTTGAAAAATTGTCTGAAAAATATTCTATCGCTAAACGCAATCGGTTCGCGTGTTTCTTGTCCAGGATCCCAATGTAACTAAAATATATGAATCGCTCCCAAATGCCTGAAAACCGTGGCAAGATAGTCGCGAAAAGAACCCTTCGAGCGATAAAAAACATCCAGCGGCGAATCGAAACAGGTGGCCCTTGCGTCATCGGAGAAAATAACTTTCCATTTCACGAAAGTATTCGTGCAAGTATTCCAGCGCGGCGAGATGTGCTCCACGGTGACTGGCGTCATCGTTATTCGTACCACGACTCAAATTACAGAGATATCAAGCCTCGACGAGACGCCGCAGCGGACCACGATGAGAATCCACGAGGATATGAGTTGCTGGCCCGCGTCGCGCGAACCGAAGGATTAGAATATTGATGAGAAACGCGACTTTCGGACGAAAAATGCTTCTGTAGTTTCTATGAAAAACTAGTTGGGATAATGGAAGCACAATATATTATTAGGTTAGGTTCGAGTCAGGCAAAAGTAGAATGATGCTTATTTAAACGCGGATGAAGTATAGGTTAGGTAACAATGGAGAGATAAATATGTGAACGTGGGTTAGGTCAAAATAGAACGTGGATGTGATCATTCGTTGGTCAATTAACCGCAAAAGTGAGGGAAGTGTGGACAAACAGAAACCCTGGCCAATATTTTTAACCCTTTAGCACTCGCACCTAGATGCCGTTGAAGGAAAAATATCTCGTTTTGTTTTTATTGTTAATAATGGTCTGAATTTATATATTTTAGCACAAATTTTATTTTTTTTTTAATTTATTTTTTTCAGAATTCAAAATGCATAAAACCAAAGAATATAGGGTTCAGATAGGTCCAACTTTCTTCAGTGAATAAAACTACACTAAATATGTTTCACTTAAACTTGCAAACAGCGAAATTTGAGTGCAAACGGCAAAAAAAAAGAATATATCATATATGATACGTGTGGCGCTAAAGGGTTAAGGTCATTTTTTCTAACTTGGAAAGAACAGATTTTTTTATACACTTTTAGAAAGCTTTGGGGGTTAAGAACATGTTTTTAAATTATTAGACTGAAATTTGAAAAATTGTTGGAGTTACGTGAATAAGTACACCTACTCAGGTTGCAGTAACCTAATCTAGCGTTGAATGATAAATCCAGATTAATGAAACGGAACGCATGGCGGGATTGCTTTCCACAAGATTTCCTAGCCTTTAGGCTTGAGTGGTCTACCACTGCACCCCAAAATAAGGTATTTACATCAGAGGATTAGAGAAAGCAGACATGGTTAGCGCACAGTAGTGAACGAATTAAGTGGGTCTTACTACGTTACAATCTCGTATAACCTCCTAGCGAAGAATTTTAACTGTCCAATCGTGAAAGAGAATAGAAAGAAATACGGGGAATTTAGTTTTCTTTGATATTGAATTAACACGTTGGAAATCTGGCGACTTACATTCGTCAGCCTTGTAAACTGATTTTTCAATTGGTCATCGATCCATTTTTAAAACATTGCACAAGCCACGTCTTTTTTTAAAAATCTACTTTTATCACTCCCACGTGTTGGTTTTGACGCCAGCTAACAGAATATAACGGGAGTTTTGCGTGTGGAGTGACTTTAAATCCCGGACCAATGTGCCGGGGAGTTTCAAACCAAACCGACGTGACTGATACATTACTTTCGTATTTTCTAGATGTTGACAAGTGCTTCGGAAGTATTTTTACGGCTTGATAACTGTTGCAAAACGCATAAACCTGCTCGTAGCGAAATCATAAACCAAACATAACGTCTTCTAATATTCCAAGACACCGTATATAACTTGAAAAAACTAAAAGCCTTGCAGAAAATTTCAAGAGATTATCTGCAGGAATTGTGTATAAGAATTGTGAGAACTATGTTATATCGCAATACACGGAGAATTGAGTTCGGCGAAAGTATCAAAACACCTTGACACTGAAATTAAAATCAGGATTTCGATGATGACCCTCTAACAATTTATTACACCTTCCATTTGCTCGTTAATACAATCTCTTGCGAAGGTTTCACTGGCACAATTTTAAATTGTTTCAATCTCTGTCAATAATTCCTGGCACAGTAAATTATTTTACTGTTATTTTATTGCTATTTTTACAACCACTCAAAGTTGTTTATATACAACACACTTTGTCTCTGCCAGTACAAAGCTTCGCGTCATATAATAAATCCAACTGCCATAACACTATACTTTTCACTAACAAAACCACTATGACGTAATCTATTCTTTTAGCAAATTCCACAATATTTTGGAACGCTCAAAAGTTTCTCCTACGTGCCGACGAACTCTTTCTTACGCATTAGTTTTTTTCCACGGCGTAGCTCATATTTTATTCTTTCAATTAGAAGTTTCTTTATTGCAATTTTGCAACTGCTTTCTATTTTGCACACCAATTAAATGATACCCATAAACCCAACTTACATTTATGTACAGGGTGTATAAAAACTGATGGACACCGCTTTCAGGGGCGAGTCAACACCTCTGGATCGGTAGACATTTGTAAAAAAAAAAACTTGCCGCCGTTTTTTTTACACCAACGTGTTCTGCTCAATGAAAGGACAAAAAGTCCAAAAGGAACCATACACCGCAAACTAGTGGTGGAGAACTATCGATGGTACTTACGATAGTTATCGATGGTTCTCACTATCGAAAACTATAGATGGCTTATTTTCACTATCAATAATTATCGGTATTGAAAATCGTAGGTTAGTCAATTCAAAAATAATAACAGCTTAAATTCAGAATCCCAAATTTAATTTGTAATATTATTACAATTGTTATTAAAAATTTATTAAAAATTGTTATTACAATTTGGTTTTTTTAAATCGCCCAATCTTCTTCCCTCGCAAGGGTTCCACCGATTTCAACTCGACGTCCAACCTAAAAATGTCACCGCGGGAAAAAGAAGAATACAATGTATTGGGAAACCAAGAATTTCGATACGCCAACTAGTGGCAGAAAATCAAACTACTGTGAGTAGGCCGAAATCCGTCGAAGTCCATACGATTATCAGTATTTAATAGGCATTTTGTGAAAAACAAGTGTTTTTAAATTTTTTTGAACACTAAATTTTTACTTCTTCGATTAATAAATACTTATTCGGAATGTTTGGAGGAACCCGGGCCTACTTGCAATAGTTTGCCAACTTACCACCGCAGCGCTGAAATCTAAGCCACGCCTCCACTTGGTTTCCCAATAGCACGCGTTTAATTTTTAACCCAGCCTCTGAAAGCGGTATGCATCACTTTTTATACGCCCTGTATAACACAAATGCCTACGGCTCAACCATATATATCTATTACACTTTCAAGAGGCGATTTTCTTATAGGATTAAAGCTAAATTAATTGATACAAAATAAACATTTATGTATGGGGGATAAAAAGTATGTAGGAACCGCCTACAACAAACATCTAGAAACGGAGGGCAGCGTTTCTAATCCTCGAGGAGACTGTTACGTACGAGGAGTTTCCTCGGTTGTTAACTGCTCGCGTCGTTAACGCAACACACGACGAGAAGCATGTTTAGTTTGCAGGAAGGTACGCTCTGATTGCCAGTTTAAAGCTAGTTTCTATTTGACAATAGCCCGTTCTTGCAAGCGAATGAGCCCGCGTCAGCCATCTTGTCCCGTGGAAATTGCTGGTGCAACAGGCGTCGCTTTCATTTTCAGTCAAAACGGACCCACAAAAGCAATCTTAATTGTTGGTCGGTAACGAATAACGAGGAATTTGTTGGAGAGATTACTCAATAGGTTGTACTAGCGACGTTGATTTGAATTCAAGTTGAAGGCATGGGGGAACATATTAAGGAGCTATTCATATTTTACCTGTTGCTGTTTGAGGAAATTTGTAGGATTTCAAATATGAAAGTAGAAAAGGGTTTTTTACGTGATTAACTCGTGCAAGCAATAAGAAATCGATCGGTATTAAGGTTCAATATAATTTCATTTAATTGAGACTCGATATAAATTAAGCAAAAGTACCTTATTTTAATATATGAAACGTCATTCTACCTCTTATAGAATTGAGTTCGGAATTCTAAAAATCAGGATGTCATCAATGAAAATGAAAATCCACAGAATAAGAATACACATTCTGTAAAACTTCTCAGACATTTAATCTCGAATTTCAATCAGTCAAAAATATCTACAGTTCATGAATAACGGCTCTGGAACTTTGAAACATTCAAACTTAATAAAGTAGGCAAGATAATCCGAGAAAGTAGAGGAAATTATACATAGAAGTAAAAAAATCCACCAACTTCGAGGAACTTGCTGCAACTCCCCACTATCCGTACATTCAAATTTAAATGGAGGGAGAAAAAATTGAAAAAGAAACTTACAAGAAAGATCTTCCATCTCAACAATCTCAGTACCACCCAAAAGCGATTTTAAAAACTAAAAAAAAAATTAACAGTAACAATTCTTAAGCCATCTCTTCCAAAGTAGAAGTAGAAGCAAAATGTTATTAAAAATCGAGTCCACTTGTTGTCAACGTTCTAAACTAAATATAATAGCCGCAAGGTCTGTTCGGTATGCCTGGAAGAGTTAGCAAAGTAAAGAACACCGAACGTTTCGATACAGTGATCGTACATACGTTCCCCTTTTGCGAGAACCGCATGATTCATACGAAAGGAGGAGTAGACACAGGCGTGCCTGATGTTTCGTTGGCCTGCGTCGTGGGCAAGGCGATTCTCACGATCCTGAGGAACATAATGAGCGTGCACGAACGGGCAGGTGTTGCAAGTAGTGATGGAACCGATCCAATATTTGATATTCCCTAACAATGTGAGAGAAATGGGAATTCCAGAATAACGCGGCGTAGTTTCCCCGAAGGGGGTGTTGAACTAAAAAAACTTTTAAAATAGGACGGTGAGCCAAAACATGAAGGGAATTTCTGTGCTGAACTCACTGATCATTTTCATTAAGAAAGTCAAGCACGAGGCTGTCAATGAATTAAGTACAAATTTATGTAGACCAAATTTTTCATGATTTTAGATCACCAAAACTGAAGGTGTAGAAGGTACGACGCTGTAAAATAAAGTACGTAGCTCACACTCTATTGCATTAAAGATTCCTGACAAAAGCTGAAGTATATGCAGCGATCTTTTCAAGCGAACAAGATAAAAAAATGTTCTTCCGTAATGGGTATCGATCGTGTTTCTTCCAGGGCAAGTCGAAGTTTTCCCGGGGTGCACGAGTCCACAAGTTCTTACATTAATACAATTTATAGAGAAGTTTACTCTAACTTTGCTCAGAATAGTTTCAATTATTCATAACACTACCCTAAATTTCGCTGGAGGAGCAAGGAGGCTGAGTGGCTCTAATTTTAGCCATAATTTATTTCCTTTCGAAACGCTCGTAAAGCAACTTCGGCATAATTTTTTTATTAAGTTTGCCCGTGAGGTAATAAAAGGCAGGTAAAACGCGCGATAGATCGATTGAAAATTTAGCACACGAATTTTATGGCGAGGGGCTACTAATTTTATAATGCAGTATACCTGCCAGAAATTAATAAAGTGGCTGCAGCCAAAAAAAGAAAAATACGAAAAACAAGATAAATGATAAATTCCATTTTTCCAGATTTTTTATTTATGCCACATGCATACTTGGTGGCTAAATCTGAGTTTTATCTGTTAAACATTTAAATACTGTTATTAACAAAAATAATAAGATATTTTAAAATTGTGCAGAGAGAAGAATCAAAATTGATGCAGAATTTCTGGACCGACAATTTTCACAAATTCTATGCATTACGAATGTTATTCTAAATAATGTTAACACATAATCTTGCACTCAACTCATGACGAATATACAGGGTTTTTCATAATAGATTGTACAATTGAAAGCATAGTGATTTTACATAAAAAATACATACCAACTGTGGAATAAAATTTGTTCGTAGGATGCTTTTGAAAACTCTTCAAATATCACCAGAATTTATCAATAAATCTGCATCAGCTGCGTATGAAATGAATCCTTATGAAAAACTAGGTCGAAATTGTAGAATTTTTTTCGAATAGGGCTTCTGTTTGGAAAAAATTAATTTGAAAGGGGAACTGATATGGTATGATATATTCCACGTACACCAAACGAATTTTCAAATAATTCTTTTCAAAAACAGAGCCTCACGTGAAGGAAAATTATTTTATAATTTCCACATTTACAATTACTTTTGTACAGACATTCATTTCATTCCAAGTTATATCACAGTGCCCGACTAGTTTTACTGATTTCTAGTTATGTACGCACTTTCCAGGCGAGTGTACAAAACCAATTTTCTAAAAGAAGAAACCCCTACGAAAAAAATTCTATTCCACACTTCCTACCCACCTTTTCATGCAAAATCACCACTCTTCAATTGCACAATCCATTACAAAACTCCTTGCATACATCTCGCCATCTCTCAAAAATTAAAACTAAAATTACTTTTCTGCAACATTTATCATAGAATTTGTATTCATTGAAAAGTACCTACAGCCCGGAAGAAAACCTAAGAAATTCGCGACCCCTTCCCCCAAAAATAAAAGCCTTACGTAATTACGTAAAACCGAACCTTTAGCTCAATTTTGATCTGGTAGTCTCTCATCGTAGTGTACATTATAAATGGTCACAATAAAAACTTCCTACCACTATTATTACGATTAGATTAAAATAAGTGTCCCGCAACCTACTCTCTCGCGTTCGCCAATCCTCCTTTCCGATCACCCTATACGTTCCCGAGCACAAAAATATCTTACATCGGCCTAGAAGGCCTGATCGATACTTTTCACCCACGTATCGACACCACGTGCGAGGGTATTGGACCCATTGGCGAGCGTGGCCGCGTACACGCGAGCCTCGAGGTTCGAGGAACCAGACGAGTCGTCATTTCTCGACCCCGGCGTATTACGGACAAAGCTGTTCTAACTATACGTCACGGAGCCGGCCGCCTGCATTTTTACACCCACTGTAGAATAGCGAAACAGTGGGGCCCCATACAGACACAATCGCAGATATCGCTAATAACAATTTAATGGGCCGCAGCAGCTCAGCGTTCTCCCTAGATTCCAACATGATTAAGTCCAATTAACCCTTAACTGGTATAGGGGAAAGGTGGGATAGTTGATCACAGTTTTTTCTTTTTTATTAAAATAATAATAATGGTTTGCTTTAATATCAAAAAAAGGTATCAGCGCGTGGGTTCGGTCAATTAAACACTCAAAATAAAAGCTATTTTGTCACGTTCCAACCGACTTATAAGGTGCACGTCTTCAGACAACGTGTTATAATATATAAAAGCAAACGCATCATTATTCGTTAACTTTCTTGAAAATGGTCTAAATCATAGACCGAAACGTCGAAAATTGCAAAATAGCTTTTATTTTGAGTGTTTAATTGACCGAACCCACGCGCTGATACCTTTTTTTGATATTATTCTAAAAATACGGTCGAGAATTCTTACTCTTTATTTAATGGTTTGCTTTGTTTGTATTTAATTATTTGAGTTGTGATATCAATGTGATCAATGATCAACTATCCCACCTTTCCCCTACTGTTTTTTTCGAATGTAACTGGTATTGGGGTCGTAGCAGACCCCAAACAAAAAAAGACACAGAAATTTTTAAAGTCGACATTAGATCAATCTCTATGAATATTTTGTTCTTAGGTAATGTATAAAAGAATAGAAAGATAGAAAGTTAAACTATTATTATCAAATTAATAAAAATTCAGTTTACAAACTTGGACAACCAAATATTTTGCAGCGAACCTTGCGTGCTTGGTGTCATGACTGACCCAAGGATACCAGTTAAGGGTTAAACAACGGGCTGTCGCGTAATAAGATGGCTAATAGGCGGGAGAAATTTCTGAATGGAAGGCTACCGTTGCCAGAGATTAGAATTTCACTCGACACATGGCTCGTTGTGCAACGAAGGAGTGATTATGCCAGGCTGGGCCTTGGGGAGGCCTGGTACCATTCAATGCGGCCCATTCACACGTTTTACGTGCCTTCCCAGAGCACGAACGCGAAAGTAGAGCACGCTTTGCTGGTCTATTTGGTGTATTTGGTTGATTGAGGAAGAGGAAGGCTTTTTTTAATAATAAATAGAATGGTAAGTTCAATCTTTGAGGGAAGGAGTGAGACCTTGCGGGGAAAGTTGATTTAACGGTCGACGTCTGTTTCTGGAGTAAAATTGGTCCTTTGTTCCTCTGGTGGCGAGACTGTTGACGTTAGCGAAAACTATTCGATACTTGGCGGGGCCTCGAAGTGATCATGCAAGTACCACGTGGATTTGCTAGAAATGTGCTGGTACGATTATAAGGGCATTCTCAGAAGCGAAGCTTCTGTTCTGAATCACTGAAAGCAGCATTTATTCGCCTAAAGAAAGCACTACAGTGCTGTCTCTCAAATTGCACGCGTTTTCGGATTCTCTATACACGCGAAGCTACTTCGTTTGTAGTCGCCGCGCCGTCGAGGGGAGACCGGTTCATTCAGCAGTCGAACTTTAAGAGTGAGAGGGAATATCACATTCTGTCCTTCCAAAAATCGGTTCCGCCGAGCGACGAGCAAAAAATCCAGTTCTCGCTGCCGAGCGCTCGAGCGTGAAATCAAAGGAAGCCGAATAGACTACTTGTCTCTCAAATTGCGTGCGCCTGGTCCCGACACGCGCGGCTATAGAGAGACAGAACTGTACTACGAATATTAGCAAAACCAAACTCGTCCGACTCCAGAATAAATGTATTAATAGTATAATTTAGACGGCGAATTTATTCTGTGATTTTTGGATTTTCTTATATAAAAGTGAATTTATAAGCTGAGCTATAAAAGAAACCAAACAATTCAGCTATTAGAGTAGAAATTAAAATGTTAGATAATACTGATACTGTTGACATCAACTGATCAGATTGCGGTGGTTTCATCAAAACGGAAATACCTAATTAGTATCATTAGAAGAGAGTGTTCATTTGTTTAATGAACATGGTGCACCGAAAAATTCAGTCTCTTAAATTAAATCACAACATTACATACTAGTAATAATACCTGCCACCACAACTAGTTTCTATTACTATAACGACATTTACCTATTTATTACCTCGGAGCACAAAGCACTACAAAAAGTGACTTAGAATGTTTAGTAGTTGACATTGGATACCATTAACGTCAACTTCGATAAGAGTAACTTTCTCCAGACATGAGACTTCCTATCACAATCATTAAAAAGCAATCATCGTTGGCCCACAGAAAATAATACTAGAAGAAATGTATTTATAACGCGCAGCAGTTGATATATTAGATATTAGTACCTACCAATAATCAGAGTTGGGCAAAATGTAATGCAATTACAAAAGTTGACAAAATTGTGGTCAACCACTTAAATTAACGATTATAGAAAATCATATGTAATCAATGACACAATTACATTTTAATCGTATTTTGTAATTTCATTACATTTCGTCCCACTCCGCCACTAATTAATTAGATAACAATGACTTCTTCAGAAATATACATTCTATCTTGAATATTTAATAATTATTCATTAGCCTGGACAACAAAGTTCGGTTTGATAGTAGAAACTACTAATCATTGTCTACTTAAAATTCTAACTACGTATATCATTCATATGAGAGCGACGCCGACGTGTGTAATTCCACACGTTCAAATCCCCCAGCATTTGAACATTTTAACCTAATGAAATATTTATACAATCAGTAACGAGTTCTTCCAAAGCATACGTTCAATTTGGAAACTCATTACCACCACTTCCATTCTACGAAAAAATAAAAGTAAACTTCCAAAATCCCGAAAATTTGCGAAATGAATCGAAACGCGGAGGGCTTCTGAAAATTTGGGGCAACATTGTGTACAGGCGCCTAGCATTCCGTCACGGAACAATAACAAAGTAAGTATTCGTTTGGAACGGTTCGAAACGAGTCCGGTCGTTTCGCACGGACGCCGCTCCGAAACGTGGAAAAGGTTTTGGCGCGTAAACGGTGAGCGCGCGTGTTCCCGTGATCCTCGCCGCGCAAACGTAAACAGAGAGTGGCGCAAATATTATGATTTCGAGATCGACGCTGGGTAATCGTGACCTAGACACGAGGGGAGAGAAAATGGTTCAACCGTCGCGGGAATGGAACCGCTGGCGTTCGGCAACGAGGGTTCGGAGAAAAAGAAGAAAAAAAAAGAAGAAGGAGGGAGAGAAAGGACCACCGTGAAGCCGAACGCGACGCAATAATGGAAAAGAAAGGAAAACGAGGAGGGGAGACCGTTTGAACGTAACGGAGCGGAGCATCCGGTGAATGGTGGACATGCGCCCTTGAATCTCACCACCGACGACCGTGCGGGGTGTGTGTACACACTGATATTTTCGAGCAGGCGCGCACGAGAGAGCGTGGCCGCCTCCGATCTGCCGAAAACGCATTTACTCGCCGCGCGGGCAGGTCCGCGGCGCGACGACCGGCCACCATGGAATTTTTAGTAACAGTAATACCAACCGTGCGAACGGTAGGACGTCTGAGGATGGCTGGGAAGATCGTATCCAGATAAAAACGGCGTGGCCCTCCGTGGTAAATCGGTGGGCGCGCGAACTGCGAGTATCCTTGGCACACAACACACACCAAAAAACTGAGCACACAGCGACGCTGGGTGAGGAACGATCGTAGCGAGCGCGACGGTTCACCCAACACGGAAACACGACAGGGGGGGCACGCACTTCACGCGAACGTCGCGTCGCGTTGAATATCGCGTCGAAGGCAACGTCACACTGATGCAAGCTGGACGCAACCGCCCGGCGTTTACGCTTGTCACACGGAGGGCGAGGAGCACACAGAGAGGCACACGGTGTTGGTCGAGCGGCGGCTCGCCTGGTTTTTGGAGGTTAGGAGGATAGAGCCGCGTCGCGGGGATCGGGCACGAGGATCGGCGTCGGTTAAAACTTCCGGCGGGATCTTTCCTTCCGTGAGGGGAAGGGGGGGGGGAGGGGCCGGCAGCCGCGTGACGCGTTGTTGGATGGCGATGCTACGTCAGCCGCGGCGAGCACGTATCGCAACACTGAGGAGAACTTCTCGCGGCGGAGAGAAAAAGCCGGCAGGGCCCGTGTGCGACGCGTGAACGTGCGGACGCAGAAGAGAAAAGAAATAAACAGATGAACGGCGGGAGAGAAGGACGGCGAAAAGAAAGAAGGTCCGAAGGGGGATATTGCCGGGGAACGATCTGCGAAGACGAAACGTCGCGCGAACACGAAAACTGCGCGTAATAGATCCGGCTAAGAGTTGTAGGCACGCCACGAGTAGAGGTAGGCGACGCTAAAACTTCGCCACGAGTCGTGGCACGCCACGAGAGGAGCCGAGGGAAGGAGCGGGGTAGAGCGAGACGACGAATCTAGAGGGGGAACGAGTATGTGGGCGAGGGGGCCGGGAGGGGGGACGGTGGCGACCACTCGAGTCACGGTTGCACGTTGGCGAGGGACGGTGAGGGGAAAGGGGGGGGGGGGGGGAGCGCACAGCGACCCGTCGCAGGGACGTGGGGTGATTGAAGCGACCAAGCTGGAGGGGCGACGCCGAGGGAGGGGTAGCACGCAGCCGGCAACAGCCGACTCGACTCGACTCCGATTCTCCGCTGTTCTTCTTCTCATTCTTTCTCCGTCTGGTACCCTTTCTCCGTCCCTCGCGGCGAGGGGGGCGCGCTGTGTATTGGTGTATCGGGACGCGATGCTGAGCGCTGTGTGCGCTGGGCACCAACATGTATACGGGGTGTCTTTTCACTCGGAGTCGCGGGGAGATCCCTAATGCAGTTTCGCGTACGAGCTACTGGCGTCAGCAAGGTGCCGTTCGGCTATTATCGTCCGTATCATAGAAAAGCTGTTAGTTGCCTGATGGAGGGGGCGAGATTTTCGTCGACCTTGTGATAGGGAATTTCTTTTTTTCGATTATTTGTCTGCAAACTCAGTAATGGAATTTTAAAGTTTTATGGAATGTTATGGTTTTAAAGTACATTGAGTTATTTGCTGCTTAAGGTTATATTGGAGGCGTGAGAGGAATATTTGTGTAGTCGGTGGTACTGAAAATCGGATATTACTGTTGCTCACGCATTGATCTTTATGAAATTGCGGTATGCACAAGGGAAACGCGTTTGGAATGGATGCTGAGATATTCTGTCTTCGGTATTACACAACATGACGTAGAAATGGGATATTTTGTGGCATGTCTGAGGAACACTGTCTTGAAGTACGTGTTCGTGGTAGAGCCGTTGTTCATCTACGCTTAGTTTTGAAACTTTAATGCTGATTTTGGAAGAGGATCACAAATTTTATGCTTTATACGACTTCTTCAACCAGTTCACCCAGCTCTGAGGCTGGGATTAATTTTACTTTTGTAAATAAGTAGTTTCAAATCTTTTTCTTACACATTTTGGGATACAGATTTTATTCTTCGATTTTTTAAGAGTATACTCTATTTTCCGAAGTCTACTTTGAAACTTTGAAATAGAAATATTTTCTCGAAATTGGAAGTAACAGCACACATATAACTGTTTTTAGTTTTCTCGATTCTAATAGAATAAAAATGATATGTTTATTTCTTCAATGTTCCATACAACACGACCCTGCAATATCCAAAAAGCTTCATTAAAACAATTAAACTGATCTCGAACTCACCCTAAAACGACAAAATAAATACATTCTGTGTGAAAAATCAGTAGCCCATGCATTATTTCAAGTGTCCCTCGCCTCAACATAACCTCTACAATTCAAAATCGAAACACGAACGTTCGATTACCCAGAAATCTCCAGAAATCCGAATACAGTCCTCGCGCTGGACGTCTCATACGACTGTTTGCGCAGTCACCTATGATCCCCCGTAATCTCACGGCAAACACACGCGGCCGGGAATAGGTGTTTGCAAAATAAACGGATTCCGGGACACCCGGTGCATGCACGTGCACATGGTCGCATAGGCGAAAAGAATACGCGACCGGGCAAGGTGAGGAACCGAGAGGGCACGATGAGGGCCTGAGAAAGAATGGGCGTAAGAGCGAGAGGGACGCCGCGTGAAAAGGACGAGGGGCACTGCGACGGGAGGGGGGACGGCGGGAGGGGAACGAACGGGAGACCTTGCAGAGCGTGGCTCCGAGCCGCGCGTAGAAAACGCCGCTTTGTGTCGGGGTAGCCTGCATAAGAGAGGAAGTACAGGTCTAAAGGAAAAGAAGGCCCTCGCGCGTCTCCGCTGGCGGCGATTCGCACACGTAAAGGCCTTTTCACACGGCTGTTCTCTCGACTTGCTGGAAGACACTCGAAGCCGCGCCACCCCACGGAGGAATGCCCGATATTTTCCATCCCGTCCATTCTTTTCTTCTACTTAGCCGTCCCGAGCCGCGGGTCTCGCGAGACCACTCCAAGCATTTAAAATACAGTCGTCGGACGGGCGATGATGGGTCCTCGTGTTTCAAGGAATCGTTGGGTTCCAACGGGGCGAGCGCGCCACGGTATACCGAGGGTAGAGGTTAGGTGCGTAGTCACTAGGAGGAGGTTAGTGTGCTTCCATACGGGTGGCAATGAATTCAGGTTAGAGAAGGATAGTCACGTTTGGAAAAAGGCTCTTCGGTTTATCCAGTGATATAAAGCTTGGTGAATGCTTTGTGCACACAGAAAATGTAAGGAATAGTGTGGCCATGTGGCATTTAAAGAGAAAGACTGTTACAGGAAATGAGAACAACTGTGCGTGATAGACATATATACCTTGACATCTAAGGAGGATGCCACAGAATAATTGCCAAAAAATGTAAGGAGATTCAGGTAATGACAAGAACAGGAAATAGCAAATTTTGTCAATGGCCACTTTGTTAGGAAGACCTATAGCATCAATATATACAGTCGGGGACAAAATTATGTGGACACTTTTAAAATCGTATTACTTGTTCAAAATTGGTCCGAACAACTTGAGTTTTTTTGAGAAGCTAGAAGGATTAGTTTGCTAAGCGACGTGTTTCGTAATTTTGAAAAAAGTTGCAATTCGTCGGAATAGCAAAAAAAATAGGAAATTTCATTTTTTCAACTTTTTTGTCTGTCCTCGTAATGAAAATTCAAAAACCCCGTTTGTAGATTTCAGTAAGTTATATACGTGCCTAAAATTTCATCAAAATCGGTTAACGCTGCTCTGAGCTATAAACGATAAAAGATCGCAGAATAAGGTCGAAAATCGCTGATTTCTGTGAATTTCCGCAATTTTCGACCTTATTCTGCGATATTTAAGCGTTTATAGCTCAGAGCAGCGTTAACCGATTTTGATGAAATTTGAGGCACGTATATAACTTACTGAAATCTACAAACGGGTTTTTTGAATTTTCATTACGAGGACAGACAAAAAAGTTGAAAAAATGAAATTTCCTATTTTTTTTGCTATTCCGACGAATTGCAACTTTTTTCAAAATTACGAAACACGTCACTTAGCAAACTAATCCTTCTAGCTTCTCAAAAAAACTCAAGTTGTTCGGACCAATTTTGAACAAGTAATACGATTTTAAAAGTGTCCACATAATTTTGTCCCCGACTGTATGTACTCGATATAAAAAAATACAAAATTGCTGAAGGAAGTAATTGAACAAGAAAAATTTATAGAAAGTAAAAATGACCCACGTTATAAGACAAAATCACTGCGGTAATTTTCACAAAATTAGATATATTCCTACATTCATATGCAACAGAAAAGAATAATTTTATTGCTCCAATTTTTTGGCCCCAATAAATTAGAGCCCGCTTCCACGCTCAGCAGCCTGCATGCTTCTTGAGTAGCTTGCACTGGGCCGAAACCAAAAAGGAAAAGTCGCGTTACGCGCCGCGAAGTAAGAAAACTGTATGGGGTCGGTCTAAAATAAAATACGAAAAACCGCTGCCCCCCGTTTCTCGGAATCCTCGACCGCGATCCTCGATCCTTGTAGTCGAATGCCTTGCGCGCCACGTATCGGTCGATCATACTTGAAACTCATTCGTTAGAATCGCGTGAGTTACATAAAACCATGCAACACCGGCGTTACGTAACGCTTAACGTAAAACACCGACGTTCCGCCAACAACGATAGCCCGTATGAATATTTCGACTTACATAAGGAGCCTTTCGTTTAATAACAGTAAAATTCATGTAACTGGACAGAGATTGGGGAAGCTCGGAACAAAGGGGCCAGATGAGGGAGATAGAAGTGTACGGCCCTGGGACGCGCCTGCATGAGAACATGCCCATAGGATCCTGCTCACCGCATACACAAAGGACGAGCCACCTTTTACGTGTAAAACCCGTGCCAAGGGGAGTCGTATTTGCGCACACACGGCCGAACAGGTTTCTGGATGTCCTCCTGCGCTAGTGGCGCCGCTACGCCGCGCGGATTATTGTCTTCGAGCCGCACTGAATTATCGTTGGGGGGCAGACCTATTGGCGTCTTCAAGGCCAATGCTCCCCCCTTCGCGGTAATACATAAATAAACATTATTCCCCAAACAAACGAAAACAGGTAGACATGAAATATTAGCGTTAAAAAGACTTATGTAAATAAATTATACGCGTGGACTAAAAATGTTAAATAAATTGTATTAACATGATATTATTATTTATTAATTCTCCAAAAACATAGAATTATTGAACTGATATTAAAATATAAATAAAGTCGTTTACATGGATTTCAGATCAAAGATTGGTACTTTGAAGCAAAGAAAGTCGACTTACACTCCACTTTAAAAATTAGCTGCTCATATATTGGAGGTTATGAACAAATTGCTACGCGATACAGATAAGAAGTGGCAATAGGGGGCTAAGCACGTGGTAACCCAACGGGAGAATAGGGGAATCGGTTCACAGATCTATTCCTTTTGATTATTAGAGGTTATAAGAAATGATTTTGTAGAATACGGACAGCTTTGAATGAAACAACGATTTATGCGCAGCACGTCTACTTTACACGTCTGCTCAATACATATAGGACTGTCACGTGTCCTACTTTCGGTAGAACAGTCCTATAGTCGCCAGAATGTCTCCCGCGCCCTACTTTTACATATTGTAAAAATAAAATATGTTACTATTAAGATATCAATTATGCAGTGGCGGATTTGACGGGCGGCCGATAAGCAGTTGCCGCCTGGGCCCCTGCCCAAAGGGCCTCAGGCCCCATCTTCAAAAAAAATATAATTTTATCCAAACACTATATTATTTTTCTTTCCTATAATTTTCATACCATACCTACTGTTGAATCGAAGATGAATAAACCGTTTTCAATCTAGTTTAACATTTTAATGAATCAAACGCTTGAAATTTTTTTTTTTAATTATTTATGACCATTAGTAGCTTTGTGAAAAAAATAGTATTTTTTACTACGCAATGACTCTCATTGAATTCACTTTTCCTTAAAAAAAAAAAATACATTCAGAGAAGATCCGCCTACTTTCTAGTAAGTACACAGTCATCTTTTCACTCATTTTGCTCCCCCATTTGAGCTCCAAGGGATAAATTTAGGGCCTTCGAAGTAAACGGGTAAGAGTTACAGAAACGTTCACCAACCTGCTGCTGAAACGTTATTTCGCGGCCAATTTGAAACGTAGGTATTTTCGTATCGCAATAGTTCCAAACTCCTAAATAAGAATAGCCTCCTTTCTAAAGAAACTGTACCCACGACGTATGGTATTTAATTAACAAAATGATATACACCGGTGAAGAGGAATTAATAACTCTTTTCATTCGCCTATCGCGAAGAGGGAAATTAGCAGCCCGCAAGGCAAGTAAAATTTCGCAATTGCGTTAGCCGCGCGGCATAGGAATGCGGCACCATTCCTCAGCGGGACTACGAATCGCGAGAAGGACTCTCAAGTTGTATTTTTCAAAAATGTACGACCGACCGCGACGGGAGATCGCGGTTTCCCTCTTGGGACACGGCACAATCGTTACTTTCCTTCCAAGAAAGGGGCCTCCGCAAGTCCTTCCTACCTGAACTTCTCGTTTCATCCTATACCGAACATTTTCACGCAGCGGTCGACTCGTAATTTCGGGAAACAATAAGGCTTGATTGCGACAGGCAAATTTTCCAAGAGTTCCTCCGCCGAAGTGTGCATCATCAGTCTCGCCCCAGCATTTAATCATCTTCCGAAACTAAAATATTTCAGAAATAAATGTGCAATAAAATTAGAAGCTCAATACGAGAAATTTAAGTTCACGTCGCATGGAAACTCAAGTAAATAGAAATAATTAAGTTGATGGAAGAATTTTCAGCAAATTAATTAATAAAAAGTGAATTCGTTATTCCTAAAACTAATTTACTTTTTAATTTTCCAAGAAAATTTTACTCCATAGGCAAAGAAATAATAACAGATAATTCATTATTTTTTAAATATTTTCGAAATATCCATGGAAGAATATTATAAGTCGAATGGAAGCTAAGATATATTTTAAAATAATTGAAATTAATATACCGAATTATTATCCAGCAAAATGGTTGAATACCTGCCAGGCTTTTAACGCGATCTGACGAAACCAAACAAGCGCAGAATTTCACGTAATAATGCAATATCCCGCTCCCATTACATCGGTTTAACGATCGACAGTAACAATACAGAAAAGTTTAATTAAGCCGGAATACCGCGTGCCTCGCAGCGAGCTTTAATTACCGATAAATTGGTAACATTATTATGGCGATGGCTGAGTCGATGCCAAAACTTCATTTTTTTTTATTCCACGTCGCCGCGAAATCACGCGCGGTTCCCAGCCCCGAAAACCGTCGATAATTCGTTTATCGCAGATCACTGGAGCCGAAAGAACTCGATGAAACCGTTACACATTACGGAGTAATGAAGACGCGCGCTCTAAATTATCATTTCACGCTGGACGGCTCCCAAAATAAACGCTACCCCGTTGCATTCTGTACAGTACCGTCATCGTTTCCCCGTGAAATAACTATGGAACCTGCTCGCGTGGACTACGATCGTCTGTTTATTGAAGCCTCAGTTTTTCGAGGTCCCTGATTTAATGGACTTTGGATCGATGGTTTTCTTCTGTTTGACAGGATAAACATGCAATGAAGAGAAATCCACTTTGATCTAACACAAATGTAGTTAGTCTGACTAGAATTATTCAGTTTATTCTTAACGTTATGTGTCATAATCTGTGCGCCTTTCTCGGTGGAAACGCGTCAAAGAAACTGCTGTGAAATTCATCCTGACCGCAACGCTTGGGTTCAAGCTTTTTTCCTTGTATCTACATGTTCTATTCGAGGAGAAGGCAAACAGTTTCAGAAGAGAGATACATATGTCGCTAATGAATCGTTTTCTCGTAAGACGTTAAGGTTATGATGAACAGACAGCCCAGCTCACAAGTGGAGGACTGCGCCACGATGGTAAACACATCGTGGGGGTACGTAAGTGCGCAAACAAGGTTATGGCTTCTCTAGGAGGTATCTTTCTCCCCTACGGTTCTTGCTTATCCCGTTCAATGCAGAGATGGAGACACCTCTGGAGCTCATATCTCAACGGAGGAAACGCTAAACGCCGCTTTCAACGCGCGAATTAAGATTTATCGCGAGCACCGTTTGACCGAGAAGCCTTTTCGCCCGCCACCGTTAAGTCACGAGGAAGACTTACGAGTTTTAACTACCTACAGTCCGCGGGTCCGAGCTTTGGCCACGTATTTTCGCTTCATTATGAGCTGAGTGTGCCAACAACCTCAATAGCTGAGAAAACTAAGGTTGCATTTGGTGGGAACAGATCATATATTGTGATTAAATTCCAGTCTTTTCGACTGGAATTAGTGGCTTCTAATTGTGGCTGGAGCCAGTGTAATTGGATTTTCTTAGCAAGCTTTAATCGCGACCAGTGATGAGAGTACTCAAACCCTGTACACACTTACAGACATTGTGCTGCAGACAGTCTGCATACATTGGCCGCGGATTTTTTTAGGGCACCGTGAAGGACCCAGTTCCTGATCAGAACCCAATTCCTGATCAGTTTAGTATATAAATACCAAATAATAAGTTTATCACGATACAAATTTATTCCAAAAAATTATTAAATAATTATGAAGTATTTTTAAATTTATACGCAAACATTTGATAGCTCATAGTAAAATGTTTTAGGTTGATCAGAAACTGCTCCCTTTGCATCTTAAGTGATCAGGAACTGGATCCTTGACGGTAGATACAGCGAGCGCTTAACGCATAGTTGAGCTGAGCCTCTACCGAGAGTTTGTTGTATTGGCATTGGAATCTACCACCGCGGGAACGGTGGCGCTAGTGTACCATAACAAATATGGACGACGCAAGTACACCTTTTACTATATATTTAGATGGATCAAGTAGTATGAAAGTTTATTTCAAAGTTATTTCTTACAGTAAAAATGTTGGCAATACATTTAGACACAATTTTAGAATATGTCAAAGTATGTAATGTGAACAATTTTAGTTGCTCCACTTTTTAGCACTATTATGAAAACTTAAATTGAAATAATTGTTCATTGTGGCGTTACAATTTCTTATACAACATTTATTTCTGCATACAGTTCGTCGATACTATGAAAATTGGTAGACTGCAATAAATGCTACACTTGCGTCGGCCATTACTATTAGTTCGCGTACCGACCGCTAGTGTTGCATACTAATGTTCTACTCCCAATTTTATTCGACCACGTGTTGATTGGACAACCGCTGCGCGCGAATTATAGACGTTGTCTGCGGACACTGTCTTTCGTTTTCCATTTCAGCGGAAGACAAAAGACTGGTCTGCAGACAGTCGACGAACAGTCTAGACTAGAAAGTCTGCCGACTGTCAGCGAACAATCCTCGGACACTCACAGACATTGTACACATATTGCAGACAATGTTTGTAACTTTGTACAGGGCAATGCTCAGCACGCCTTTCGTCTATCGTCGAAAACAGAGAAAACTGGAATTGATCATATAGTATGTTTCTCTTTCTTTTTTAAGGAAACTATGTAGCGTTCCACCTAAGAGTAGACCTACGCCCCTACCGATTTCCGACCGATTTACATGTATTTAATTCAAATTGAATTCTTCCGCGGTGAACGAAAAACAGGAAGAAATTCGCTTTTAAATCATATATATAGGTAGTGTTGTAGTAGAGCTCGATAATTGACGTCTGACGCACCGAATGCAAATTGAACAATATCGAGTGGAGCATTGAGAAATACGCGACACGCGTCGATGTGCCTTTACGTTTCCACCGAAGAACCATTGAAGCGGAAACAATTACCTAAGCGAGCGATTAAATGACACGCCTCGATTCCTCACCTACCGGCAAACTCGACCGTACAACCGTGAACCTGAATTTCAACTCGGATTAAGGACACATTATACACTTGTCCGACCGTCCATAAACCGATCAGAAGCTGGAAATTTCAAGCAGAATGATAGAAATCACTTTCAACGAGAATTATAGCGTTGCGCATCCGTTTCTCTGCGATTCCCCTGCAATTATTTCATCATCGCACACACAGAGGAATTTTGCCGATCTGGGCGGCTAAAAGTCGATTAGAAACACTTGATCGGAGATAAAAATTAAATCCAAACAAATTAAGACTTTGAAATTTATTACATTTTGGTGTCGTTGACGTACTGTCAAGGACCCAGTTCCTGATCACTTAAGATGCAAAGGGAGCAGTTTCTGATCAACCTAAAACATTTTACTATGAGCTATCAAATGTTTGCGTATAAATTTAAAAATACTTCATAATTATTTAATAATTTTTTGGAATAAATTTGTATCGTGATAAACTTATTATTTGGTATTTATATACTACACTGATCAGGAATTGGGTTCTGATCAGGAACTGGGTCCTTGACGGTATCCGATTCTTAAATTTAGCATTTAAACCAAAGTGGTGGACTGTAGGTATCGATTTTCGACACTGAAACGGTAAATTTGACAGTCCTCCATTCTGTTTTAAATGCCAAATTTACGAATTTGCTCTGTCGACCCGCTCAACACTGCGAACCGATCCCAGCGCCTGCGTAACGACCCGAGGTTCCGCGAATGGGTCCCAGAGGACTTCGAGCTCCTTAGATGCTATTCCACTGATAAACTACTACAAATAAAAATTCTTTTAATACTTTCAAACAGTGATCTTTCATTTGCAACGAATCCCATCGTTCTAGCTTTTCATTTTCATGTAGAAAAAATTCAGAAAGAATATTCCATTTTCGGGCAAAAAATGTACCATGTCCCCTGAACTGGATTAGCCTCAGAGGAACCTACTGAAGTGGAAAAGTAATTTTGACTGCCCAGATCGGCAAGATATCCCTATGTGCATCGTTAATCTTCGATAACAGTCTCCAATCCCTGCTACGAACACAACCCTGAACCTATCACCAAAAAGTGTTTCACTAAAATTCCAGAGTAGTTGCTCCAAGCCGTCGAAGTCTGCGCTAGACGCGCAAGAAGGAAGGAGGTGAAAGTAATCTAAATTAAGTAATCACTTCTCCCCCGTTCTCTAATTGTAAGAAGACCAATGCCTATAACGGAGGAGAAGAAGCTCGCCATCGCCGCGACCCTTCCTTTCCCCTCTGTCTCTTTTCGTTCTCAAGCACACCCTTTTGCTCGTTCATGCCTACGGTATGCACCATCTGCTATCCGTCTGCCGGTTAATTAATTGACTGGCTTGTCCTTCCCTCCACTTACAATTTCGCTCTTCTTCGTCCGCGTTTCGGCCAGCGGCCGTCGCGATAATAATAAATTCAGACCGGCGAAACGGCGCCCGCGGTGGCTGGACCACGCGCTCAAGCATCGATCTTCTATGATAACCTATTAATTACGGCGACACGGTGCGGCGTCTCGCTAGCTGGCGAAATGATATATTCTCCTCTGCTAGCGAGTGGAAAATTGCCCGCCACCTTCGATTCTACGGGTGTCAAGGTGCGAGGTCTACTTCCTCGTTCGTGAGTGACAGCTGGCTACAAGCGACCCACGGCTGTTTTCCAAAAATTCATCAAACTATCCAAGTTATCCAAGTGGACGTTAGCGGAGGCACGCAGTGATAAATTCCAAGTGAACGAAGAAACCTGGGTGGCTAGTGCAGCGATCAAACGAGGCTGCCACGAAAACGCTGGCCTCCAGGAGTGAGGGACACCCGCAATTAGGGGTATAAATCGCGAGGGGCCATCCGGTGGACATATTCCGCGAACGAATTCCCGTTAATTGCCGCGGACAAGTCGATCCTAGGCCCCGAACGTGATAGCGGGTTAATTAACCACGGTGTCAAACCTTGTCGCGCGACACGACTTGTTACGATCCAGCTTTTCATTCTTCTCTACTGTCGCCTCCCCCTCGGTGGGACGTGTGCCTGTTTCCCCGACTGTATCCGCGCCAGCTGGGTTGGGCTTGCAGCCAACTTTGGCTGAAGCTCGTGCCGCTGGATGTTTGACTTCCCAATAACAGTTCCGCCAAAACTTCGCGACGTTTAAGCAACGATCACGCTGCTCCCTCTCTTTTCGCCCCATTGGCGTGGGGCTTGTCTGCGCTATAGGCGGGTAGGTGACAGGGAAGCTTTGTTTTGGACTAGTTTCGGACTGCACACCCCGGAGCGAGTGTTAAACTTGTTTTACGAAGCGCTTCCAGGACGGAAAATAGGCCTGCGTATGATGGGGTTGTTTGCTGAAGGGAGGACATTCATTTTTGCTAGTTCAGAGGTTTAGTTTGGAGCTTGTAATTGATTCAGTATCGGTAGAGTTCGCACGGAAATTGTTCAGGCTTTTTTCTTGTGTTCCAAGGACATATTTAATTGTTAATTGTTTATGCATTTGATGGTTTAACGAAAGTTGAAATGGACGGTAGTCAGTGAAAATAAAGTAATCGAGTCAGGAATCCTGCATGCAAAGAGCATCAATGGTTCCCAAAAAGTAGATATAATTTTTTAAGTATTTTTCAAGAAAAATTCATTTAGGTTAATTCTGAGAATTCTCAGTAGTAGTGTGGAATAAACACGAGGGTTACGAGGTTTCAAGTAATTTAGGTGGCACACTTAGATGAATTACCCTGTATAATGGAATTGTATTAATTTTAATATTACTTGAAACACTGTTTCAGAAAAAAATTAAATTCTACCTAAAAAATTGAAGATACATAATCCTAAAATCTTGACACCTATAAGTGACCAAAAAACCTTCAATAGTATAATGAATATTCATCAAGGCGTATTTTCATAAAACTTTCTTGTTTCCATCGGACTGTTATACTTTTGAGTGGGCAGGATCAATACTTCGCGACGAGAGTTGTCCCCATGACTCCAAGAATATACCGCCACCCCCATTCATAGCTAATTTTTTGCGTTCACTCGATAACAAAGTCGGTGTACGTGAAAAAGACGCAGTTGACTCAAAGGTCATGCGAGGGTGTCAGTGATTTACGAGAGTCGTGATCATATCATATCTCCTCCACGGATCTGCGAGGGGTGGGAATAATGATCGAAGGTCACAGACACGATTACAGTGACCGAGCAAGCTCCGTTCTAATAGGGGCCTCTATTTTTTCTACAAATTTTAACAACTGTATGTGATTTCTGACTTACTTCGAATAACAAATATTTTCTTTGCGTTATTAACAAGTTCTATAAAGTTAATTTTTTTACTCGACACGAAGCTCGCAATCCAGAAAAGTGATGCATTCCAAAATCCTCTCCGTTCACTCCAATGATCAGTCAGCGCGCTAAATAACAATGGAGCTTGCCATTCGAATCTGGGACAAAAAGAATGACGAAGGAAAACACCCAATGGGGAGGAATGGAAGGAAGGAAGGCAGAAGAAGGGACGTTTCGCGTCGAGATTGGAGTATACATCGTGTTTCTTCGTGCCAGAGATAACAATGAAAGGCCGAACAATTTCTATCGTTGGCTTACTACCCATCAGGAGATTTTTCAATAAAGAGCCACGTTGAAACTTGATTATCCGTAGAAGGGAGGGGTTCCTCCCAGCAGTCACGTTTCCATTCAACGAAGAATGGGGATGAAAAAGAACGGAGGCGCGATGAAAAGAAAGAGGAAAGAGAGAGAGTGAGGAGGAGAGCGCTCGCTAATCGTCAGGGAAATTTATGAAGCTCTCATCGGCCCTGAATGAAATTCCCCGCAGGCGTTCAAGTTTATCGCTGTTAACAACGAAAGTTCCTCGAACGGACAACCGTCGCGCCCAATGATTCGACAGATCCGCCGAGACTGTACGTGCCCCAAAGTTTTCCCTAATGGTTATGGAAATCCCCGTGAACGAAGACGTTGTCCGTTGGCGGAGTCGAAATTGCGCCACCGTAATCCGTATCGAGTTTGGCTTTCGAAGGAAAATCCGTCTTGCCTGGGTCCTCGATGAAGGGTGACTTCGTCCAGGGTATGGTATGAGGGGATGGGGTGTGTGACGTAACGTCTGTTTGGTTATTTGCTGGGTGTGCCTTGAAGGACGATTTCGTAACTTGATAGCCAGTAATGACGTGTTGAAGTTGCTGATAAGATTGGCAGAAGTTCCTGAAGGTGTTTTTACTGAGAATTCGAAGAAGAAGGGTGTAAAGGCTCCTACACACGCTGATGCAAGAGTCCGTGAAACACTGATGCCGCATCACGGATGCAGCATCATGATACATGTTGCTACGTCTGTAGATCGGTTTCCGTGTTTCAGCATCAGATGCGGCTTGCCTCAAAGAATCAGTAAAGGGACATCCAGACGCTGATACATGTTGCAGTGAAACACTGATGCATGCATCACGATGCAGGTTTCATGACTCCTGCATCTTGCTCACGCGCCTAGCTGATGAGCAAGATGCCAGTTCGGCTTCTGATGCTGAAACACGGAAATCGATCTACAGACGTAGCAACATGTATCATGATGCTGCATCAGTGTTTCACTGCAACATGTATCAGCGCCTGGATGTCCCTTTACTGATTCTTTGAGGCAAGCCGCATCTGATGCTGAAACACGGAAACCGATCTACAGACGTAGCAACATGTGTCATGATGCTGCATCCGTGATGCGGCATCAGTGTTTCACGGACTCTTGCATCAGCGTGTGTATGAGCCTTTAGAGAAGGGAGTGGGATAGGTACAAACAGTCTTACGTGTTTGTTAGTCAAGCAGGCCAAGCGACAAATAAAAATTGAAACAAAATGAAGGAAAGCATATGGGCAAGACAATGGTCGAGTTGTATATTAAACGTTCTCCCTAGGACAGATTTGATAAGCCCGCGAAGGGAGCGAAGGGGCGACCCCCGGAAGCTTCCATTTGGACGTCCCGGAATGGAAACAAGTATTCCCGAGTCTGACGTCCGCTGTCAGAAGTTTGACAACGAGATAAACACAACCAACCGCAGGATTGCTAAGCTAAACCGATACCCTATGGGTTTTGGTTACGCAAGGGCTAACGGAACGTCTTCTTTGACGAAGTGCGTCAGCAAACGCGACTCTTCTATCAGCTACAGCGGCCAATTCAGGAGGAACGATGAAAGGGGGCTTGCTTAAGGCGAATTTAGACTTTACAGCCTTTAAGCCAGTCTCTACTCTTGATGAATTCACATTCACTGTGGATGAATCATCCGCGATGCACATCCAAAGTGTGAAGACTAAATTTGGCTTTAGCCCTTGGACGAAAATTGGGTCTTTTGGACCCAACATCGAGTCACAAATTCTTGTTTCTCCCTCCTGAAACTTCTTCGTATCCTTAAATAACTAACAACCGTCGGCGTGGCGAGCGGAACTTAAAACTTAAAACAGTCGAGACAATTTCAAAATTAATTCAATATGGCAACTCACATATGATCTTCTTTGTTTTATCAACGCAAAATGCACAACTGTCAGTTCATGTATATAAGTATGTATGCTGTGTGACGTTAGCCTGTCACGAGAAAACAAGATGTCACAATATGTTAGAGACACATGGTAGAGAATGCGTTACTTCTGTTACCTACAATGGGTCTAAGAAGATACTCAATTTTGGGATTGAAATGTGTTACAAGCTTTTTCTTATTAATAGTGTGCTAATATCGTGATGGGCGGGTTGCCAGGCGCTCAAATCCCCCTTTTTCTGTGGCTAGTAAAGTACTTAAGTGACTTCTTCATATGATTCTTTTTAGAATTCAGCTGTCAGCACTTCTCTCATCTTCATTTAGAACCTCATCAATCATGAGTATTCAGCAGCCATTTATACCGCAAGAAATTTTTGAAAACCTGCCGACAGAGGAATTAAGGCAAGGATTAGTATGTATTATCGTTCTAAGGTAGTAGAAGCACGCGACAAGGTACCGACACTTCTGGGTTAACGTGAAGTAACTCTTAGGTCCTTTGCATACGATTTACATTAATATATCTAATAGATGAGTTAATAATAATAAGTTAATAATAGAGAAGATAAAAGAGATATGAAATAATTAAAAATGTTTGTGTACCTATCTCTTAAATATCTGTCGTGATTCGCATAAGTGCCGCGTGGAAAACACTGACCTAACATATGTATACCATTTACAAAAAATTTCAAAATTACCAAGACGAACTTCATCGTTCACAGATTCCAACAGAGTATCAGTCTTATAATCAAATAAATATCGAAGTATCCTTTTCCCATTTACGTAACAATCTTACTTTTTTAAAAATTATAATTAGTGCATCTAAGCAGTGCTGGATTTACCCCTTAGGCTAACAAGGCTGAAGCCTAGGGCCCCGTTTAGCTGGGGGCCCCTGATTCAAAATTTTTTCCTCGAAAAATTTATCAAAAAATCTTGCCGAGGGTTAATGTTGTATTTAGTTTTGATATGCAATTTGTTTTAAATTAAATTCTTATTTAGATTATTTAGGGTTAATGTTATATTTAGTTTTGATATACAATTTTTTTAAAATTAAATTCTTATTTAGATTATACGAGTATTATGATAAATAAAATCAAATTAGCGTTATTTTATTTTTTATATTGCCGAGGGTTAATGTTATATTTAATTTTGATATACAATTTTTTTTCAAATTCAATACTTATTTAGATTATACGAGTATTATGATAAAAAAATCAAATTAGCGTTATTTTATTTTTTATATTTAACCGTGGGCCCCCCGAATATTCAGCCTAGGGCCCCGGGAAAGGTAAATCCGGCTCTGCATCTAAGAATCCGTTCACAATAAACAAGACTCATCGATGGATCTCAATTAACAACGATACATACACGAAATGGAACAAACGGTGTGTAATCGTCGGGAACATTATTAATATTACTATACTACAATAAGTCCGCATGGAGCAGTGAAGAGCAGGTATAATGATGACGCGCGATTCCCTCGAAAATCCATTGTTCGATATTGTACGGGCTCGTTAGACATCGTTCAACCATGATTGATAATCAGATTCGGCGGCGTATTGCCCGCGTACGTGAAACTCACATATACGAGAACATTATTAATGATAATAATAACAGCAATGCGTATCAAGGTTCTCAAAACTAGATGTGCAGGGTAACCTTATCCATAATAATTGGGGCATAGTTGATTGAAAATTTTATAATATCTCGGATAATAACGTTAATGTTATTTGATAATAGCATTCCCTTTCTGGATATCAATTGAGGAGTGATTATTCAAAGGGGAATAATTTTCTTCAAATCGTGTGTCCAATACTTTTGTGGCTACTGAATATGTAGCACACAGTTTTTAATATATTTATCTGCTTGATGGTACATTTCTTTTCTTTATATTCCTAGTGTCTATACAAATCCATTTCTACCTCGTAATACTATTCAAACTTCTAGAATTCTCAATAAAATCTCTGTTAATATACCTAATTGTAATAACTTTTAATATACCCACCTTTTTTCTCTATTCATCATATTTCTCTGACTACTGTCAAACTTTTAAACAGTCTCGAGTTTTTTCTCAACAGATGCCACTACATTTTCCTTAATTGACGCTATAGTTATGCTTAAATTCCTGTAGAATCCCCTTGATATTAAATTATCGCGATCAAAATTAGTCTCCACCGTCACAGAAGAATATTTCCATCGAATATGAAATATTCTACAAGAACATATTCTGCTCGAGTAAAAGAATGTAATGATTTCTGAATTTCGTGGAAGTAACCAAGGAATTGTTTTCCTCGAGGAGGTAACAGATATTTCGAGTAACAATATCTAGTGCTCCACTTTGTAGTAGACACTTGACACAAAAATTTAAGTAGATGTTTGTGTGTAATAAATTACTCTCCCAGACTGTCTGCCCTGTTCAATAAAACGGGACCTAAGATCTCTAACAATAAGTGTCACCCGTGCTACTATTGTGCTCAACGTCATAAACGTCACGGATGACGATAGGACGCATTGCTTTATTGAATAATTTGGCATGAAACCTCGGTGTTCCATTTGGCATTTCGTCAACAGGATTCGTTTTATTCGAACTCAAGGAAACGTTTTAAGGTTACCCTTTTTTTCATCAATCATACACTGTATTAAGATGAAAAAATACATTTTCTCTATAAGCGGAATCTCTAAATGCAATTTAAAATTGCGCCCTAAGGTTTCGCTTAGATTTTTGGAAATTCTTTTATTGTGCTTCATATATTCTACATTAATTAAATATTTTCTTGGTGACAGCTGGTTTCTATGATTAAGGAACAAAATATTTTTGGGGATAGTATTCTTTGGTGATCTTAGAATCCTTCCTTTTGGAGTTTATGATTTTCAATAAAATTTTGTTATTTTTTTGGCAGGAGGAGAAATCCTTGCATGTTATCAAATTTCCTGCAAGAAACTATGTTATCCCGGAATATATATTGTAATAATGCGTTTTCCTGGCAGAAAATGCCTGCTTTGCTCGTGTTCAGCAATAAAAAGTAGGTATTGAAATATGAATTTTAAAGAATATACCACTTAAGGAAGGATGGTAGCCTCATGGTGGATATGCTCGAGTGAGGATAATTGATATCTTACCTGAAACAAATAGAAAATAAATAATTAAAACGTGGTTTCAATTTTGTGATAATATATAAAAAAAACTTGGTTCTTAATTATAGATATAATAAACAACCAAAATTAAATCCACCAAATACTCTCCATCTCTAAAGAAAAAAATATTTATATAACGGATGAAATAAAAGTTACTTTAACTTTACATCATCTGACGAATAAAGTTAATTTTTTCATTTGACAATAATTTTTTTAACTTTTGTCGTTATTGGACATTTTTATTTGAATAAAATGTTTGCCCATCTCTGCTCTACACTAAAATCCGACGCAAGAGACGTTCACCCAGCAAGCCCTCCTATAAATTCAGTTTTCCAAGCGTTCTTCAGACTAAACACTTCATCTCCACAGCCGTCTAGACCTAATTCCCACTTAAGACACATTCATTCAGCAGCCATCTTGTAAATTCAATTCTCCACATTTGTCCAATTAAAAGTTGGCTAACGTTTCATATTTCCTAACCTCCTTCATCAATCCACCGCTGGAAAGCGCTCGCAGCGCCCCAGAATAGATGAGATTATCAGAATGTAATTCGTAGATCCATCAGACTCGACCATCATTATCGTGGGACGGAGCAAACGACTCGTTTCGATTTCCCGTCCGGAAACGGACTATTTTCGGCCGAAAAAAATTGGGGAAAAAGGCGTCGCTGGACACAGAGAGACGAGACCCTCGTTTCCATAGGCACGAATGCCCTCTGTACGAGTCCAAGTGTCCCCCGGCCACGTGTTTGTTCAACGCACGGCCGTTCATTGCCCACATGACAATATTGGTTGATGGGAATTGCTTGTATCCCGTGATACGCACCATTTGATATGCGGGCTCTTGTGCTACACGTTGCGAGTGCCCTGTGAGTCGATCGTCGCCTGTGCGCCAAACGACCGTCTGTTTGACGTTGTCACGTGCTTGAATTTCGGCGACGATTAAGAAAGTGGAAAACGTCACCAGAAATTTGTTCTAAATAAGATTAAATAACATTTAATCATAAGGAAAAATAATAATTAGAAATAAGAAATATTAAGCGACAAACATCGAAAAGATATTTTAAAATAAACTTTTAGTGCAATTTCTAATTATTTAAAAAAGAAAGAAGTCAACAAAATTTCATTCAATTCTTTTTTTAGAAAAATGGAAGTATTAATTCCCCCCTCCTTCGAAAGTGTGGTTTGGGCCTGCAGTCCCTTAGCCCTCCGCTTAATCCGGCCTTGACTGGACGCCTGGGAACTAAACACCTTTCATAAACTATTGCTCAGCCTCCATGAATTTTGCAATTGCTCCAATGGTTACCAAGAAAACAACTTGTAGCATTCTGTACTTGTAATCTTAAGGCTTGTTTCATTGACTTCGAATGTTTATTCGCTAAAAGTTATTACTTAAAATTGATAGGCTCCCCGTAACTAAGAATCTAGTCCGCAAATGGACGATGGAGTAATACGCTATCACCACGTTGGATTAACTCAGTTAGGGCGACCTAATAATTCCCATGGCAACGTTTGGCAGTTCACTTAGCAGTAACTTTGATCTCAAGTGAAGCATCTGTTATAATCTTAGCTACTATTCGTCCCTGGCTGCGTAATCGAGATTGATGACACTTGGACGATGACAGGACGCTTGATTACCTTCCAATATAACGCCAAATGCAATCCATGCATACCCAAGATCGGCCAGCCATCCTCAATCGATTGTCTTACGATTCATTAAACTCGTGTCTACACGGAATCAGTAGATACAAACAAGCAAAGTTCGACAACTCCAAAACCCAAATGTTTTGCAGGTAAGTTCCTGATCAGAACCCAATTCCTGATCAGTTTAATATATAAATACCAAATAATAAGTTTATCACGATACAAATTTATTCCAAAAAATTATTAAATAATTATGAAGTATTTTTAAATTTATACGCAAACATTTGATAGCTCATAGTAAAATGTTTTAGGTTGATCAGAAACTGCTCCCTTTGCATCTTAAGTGATCAGGAACTGGGTCCTTGACGGTATGCACAATAATATTAAAACTCACAATTTCTCTAAAGGGGTACTTTCACTGTTACATTTTCCCCCTCTGGCAAAACTAGGTATGTTATTGAGCGGGAGTTATAAAAATGTTCAATTTCTTAATTTTCTCATTCTTAATTACACATCAGTTATAAAGAAAAGTATAAGAGACCAATTTATTGTTAAAATTTGTGCTTTACTAGGGAAAAAGGTGACAACAGATTGTTTGCTTGTTATAGCGACTGAACAGAGGTTCTCGAAGGAAGAAAAGGAAACTTCTGTAAGAAATAATTGTTGTCCTCGAGAGCTGCAGCTTCTCAACCGTAACTATCAAACAAATTCCAATTACTTCCTCCGCGAATCGAAGAAGTCAATTCAGTAAAGAAAGTCCTTGTTACCACATTACATCCCATTCCACACTGCGCACCCTCTCTCCCCATTCCTTTGTAGATCAAACAATCGCTAAGATGCCAACATCCGCTGAATAAACTTAGCGGCCCATCTCATACATCGTCACGTTAAGGAAATCGTACATAATTTAAATATGCAAAGAATAACAACCCGACATCGTGACAAACTTTCGCAAGTGCCCTCGAGAAACATAGACAATTCTGTCGCAAGCAGCAGCAGGTTCCCCACCAGCGAGACCCAGGAGAATCATGGAAGGATCCTTCTTCCTCTACCCGAGGAGGAAGGCAGCCCCAATTTCTCCCCCGGTTTTGCAAACATTTCAAAAAACAAAGGGGAATACTCAAACACTTTGCCCCCTGGCCACCTGGACCAGGACACACGTCCTCGCGAAACAATCCCCCCGGAAATTGAAATGAACACAACTCTGCATGCGTCTCGCGAGGAGGAATCGATCGAGGCCACGTCGAAGTGCGCGCTGAAGATTGCCGCCCAGGTTGGAGTAGGTATGCATGGAGGGTTGGCCGCGGTTCACCGGGTTTTCCACGGCGAAATTTGCATGGAACCGCGCGGATATACCGGCACGGGTCAACGCGTGCCAAGCGTGCAAGGTGCATACAGAGCCACGTGCAACGATGCACCCACACGTGGGACAGGTTCGGTATAAATAGGCGGCCAGCCTGGAAAATTATGCGAATAGTGGAGGCTGCGGATCGAAACGGAGACTTTCATCACCAATTTAGGGTGTTTGATTCTGGAATCTGGTTTATTTGCGACTTTGTCTGTTGCTGGGCATTGACGATTTAAGGGATTTACTGACTATGTATACATAGGGTAAGTCGGGGAGAGAACGATCAGCGGGAGAGTCCGGCCAGTGCTGATATTTTAAGACTGACGCAAGATAGGGCACTGTGTGTCATTGACGTAAAAGAAATTAAGGCGCTTGTTGTTTATCTCACATTGGCCATTGTCAGAAATCGATAGGGTGTATGTGCCAGTAAATGGACACGTACCAGTGAATGAACATTTTTTATTAAAATGAGTAAAATCAATTATTAAAGTAAGCAATTAATTAATTAGAGACTTCTTTTCATTTCTTGCTTCATATCCAAACTATTTTTGCAGCACGTGGAATTAATCGCGCCGCAAACATAATTTTATAATAGCGTTCATTTATTAGCCTTAACTGTTCATTTACTGGTGCGTTTACCCTATTTAAATTATAGGAAACACTTAAGACTTTATGCGAGTCTGAAAGTTTTTAGACCAAGTTAGAGTGCTGGTGATATTTGAAAGACACCTAAGTTTATTTACACTGTACCGATATTCGGGATATAATATGCATAAAACTACAGTGTCACCGCAATAATACGTACGTATTCATTTTTAATTTATTTTGACATGGTGGTCGATCACTCCCTTGATTATGTAAATCAGATTCATCAGATTCAGGGAACGAAAATTCCATTCTACAAGATAGTGATATGTCGTTAAAGGACTGGGAGGAAAACAAATGCGTGGGATGCGGTGGAAACTATTTCGAAATCTCGAAAAGCGACGATTGGATTAAATGTGTGCACTGAAGCCGTTGGTTTGGTGATACTATATTCTCCAAGTACAAGAATGTTTGCGATTTACATGGAGAACTGAAGAAGAAGTAACATATCAATTAATTTCTTCGTGTATTATATCTTTTGTAAGCTACTTTTTGTTATTTTTCAAGGTCGGTTTCAACCGTAGTGGGTGGACGGTCTAACCCCGACATGCGGGTGAGACCGACCAGTTGCAGTGCTAATGTTTTTCGTTGAAAATGAAAATAAATATTTGAAATTATCGCACACTATAATTTATATATACCCTAAATTTCTTGGGCTTTGCTTTAATGTGCATAAAACGACAAAAATGTGAAAAACAACGATGCTACAATTTCTTTTCCAGAAAGTGGTCGGACTCTCCCGCACTTACAATATAGGTACAAGTAGCTTAATTTGTTGGCCGATCAAAGTAGAATGATCCCTTAAGGAAGTTTGAAATTTAGAACTGTGCAATTAATAAACACAATGTTGCCACGCAAAATTAATTTTTTATGGAGAACTCCTATTGCCTCTCAATTAAATTGGTACTTTTTGGGGGGCCATAGTGAATAAGCGAGATGCATACGGAGACATTTTCAGTCGCGGCGTGTCGCGTTTTATTCGTCCCTTTAGAGAAAAATACACGCGAAACGGCTCGGTTGGATTCGTGAGCGGAAAGTAAAATTACGCGCGGAGTGTGATTCGCGGCGAATGAGAGGGAAAGAAAGGAGCCCTGCAGCGGATAGCGTTGCAGGCCAGCGCGTACAGCGAGCTGCATACATACAGGCGCACATATTCGATCGTTGCAAAGCAAGACTGAGTGAGATACAGGGTGAGTTGAAACTCTCGCTGTAAAATTTGCAAGCATTTGTAAAGTACAAATCAAATGGTTTAATAAGCGTGGATCCTAAAACCATTTATCGTGGCGATGCAGAAATTTTAAATGATACTCGAGTTTGCGAAAATGATATCTTCAAAAGTAATAAAGTTATTCATTTTAAATTTTAACAGCTTGTATAAAACATGCCCTAGGCTGAATATTCGGGGGGCCCCCGGTTAAATATAAAAAATAAAATAACGCTGATTCCATTTTTTTTATCATAATACTCGTGTAATCTAAATAAGAATTTAATTTCAAAATTAACATTGAATATCAAAACTAAATATAACATTAAGCGTCGGCAAGATTTTTTGACAAATTTTTCGAAAAAAAAATTTAGAATGAGGGGCCCCCAGCTAAACGGGGCCCTAGGCTTCAGCCTTGTTAGCCTAACGAGTAAATCCAGCACTGACGAAACACCCAGGTCTTCCTCACAATAAGCTGACAGAATTTTGTCAAAATTCGAATGGGGATCCGTCGCAGAGGATCGCATGAGCCGCAGGGATTCGGCGAGGGCAACGCCGTGGAGAAGCGAACGAGAAAATGGCAGCCATAGAGCGATAGAGGAACGTGAATTCGCGGTACGTGGTAATAGAATAGTAAATACTTCATTAGCGCGTTACTACACCCTCGTGGCCAGTCGGTCAGAGAGAAATCGTGGCGTGGGTTAAATGAACTGAGCAACCCCTGTCACGTGAGTTAGCCACCTTTCTCCTCACGACCCCTGTTACGGCCGCAGAATGACCTTTAGTGTCCGCATTTTTACGCAGCAACGAGGATAAACGGGTACATTCTTCGTGCACGCAGTCACTTTCATTTGCAAACAGTCTTCGCCTGAAGGGAACCACCTTGTCCACGTGCTACCCTCCATGTTCCTCTTTGCCACTTCGTTGGAGGCATATAGGGAAGTTTGGCGTCTGTATTTTTACGATATATTGGGAATAAAAGTGTTTCCTTTTTAGTATAACTTATAACGAGGGCTAATTTATTCAAATTTTTTTGACAATAAAGTTTGTCACTTTGAATAGTCAACTTATTTAGTGATTTTTAAATTTGGAACAATACGCCGTCTTCTTTTATCCAATGACTGTTAATTTACAACAATGCCATCTATGCGTGAGATGATACACTATAACTTTTCGCGTGACCGATCGGTAAAAAATAGTGTCGAGCAGTGTGCAGAGTCTACAGGCACGAGAAAAATTTAGAATCATCTAGTGCTCGACGGAGAACCGGTTCACAGTGACAAGAATCGAGACGACAGGTTCGAGCTGTCGCCTCGAATCAATCAAAAGTTGGCGAGCAGGCGATCCTAACCGAGCGCGATCAGTCGCCGCGTAACCACGAAAACGAAACTTTCGCGGACAGTTTAATGGCAATATCATTATTGCAGCCGGTCGTTATTCACTCTAACAAACTGTGTGCCGCGATACATTAATCTCCCGGGGCAATGCATCACCAGAGTGCACTGCTTTCTCGTGCGCCGCGTCGGTGTAGGTATAGGGTGTACGGTGAATGATGCATTCCCCATGCATAAGTATCTAGGTTTGGTTTAGCAACAAGGTGTTTCCTAAAGACAATCTTTCATTTGGTAAATCGAGGGATTCTACGAGTGTAGCTTAACGAAGAAGGATACCTACTACTGAAAGCTGGATTCAGACTACTAGAATTCACTACTTGGACATTCCTCGAATACTGGAGTATTCGAAGAGTTTAGTTCTCAAATGCAGAAGTATTCTAATAATTCAGTACTTTCGTAATGAAGAATTTGGAGAATTGAGTAATTTAATATCAAAGAATTTCAATATAGCAGTATTTGACTAATTCAGAATTGAAGAATTTGGAGAATTGAGTAATTTAATATCAAAGTATTTCAATACAGCAGTATTTGACTAATTCAGAATTGAAGAATTTGGAGAATTGAGTAATTTAATATCAAAGTATTTCAATATAGCAGTATTTGACTAATTCAGAATTGAAGAATTTGGAGAATTGAGTAATTTAATATCAAAGTATTTCAATATAGCAGTATTTGACTAATTCAGAATTGAAGAATTTGGAGAATTGAGTAATTTAATATCAAAGTATTTCAATATAGCAGTATTTGACTAATTCAGAATTTCTAATTGAGAATTTAAGAATTTGGAGAATTGAGTAATTTAATATCAAAGTATTTCAATATAGCAGTATTTGATTAATTCAGTACTTTAATATTGAAGTATTTGACTAATTCAGTACTTTAATATTGAAGTATTTGAATAATTCAGTACTTTAATATTGAAGTATTTGAATAATTCCGTACTTTAATATTGAAGTATTTGAATAATTCAGTACTTTAATATTGAAGTACTTGGAGAACTCAGTACCCACTTTAATTTTGATGTATTTGGAGAATTCAATAATTTAATATCAAAGTATTTGAATATCATTTGCACCGACTTGAAAAACGTAGTTTCGAAAAAAAAAACGTTTAAGGTACAGATTGAAGTGAGATATTTTTTTAAATTTATAAAAAATCGTAAAATCCGGGGCCATAGAATTTACCTCTCTTTGATGTTGTATCTAAGTTACTGAGTTACTACGTACTGAGGTACTGAGTACTACGGTACTGAGTTACTGAACTGTAAAACCCAAGAAGTATTCTCAGCTGGCAGAAATGATTTTACGCCACTTAACATACACCCTGTGAGTTACAGGATCGTGTAGAAGAGGCCACGAAGCTGTTGCTTCCACGTATATTTCACTTTCCTGCAACGGAACGCCCCGAGCGGCTTCCGCCTTTTTGCTCGCCGCAACTTAAGACCACCTTTACGCAAAATTAAAGGGATATCCGTGGCGCTTTGCAGGCTTCAAAACCGCCGAGCAACATTAAACGCTGCCAAAGGGCTTCCATTTCGTCCTTTTTATCTCGCCGTTTCTCTTTCTCTTGGTTAATTCCACGCTCGCCCAACGGAGATGTAATCGCGTCACGCGACTTACGAGGGGAAACAACTTGATTCTACTTTGAGAGGAGCAAGGTAATTGTTAATCCCTTTGATGGCAATTATAGAGAGGAAATGGTTAATAATTAATGCTACTGCGCCTCTGGTATTGCATTATGATGCGTTAAGAGCGCATTAAAAATTAACGAAGGATAAATTTCTTATGCTTCTACTATCTCTCCTTACGAATTGCTCTACATTTTTCTTTAAAATAAATGGACAAAATTCGTATCTCTTGAGATCACTGTAATTTGTGTAATGGGTGTAATTGGAATCTTCTGTGGGAACTAATGTCCTACTTATGAAAAAGTATTTTGAAAGATTTTTAAAGCCGCCACAAAAGTTACCATTTTTAAAAAGTTATAAAAGATCTAATATTTTGTGGGGCATCTTTTGCTTTTAGGAGGGCCCAAAAAATTTTCAAAAGTGGTAACTCCTTTGCTGACCCCAAAAATATGTCGTCCCGTTCAATGCTATTTAAAACTTTTGTTTGTTAGTTAAATACATTCAACTTTAACTGGGTTTTATACAGCTTTCAATTCTCCACCAGTATATTCAATATATACCGCAGTTCCAAATTGATGCTAAAAAATATCACAAATAAAACAAATCGAAAAAGTGGTGACGTTTTTGTTCACTACTGCGGGTACTTAAATTCACATAAATAAGGGATAACCATTCACAAAATAATTACTCTAGTTAAAGATTGGCTAGCGACCTACATATGAGGCAGTCAGAGCAACAACGGACCAACCCACATTAAAAAAATTTTTTTCTTCCTATTTTATATTGTTAGTAAAGCCTATTCGAATACTTTATTGCTATTAATTAATTTCGGAAAAAAAAAATTTAGTCCGTTGTTGCTCTGACTGCCTCATATGTAATATTAGGATATTACTGTTGCGTAGTTGACAATTTTTGTTCCCCCATTTTCTGTCGCAACTTGTCACGAAAAGCTCACTATTGCATGATAGAGGTAGCAATACATACATATGTATTCCGTTATATGCATATCAGCTTGTCAAGTTTCGGCTGCGATAACCGACAGCCGAATAGGGGACAGGGAAGCTATTTTTCCACGATACTCTTCCCCATGTATTATTCACCCTTGCGCTTCTGATATTTCACCCCTGAATGCTCTAACGCGCCCGGAGAACAGGGACAGAGTTAGGGGGTGGCGCCCGATTCCGAGGATAACGCTTGACACTGTTAATCCTGCCAGAAGAAGGCAATTTCGATTTACAAAGAACCTGTTATGGGAAAGGAGGTTTCGAAGCGCGCGTTACAAGTTTGAATCAATAGAATTGGATTTGGAAATTCGGAAATAGAATTAAGGGAAGAAACCACTGTGCAAATTTTTTTTTTCAACCTGACCTCTACAAAACAGTTGAATTCGACGAGAACTCTTCAAGGTTACCCCATAAACGCAGAAATACATATTTAATAAAGGATGAATAGGGTGAAAGGACTAGACAGACGCGACTCAACGAAAGCGACGTCGTTAAAAGTGATAAAGCAATCCCCCAACCAGTAATTCACTCGATCTCGACTGCACTTCTGTGCGGTCGTTGTCGCCGTGATGCATGGCTGCAGCCGTGCTGCAATTAGTTCCCCGCGACAAATAGACCCGTAATCCGATGCAGCGAGTTCGCCCTTAGTAGCCGCGAGGAACCAGCCCTGGGTACACGAGGACATGGCGCTTGTTGCAATCCAGTTAGATTGACAGGTTAGATACTAGTCATTGGTGATTTTCATAAAAAGAACACGTCCCTGTTTCAAGATTTCAGAGTAAGTTTCCCATGGTTCCTTACGGCTATCTTGCTATGGTAGAGGGCAGTACCGTTCGCCTGAGAAGGGATCGTTCCCAACACGAAAACTCTGTTTTTAACTGAAACTTCACATGCTCTCTACAAATGTGTAGTGGATACTGACAATAGAGTAAACGCACCAGTAAATGAACAGTTAAGGCTAATGAATGAACACTATTATAAAATTATGTTTGCAGCGCGATTGATTCCACGTGCTGCAAAAATTGTTTGGATATGAAGCAAGAAATGAAAAGAAGTCTCTAATTAATTAGCCGCTTACTTTAATAACGTATTTTACTCATTTTAATAAAAAATGTTCATTCACTGGTACGTGTTCATTTACTGGTATATACACCCTATATACCATCACATAATTTGTTTTTGGAAATTGGTTATGTTGCTGCTCCACGCGAAACCCCCCTCATAGGCTCTCTTTTAAACATTTGCTTTAGGAGAATAATTAATTATGTTGCGCAGTTTTAGCTAGCCTACTTTTAATAAATATAAAGAAACAATACAACTGCAACCTCGTAAAGTTGTAAATTAAAATTACTAATCAAGTCTCTCCACGATAATTTAACAATAGCACACTAGTGCTGTTCCTCTTCAGAAATACAACCCACCAAGTAAACAGTCTTGTTTGAAGATTATACGTCAGGCATAAAAGACAGCCTCCATCCCTCCAGTATTCCGCTTCAAAACTCTCTCCCCTGAAACATCCCTTCGTCAAAACAAGCTCCCTAAGCGACGGTTAAAACACCATGACGCAGCTCCGTACTTTTGCAAACATCCACTGCCTGAAACCGTCACAGTGTAATTTTAGTAAAGGAAAGGCGAAGAATCAAGTTTTTCTAAAATGGTCACAGCACTATTAACGCTCCTCCCTTTAATTACAATCTTACAACCCCTTGCAGAGATTTAACAAAATACCTATATCGCAATTTAAAAAAAAATTGGTGCGAATAATGGTCAAAGAAAAAATGAAGTTAAGTACACGAAACACACTAACGAGTCGTACATACACGAGCACAGACAAAAAACTTGAAAAACACGAAATTTCCTATTTTTTTTCGCTATTCCGACTAATTGCAATTCTTTTTAAAACCACGAATCACGTCACTCAGGGGCGGATTAAGATTTTTGGGGCCCGGGGCTATCAAGCCTTCTGGGGCCCCCGTGGTTGAAAAGCGTGGGGAGGGGGAGGGGGGGGTGGGGGGGGGGGGGGGGTAAAAATATATTGTACAATTTAGTTTCAGTTAAAGTGTTGTTTTCTTATGTTTGCAAATTCTTGTATTAAGTCTTCACAATCGACAGATCTTAATAATTCAGATTCAATTGTTAAAATCGCTTAGAACGCCCCCCCCCCCCCGGAAAGTGGGGCCCGGGGCTTTAGCCCCCCCTACCCCCCCCCCCCCCACCTTAATCCAGCCCTGACGTCACTTGGCAAACTAATCCTTCTAGCTAGCTTCTCAAAAAACTCAACGCGTTTGGACTAATTTTAAACAAGTTATTCTGTTTTAAAGAGTGACCGAATACTCTTTCACGTCACTGTATGTACAATAAAGGCCTTCGAACAGATTTTGCATTCCGTTTACTATACTCGCGTAAAAAATTTTCAAAATCAGACTACTTTCCCAGGCTCTAAAGTGGCATTACCCCTTAAGACACAGTGTACTCGCGCAATCACACGAATGATCCCGTGCAACTAACGAGGGGTCAGGAGATCCAGCAGAGTGACACGCCGAAGATCCTGGCGCGCATATGCGACTTGGACGTGAAACGTGTAGCAGAACCGCGGTTACTGGCAATTACAACCGCAACCCATTTTCACGAGGTAGCAGGGAGTAGCTGCTACAGAGAGGGGTGGAGGTGGAGCCGGGAGCAGGCAACACGGCATAACTAATGACGAGGAGATAAACGGCTTGGCAAACGACGCGTAACGAGCAAAGGTGCTGTGGAGATTCTGCGTGGAAACGGACCGGAAATTCCCAGGGGAAGCCCCTTGTCAGGAAATTGTTAGGGCCTCAAGCTGGCTCCTCCGCTCTGTCGATGATGGTCGACGCGGGGAGCGCCGAGGAAGGCTCGCGGGAACATTGAAACACGAATTGGGTGATCCACTCAACCTGCCGTAAATAAAGATCAGAATTGGAGTACTCCACTTTTATTCGTTTAGGACAGTGTTTCCCAATAGGGCTGGGACTATTCGAATAATTTAATATTCGAATATTTTACAAGTATTCGAATAATACGAATAAACTTCGAATATTTCAGTATTCGAATGTTATTATTCGAGTACTGTTGTATTCGAATACTGCTATATTCGAATACTATTCGAATACTGCTATATTCGAATACTATTCGAATAGTATGGTGTGAAGTGGGTCAAAATTAGAGTATAAGATTTCACCCTGACAAATGAACCTAAAGAACTTGATTTATAATTCACACCATACTATTCGAATATATCAGTATTCGAATACTATAATATTCGAATAGTATTCGAATACTTTAATATTCGAATAGTATTCGAATACTTGGATATTCGAATTATATTCGCCAAATAATTGAGCAATTGAAGTATTCAAATATTTGAATACCGAAAAATTCGACAAATAGTCCCAGCCCTATTTCCCAACGTATGGTGCGCGTATCCTGTGGGGAGCCTCGGTAACACTTTTGGGAGAGAGCTCAGAAGTTGCTAGCCACTCTGTGTGTTTATCAATATAGGGGAAAGGTGGGATAGTTGCTCAACGGGGATACATGATCACATCAGCTTATATCACAACTCAAATAATTAAATACAAACAAAGCAAACCATTATTATTATTTTAATAAAAAAGAAAAACTGTGATCAACTATCCCACCTTTCCCCTATGTAATTTACGAATACAACATTTAGTGTACCTACTCTTTTATTTCTTCGAAAATGGGTCGTTCAGGTTATAAAAAAAGACACCCAAATTCACTACCACGTGTAACCAGCTCGCCCCTGCAGATTCGTTAATTTCAGCGGCAGTCGCGCAGTACATATGGCGCTTAAGTAGTTCTCGTGTTTATCAGTTAGCTTCATTGGACACGAGCGAACTCATGAGTACCCTTCACCCTTCCCCTGTGGATACGGGCTTGATAACGGGGAATTAAGTCTGGGGATTAGCAGTTCAACTTAACAAATTTGGCGCTTCGTAAGTACAGCAGGCTTAACTTTCCGCTTAATTCAATTACCAGCCAGCGATCATCCCCCAACCACTTTAAAAGACGACCCCACCGTCTTTAACACCCTCTAACGCGGGACGGGGGCAGGGACCTTGCAAAATGACGAATCTTACATGGCATTAGGAAAAATTCGAAAACTTAGCTCTCTGAGAAAACAAATCCTTATAGTATAGAAGGCGTTACAAAATCAGTTTGAAAGCTTTAATTTGAGAACGAAGCGTTACGGAATCTCTGTTCACATTAAATTTTTTAATAGCATAAAAAGTAGGCAATATTGTTAACATTTTTATTGCCTGCATATTAGGAACAACCTGTAGCACAGTTCTATTACGATTCATAAAATAAAAATATTTACTAAATAAAAATAATTATAAAATAAATATAGTTGTAAAATAAAAAATACTATTTTCAAACGATTAAGGTAAAGGGCCAGTAGTTGACCATCAATCAGTAGTTGACATTTGTTCAGAAAAACATGAAAAATAAGGTTTTTAGAAGTGACGACCTTTTGAACAAAATGCAGTTAGAGAGTGCAGTTCTCTAACCACATTTTGTTCAAAAGGTCGTCACTTCTAAAAACCTTATTTTTCATGTTTTTCTGAACAAATGTCAACTACTGATTGATGGTCAACTACTGGCCCTTTACCTTATATCCCCATGCATTCCATGATGCCCATTTACTCCACAAGTAGGAATCTGTATTTCGTGTGTTCCTCACTTTTGAGCGGATCAATGGAGAGCGAGAAGAAAGGTGAGAGAAACGGTCAGAAGCTTTCATCGAACCGTCAGCCCACGCATACATTAATCATGCACACAGCGATTCTCCCACCGCACGGTACCAACGCCCGCTGACATTGTAGGATTAGGCACTGTTATCTGTTTAGTTTACGAGCAGAACGCATTTGGACTGTCGCGAATACGCGGAACGGTAGCCTGGAAAGATGTGCGCGGCACAGTGTCTTCGCGGAGAATCCAACAGACGGGGTTGCGTGCACTTGTCGCGCCTGGTCATCCTCTTCTTGCTGGCAGTGAACGGTTCCAACGCGTACCTAAATCGCGTGCAGACCAAGTTCGGCCAGATTCAGGGATTGTGGAACAGAAGTTCAAGAGGCAGGCTCGTGGCGCAATATCTGGGCATCCCCTACGCGCAGCCACCTGTCGGCGACTTGAGGTTCAGGGTAAGTTCTCGAGACTCTCAAGGAACTTTCAACGTCCCCCTTCGGGTTAAGATTTGGTGTCGCCCCTAGGCCAAACGAGTGCGTTTGATCTGTATTTTATAATATATTTATATATGAATATTAAATTTTTTATAAAACAAAAGGCTTTTGTAATTCTACAAATACCTACAAAAAAGAAAATTATTGGCAAGGAAGAGTGTATAATTAACAGTATATACTAATAAGTTGTAGAATATCTATATAAATTTAAAATAAAATGAAAGAAATGCGTATTTATATTTTTGAGGCAATATTAATAATATTTTGATTAATTGACTATATGAAAATATTTTGTTTATAATTTTTTGTATGCATTTTATTTGATCTTAATGTGGTTAATTGATTTATTAAAAATATTTATATTAATTTAATTATTGGAAGGTAATTGAATTGGGGCCCTGGTAATAGTGTTGGAAGTTCTGTTTATGTTAAATTAAGAATTTCCTTAGTATTTATGCTCTAAACTCTAACTAATTCAATCTCTAAAGCAAACCCACCGTGATAGTTAAATTTTCAAGGCTACATAATGGCTACGTAATTATTATCACATGTAGATAATTCAAACAAAAAGCACAATCATTTCGAAGCCCCGTACTTGAACAAAAGTTTAATCTATGAATAGATGAAATGTTTTACATATTTTATGGCATGTTCTTGGCAGAGTCCACAGCCTTGGAACCACACATGGAACGACACATATGAAGCTTTACAAGATGGCTCCATGTGCTTGCAGATCGATTCCAGAGGAAAGTCCGTGGGAAGAGAGGACTGTTTGTATCTTAATATTTTTGTACCCATGGTAAGTACTTGTTTGGTAACTCTGTTAAATTCAAATCACATTAATATTAACAAGGGCGTAGCCAAGGTGGGGCATGGGTGCACGCTTGCCCCCCCCCCCCCTGGCACAGCAAAACAAAATTGTTATTCCTCCAAAATTAAATTAATTTATTCCATACTAAAAATAAATTAAATTGTGAATTCTAACCAGGTACAAAAATTCAAAATTCGGTTTCACTATTTATTGCCCCTCCCTGAAAGAAATTCTGGCTACGCGCCTGAATAGGTATTAAGAATTTTCAATAATATAGGTCGTGGAGATTTTGAAAGAAATTTGTAAAGCTGGAGGTAGGTTCACTATAAATTGAAAAACAGTGGACCCACTAAATAGGAATATTGAAAATCTGATTGATGTAGGTAGATGGTGTAGGGTGGACCACAAAATTGGTGAAAATTGAGTAAAGGTTCGACTAAAAATATATAAAAAAAAACAAAATAAAATTTTTCGGTCAAGTCTCCAACTGCAGGATAATTGTTTTTTTAGAACGCGGTCACCTCCGCTACTCCGCGTATTTTTAAAATCACTTTTCACGAAAATTGAGGCTGCTATGAAAAAAGATTTTACCACATTTCCCAGTTTTTTTTTCAAGGAATTGTTTTTCAAATAAAACTAGAATAATAAAATGTTAAAAACGTCACAACATATCCTATGACTAAATTTTAATATACATTAACCATTTCGTTTGGTTTGACCATTAAAAAAGTATAAATTGAATAATGTACTTAATTTGTCAATTAAGAAAGGAAGGAAATATTTACAGGATTTAAATAATTAAGAGATCGTCTGTTTAAATGAGATGCTTAACATAAAATTTATCGTACAGTATAAATTCTACTTGAGAAGCTTTCAAAACGTCAGTTTTTGTACGTAGGAACTTTCAAATGAAACTAATTTTGAAATTTTGCGTTGCACGCTTTCGCGGGAAGATATGCAGACAATTGCAGTGTTTTGCAAAAGTTTCACTGGTAAAATGGTGCTCGAGCGCGCCAAAACAGAACATGAGCTCGATTGGTTCGCAAGGTCCACTTGCGATTTAATTAAATTTAAGCGATTCAAGGTGATGTTGTCATACTCTGACGCACTGTTTTGTACAATCATTTGCATATTACGTGTTCGGCCGCGCCAGGTTGAATCAAAACATGAAATAAACTAAACTGATCAACTGTAGGGCTTTGTTGACGTTTATTGAAGTGTTTTCAGTTGCTCTCTCAGTTAAGCATAAACAACAGCTAGATCAAATGTTTGATCCGTAAAAACTTTTAAAAATCGGTTTCAATGTGGTAGGGGTGGCAGGAACAAATGATTTTGCGTTCAACGTGTGATAAACGTAGGGGAAATGTGTCTAAAACGATCCCTCGGGGTATTGTCTGTATCTTCGATATTTTTGCGAATTTTGGACTTTAATTTTCAGGAAACATCAAATACTGAAAATATGAAAAAAAAAAAAATTTCACCTTTTTGACATACCTCGGTATGTATCCCCCTTGAATAATTAAAAAATAATCCTCGAAAATAAAAATTACAATTTTTGTTTTGCCTTCATAAATAAAAAGTATTCGAGAATGATTTAAACTTTCAAAATTTGAAAAATATATATTTTTTTAGTTTTTTGGGTAGCTGGCAATCAAATATGTTCCAGAATTTATTTCTTTCCGATCCCTCTTTTCCTCTCCACCTATTCGATTAACAGATCAATTACCTATATATTGTAAATTATCCACTCTGACTATTAATTAAGTTTGCAAGTGTCTCCTGCTTATTGAGCGACATAGGTAGATAGCCTTCAGATTTTTTTTTTTTATTATGAAGATAGTCTTCAGATTTTTTTATTTTTTTTTTATTATAAAGATAGTCTTCAAATTTTTTTATTTTTATTTTTATTATGAAGATAGTCTTCAGATGTTGGAGGTAATAATGTGAATTCTGCAGGTTTCAGAGAATTATGAAGGGGACTGTAAACTTCCGGTGATGGTGTTCATACACGGCGGAAAATACATGATCGGAAGCAGTGACAGTCACGCGCAATCTCCGGAGTACTTGATGGATCAGAACATAATTTTAGTCACGATAAATTATCGCCTTAACGTTATGGGTAATTCTTCAACCATCAATGCATTCTATAAGTCGATATAAGAAGTATTATGGTGGGGATAGCCGGGCGGAATGGTGGGGATAGTTCCGCCACAGTGGCCTTGAGCGGCGGCCAGTTGACTTTGTCGCGCCTATAGAAACCATTCCACCCCTTATTTCTCATCGTTCCTTTAGGATTCTTCAGCACGGCGAACGGAGTCTCCCCAGGTAACTACGGTGTGAAGGACACCCTAATGGCCCTGCGATGGATACACGAGAATATCGGGGCCTTCCAGGGTGATCCAAATTCCGTGACGTTATGGGGCCACAGCGCTGGAAGTGGTATCGCTCACATTCTGGCCTTTAACAATAAAACGGAAGGGCTGTTCGGTAGATACATTCTACAAAGCGGAAACGCTTTCGCCACTTGGATTACGCAATCAAAACGACGAATGCGGGATGTCTCCCTAGACCTGGCGACGTTGGTGGGTTGTTATCCTCGACGAATAAAGGAGACCACGGAATCAACAACTGACGATCTTTCCATCGAAAATTCTACGACGGAGTATCCTAGGGTGATGGTTAAGCGAGAAAGCGTTGACGCGATCGATAGGAACGGGTATGATGAAGAAGAGGATGAAAAGATGATGCGTTGCATGAGAACAGTTGACGGACGTTTGATGGTCATGGCGATGAAACATTTGGTGAGACGCTGGATCATGCATCACTTACCTTTCTTTCGACTTACATAGTCTTTAGGAAAAATATTCTACAGGGCGTATAAAAAGTGGTGGACATCGCTTTCAGGGATGAATTTATAAAAAATTGTTTGTAACGTTGAAAATTAAACTATGTACTGCGAAAAAATTGTTAAAGTTTACGCAAAATTTACAGTGTGTAGAGCCACTCACACAAACAGTGTCACTACATCTGTAGATAATATCAAAGGAATTTATTAGAATCGTCATTTTGGGGTGACTTCCCTGGTTCAACGATTCTATGAGAATTAATATGTTTTGTGTTTATCAAACAGGATGTGTGGAGAGGGAACCCTTGCTGTTTTTTCTCACCTACCATCGAAGATGAATCAGACGACGCCGTTTTGACAATGCACCCTATAGTGATTATGAAACGCCGCCTATTTAGAGACATACCATTTATAATTGGGGTTGTTAGGGACGAAGGTCTAGCGAAATCAATGGGTAATTTTTATAGAGAACTACAAATCTCAAAAATATCAAAATTATAAAATTATTTTAGCTACGAAAATACGTAGTACTGAATCCCACAAATATATGTTTGCCTACTCCATGCCAGATGGAATTTGAATATTTTCGACTGAAAATTCCTCCTAATTTTAATATTTGTTTTTCTGAAATGTAACTCGCATACACTGTAAGGTACGGTTGGAATTTTGAATTAATTCTCTCAAAATTTTCTCTTTCAATTTGTAGATTACTTGACAGATAAATTCGCCAGGCAAGAATTTCTAAGCAATTTTGAAGACCTCCTGCCCTACGTATTGGAAATTAATGAAATAGTCGCGAACACATCAACTTTGGCCAGTATCATAGAAGATTTCTATTTCGGCGGGGATGTTGATGAGAACTTTTTGCAAAACATCACTGAGGTACGTTGCCTTTCAAATTGGGCGTCAAACAGATAATTCGCTAAATGAAAAGATTTATAAAAAAATTATCTGCAATTTTCTTTACATGTAATTAGAAGAAAATGATCTGATTTTAATTTATAAAGTTAATTAATAACTTGTGAGATTCTTGGACTGTTTTGCGACAAAATTTACTTCAGTAACCCGCCAGGTTTCTTATTTCTGTAGCAAAATATAGAAGTTCTTAAAATCGGTAATTAATTAAGAAGTAATTAAAATTTATGAGCACGTTCTACGGTTCCCTTTTATTCAATTCATTTGAAACAAAGCTAGTCGAACGTTAGGAGTTCTTTCCCTAAACATGCGCCTTAACTTATTGAGAAACAATAAATCTCGTCTACAAATTTGAAAATTTTGCAGTTATTGAGTGACGAATTAGTGATATGGCCAGCATACGAGACGTTAAAGTGGCAGTCGGACAACATGAATTCCAGTACCTACTTTTATATCTTTGAGTACGAAGGAACATTCAGCAGCACATTTAGTTCTGGGTCTTCCATACACTATGGTATGCATAAAGTAAACTTTACTATGTACTGTTATAATGCCAACGGTGATTTACTTGCAAAAATTCGACTGCGTCCAATGTATTCGTCTCACAAGGGACACTATCCACCTGCCCAGCGCCAAATACAAAGATTTTTCTATTTTTGCTCAATTTCCATTTTAAGAGGTGAAACGGCCCTTCAACGTTAAAAAATCTAGTGTTCTGCCAACTATAAAGACCAAATATACAAGAAAGTAGATACGTATACTTCAGAAGAAATACCGGCTAATCAATCTGATTTTCTTTTATTTGAGACACTGGGGTAGCAACGAAATTTTATTTTTTAACCGTAATAATTGATATTTGCACAGAAATGTTTACTACCTACTTATGTTAATAAATCTTACTACTATTCTTTTGCAGTAACACAACATAATTACATTAACATGAGAATTGTTAATAAAGATTCAGAAAAGCCGTAAGGTATTACTTACAATTGGAGCAAGTATTACAGATTCGTTGCCACACCAGAAAATTTATTACCGAATGTTGAAAATCATTTATTTCATGCAAAAGAACATTACATTATTATTAAGAATTGCAAAATATTACTGGATAATGATTACTTGATTAAGATATAAATAAATTAAGAAATTCATGTGTTCTAAGAATATTTCACACTTCCAGGCGTCTCCCATGGCGATGATTTGAATTACTTGTTACCAATATGGAACAAGTCGTTTAAGGATCAAATGTTACACAATACTGAGACCGATGTGACTATGATAAACATCATGACTGAAATGTGGGCCAGTTTTGCAATTAAGGGGTAAGAATAAATACTTCAAACCCATTATAATGTCTTGACTCAAAAGTAACAGACAATTAATAGACTACTGACAATTAAAAGGGTACCAGAAGCTTGGGAAGTAACCGCATGGCCCGATTACAAGCGCACCCACCAGTACTTGCAATTTGGAATCAACAGAGATCCTGAAATCATCGTGGAAAGCAGATTTCCAACCGAAAAAATAGCGTTCTGGGAGAATTTGATGACGAATACAACTCTAGGTGTGATAGAGTTCGATTTGGCGATTGAACCATCGTCAATGGAAGAGCAGAAAATTAATACTAGCATTTCTATTAAATTCGATAAATCGTTGGTTTGGTTGTTCACGTCTGCCTTCACTCTGTACTTATCATATGTTTACTTGCTTCCACAATAAATTTGATAATAAAGAGAACTTGCGATCATAGCACAAACTTGTGGAAACAGTGGGCTATCCCCTTTTATTTCTTTTGTGTAGATAAAAACTTCACTTCGTAAAAGTAAGTTAATTTCATTGAAACTCTACTTCAAAGTCAGTGCACGGAATGAGTTTGGATCTCTAACGATGTTTCCTTGTTGTCTAAAATTCGAAGTGAATTTACTCGAAAACGATGCGCGATGTCAAAAAGTTTTATTCTACATTTTCGACTTATTATAATAAGGACACCCTATATGTAAACGGCTCCTCCGCACCGCGTTCCGCGGTGAAGAAACGGGAACGGCGTTTGTCTTCATTTCAACGCCGCTGCATAATCATCGCTCGCCCAGCAAGATTTCTCCATGGCGACTTCTTTCCGTGCGGCGTGATACGGTCGGAAACGGAAGGAAGACAAACACCAGTTACCCCTGGGCCGGATGATTAATTTCCCCGAGCGCCGCGAAGGAGCACAGCCGGCCGTCTGCATATTTTATGCACGCGTTAACTCTCCACACGGTGAACTTAATTTCCACCGGATTCCGTTATGCTTTTCGTTTATTAGCCCCCGGTCTTATTAGAACCGAGGACAGTCCGTTGGGGGATTTCCACGCTGATAATCTACCTCTGTTCATTTATTCATTCGCCCCCTACCGCCTTCCTTTCGCTGCATTTCTTCGCCGACGTCGAGTGGCAATTAGGAGAATTAGACGGCTGCTGACGGTAATTGTATTTGATGCCTGTTTTAAGGCGGATTCGCATGTATCAGTCCCGCGACGGTTCGGTGCCGCCACTGGCAGCGACATCTATGTGTCAGCGCCAGTAACTGATACAGAGAAGTGTGAACTGCTCCATTGCAATACAGGGAACGATATTTTTTACCACTGACACCGGAGGCATTGAATCGTTACTGTTTCTGTTTCTGTTTATGTTTGAATTTTTTCCCTGTCTTTATACAAAGATGGCGTTTCAAGCATATTTGTTGCTTCTATTGCTCAACGAACTATAGTCTCTATTTTCCCTCCTCTCTCTCCCTTCGGTCCCAGCAGCGAGCGGAGTACCGGGAGAAATGTAGTGGTCACCCATCTTTCCCCAGTACCCATCCCGCGATGCTTAACTTCGGTGATCTAACGAGAACCGGTGTTTCCATCACGGCCACCGCCGCGCCGCTGGTTTGAATCATTACGGAAGTGATATGTGTGCATCTGCCTTTACTTATGTTTGTTTTAGAGACAATAATGTGGCTCACATATGAAATTGAGGGGCTTAGTGAAGTCGAAATAGGTTCAACTTTGAAATTATAGGTTCTACTAGATTTCTTTCGAATACCCATTAACGCAAAAGTTTAAATATCCTTCATTTTCGGTTGGCAGCTTCATTTGCAAAACTTCAGTGCAATCAAAGTTCCACTGCAACTATGGAGACATAACTGAACACAACTGACCGCAATCATTAAAGCAACCAAACTCTATTTAACTCATCTTAATCGTACTATGTAACATTATCATGATGTACACTTATCTTAGTGCAAGCTAATGTTGTTTTTTTTTCTTCTAAATAAACTATCGCGTGTAAAAATACAATCGTCCCTCCGACGAAACAGTGACTTAAGCGAAACGAAAACTTCCAGAGAAACTCTGATACAGGAAAGCAAAAGCTATTCTTATTGGAGGAAACTAATGAAATGAAAACGGCCCGAAGTAACTGGACAACCTAACCTAAATTGCACATCAATAATACGTCCCCAAATCTCTGGCGAAACTGAATGCCGCAAAATGCCGGAAGATCAGAGTGCCCACCCAGAAAGAAGCGGTTCACATCCAAAGCTCTCACGCGATACAAATGTAAGAACCCTAGCAGGGAAAGCCTTAGAAATCACACTGCCATTTTCATCCAACAGCTTTACACTCTCCCCGAACAAGTACTACCTTCTAATACATTCGCGGCCGGTGAATGCAAACGCTTCGAGAGAAGTCGCCCGTTCCAAAGAAATTCATTCGTCACGACCTAAGTCAGTCTCGTTGATTCCGCAGCAAGTCAAAGAAACTTCCTCCTAATGGCGTAGCAATACATCATTCAGGGCGCACGAAAAAAGGAACACTCGAGTCCCCCTCCGTTCTTTCAACCCCCCAACACCGCCCTCCGCCGAAAACTGCCCCGCGAATAAATTGCTCCGCGCAGTTCATAATTAAACGGCCGACAAGATAACTGCTCGACAAAGGAGCGTATCCCGCCCAGAAACGCTCCCGCGGCATTACGTTTCCGATGAAAAGAAGAGCAACTTATTCTCCCGCGGTCTTATAACGATCCCGGGGTCTATTGTTTTGCGGGGCGTTTTTAAATTCAACGCCCCCGGCGAGAAAGTAATTAATGACGAGACAAAAGGCCGGGGAACCGCTACCCTAGCTTCCCATCTTAAACGATACATTACGATCTGCCGTTCGGGCGACTTCGACGGACAATGCTGCTTGCTGCTTCACTGATGGAGATATCGGCGGGAAGGTTATTTATGGGACATCGAGGAAGTTTAAGGGGAAAGGGTTGCGGAACTGGTGGGTCTAAGCGAGTGAAGTGGTACAAAAAATTCCAGGATGAGATAAGTTTGAGCAAGTGTATTTTTCTAACCCAAGCCCAGAGGGAACCAAGGAAAACTTACGGGCTGAAAGTTAAACCGTCTAAGCGTGCATGGGCCACAGGAAAAACAAGGGTGGCGGATACTCGAAACGAAATAACCAAAAGGGCGTCAGAGAGTAGAGAGACCGCTGTGACGGCCGTTGATCGACGATTTGCATAGACAAATAAGTTGAGGCTCCGATCATTCGCGTCGCCAGTATTTACCTACCAGTCGAATAATCGTTTTCGGGACGATTTCCAGCTCTGTGTTGAAATGTGCAAGGGTAAACACGACGGTGGCGCCAAGTGCCATTCGAATTCATTTGCGCTGAATTCGCGGCTGGCAGCCTCGATTTCCAGGGACCACGAGTTCTCGATCGACCACTTCCGCTCGGGAATTTCCTTTTTGGTAGATCTGGACGGTGGAATTACGTAAGTTAAGGGCACATCTTCAGGTATTTTATTACTATGCGAACTAAGTAGTTTTTAAATTAGGTTTGAAATATGTGTGTCATTAATCGATTTAAATTTTTGAGGGATTATAGTCTGTTCCCTGAGAATTAAGGGAGTTGGCAATGTTTATAATCATTTTTTATCGGGATATGCAAGAAATTCCATATTCTTCTTCGAGGAGGAACAAGAATTCTGAAACGTGTGGAATAAGAAGCCTTGAGAATTCTGCATACCTACTTCTTATTAAAATAATTCCAGGAGGCATAAAGTCTCCCTCATCTCGCTGGCCAATTTTATTAATACCGAATGAAGGAAAAGGTAACTAGGGTTTGCGTCGAAGAGTAGTTGGAATACAGAGTGGCCGAAATTCCCGTATAAATTAACAGTTTCGAGGATTATAAAAGCGTGGCTCTCGGGGAACTACTTCTGTTGCTATTGAAGAGGAATAGTCGGAGTTATATTCCACGGCACGAAGTATGCAGAATCTTCCCGTAAAACAACGGTTCTATGGGTGTCTGAATTTCGCAGTCACTTTTTACTGTCCACTGAGAAGAAATAATTGAATTTTGGCAAGCTGATTTAATTTTACTGATTTAATTGTCCGTGCCACTGTAGAGGGTTCCCCCCGGCAACGCTGACACAAACACCCAGGGTTGCCAGAAATAGGGACGCGATGCGTCATAATCGGTCCCTGTTGTTCCTACTTCTGGCATCCCTGCAAACGCCACGTGTCAATCTCTGAAATTATCAAACGCGCAAAAGGATCTTCTGCGCCTCAATCAACGAACGTTTATCGCCGATCAATCTTCTTCGATCACTGTCTGCCGACTAAGCAGGCACCCGAATTCTTGAACAGCCCTGTAAACAGCCAGCGGCTGGGTGTATCGCCGACGCGAGGCTCACGGATTCCAGCCACGTTCCCGCGTCTCGGTCACATTGTCGGTCGACTTGCCACGATAATGACCCCCGGCCGGGGCAAAAGTGCACGGTATCCTCTGCGGCCGTCCGACGTCCGTTTCCCCCCTTTCCGCGAAATGGAAATCGGGCCAGCATCGATTACGATATCGTTGTGTCGCATGACAGAGCGACCACGCGGCCCGGCACAATACGCTAATGCGACATATTGTTCGACCCTGCAAAAATTGCCCCTCGTTACGCCGTCCGACAATGGCCGCCGTGCAGCACGTCGTGGCTCCGTGGAGCGTTGCCGTGGAAATTATACCAGCCATTCGTCCACGGCGGCGCTAGTCGTGTGTTAAATTCCTCTGTTCGTGAGGAATCGTAAATCCAGTTCTGAGAGAAACGACGAATTGTAGGGGAGGTGTGTGTATATGTGTGTGTGGATTTAAGGAAAAAGGCCCAGGTGGCAGACGTTTTGGGACAACCTGTATACATAACAGAATTACAAATAAATTTACGCCTGTGTGGTATGAAAATTACCTATGGGAAATAAAAAGAAATGAAGTGTTTGAATAGAATCATAATTTTGGGGGGAAGACGGGGCCGGGGGTCTATTAGACAGGAGCGTAGACGGCAACTCTATGCACTCGAATTCCATGATTTTGGAAAAACAATGTGAAAAGAACGTGATAAAATTTTTATCTACATGGGACTAAGTATTTCAATTTCAGAGGATTAGAAGCTAGAACAGTTTCGGTTGGCGAGGAAGATACCGAATGAGGTGTCGCTTTTTATCCTTAAGCTGGGTTTACATTAGTCCAGTCGCTGGATCCAGTGAGTGGTTTGACTGGAAATCACGTCGACGTCTACATTATTCCAGTCGCTGGATCCAGCGAGTGGTTCGACTGGAAATCAGGCGACATCTTGATTATTCCAGTCGTTTCTGAACCGTTGAAAGTGGCAGAGTGTAATAATAATAGATTCACGCAAAAGAAGGATAAAAAAACATAAAAGTAGCATCGAAAAGTAGACTTTCGATCCAGTCGAAATCTGCTGGAATGACAGCACTGTACTGGAATGAACACACTGTTTACATTATTCAAGTTCTAATCCAGTGCTGTACTGGATCACTGGACTGGACTAATGTAAACTCAGCTTTATTGAATGTAATTATGTTGATTATAGGAATGAATTGTTTAGACTTTATTTAGACATAAGTAGATGCACTCGTGAAATCCATCAATTTCGAAGGAGGCCAACGTTAGTCGACACGCGAAACTCGATTAATCGGATCAATTCCCTAGACTGTCGTCTTAAGTCTTATGGATCCGCCACGCTCTAGGGAGATACAGGGGCTGTGTCATTACCGTATAATCCGTTGCATCCCCCAATGAACGAGAAAGTGCCTGGTGCACCACGACCTGCTATGAGAAAATGAATATTTAAAAATCTGGAGGGATGAAGCTGACGCTGCGCCCCCTTCAGGTTCCCCGAACTCGGCCATACTTAATTCTGCCATAGCTCCCCCCGTAGGACAGCTACGAAATCCACCCCCCAAAACCATTCGTTTGTATCTTCCATTTGGGAAGGACTACATAATGTGAGGATCACACCCTGTGATTCTTCATACATTTCTGAGTTTTAATACTGGTTTTTATAAACCTTATATTTTGTTAACGATGGAGCGATTGGAGCGAGTAGTTGGACGAACAAAATGTGGTCGATTCATTTCTGAAGAGAGTAAAAAAATTATCAAAATCATTCCAGTATAATCTGAGAAAATGTTACCCTCAGAGATCAGGGAGCAGATGTAACTATAACTGTACAACTATAGGTCAGAAGAGTCAAATAAATAAATGTGTTTATATCATCATAAATTTTGATATATTTTTTATACAAAAATATAGACTTGCTCGAAAAAATTCTGATTGCCTCAAAATGTCGAGGAAATGTTCTAGTGTTTTGTATTCAATTTTTTTTTTATGTTTTGGTCATTTTAAATTGCACAGCACACCCAATGACCATATTCCCATGATAATAAAGCATCGACAACGAACATATAACTGTAAATTACATATTCATTTATCACTCGATATCGTAAAAAAATGGAAAACCACGATTTTCCATCCCACAGACATGGCGTAATGGCCTATAAAAGGGGCGAATGCAAGTGTCGGATAAATAAAAAAAAAATATACAGAAACAACAGCTTCGCCGCTGCGAAATTTGCATGTCACAAATCGAACACGAACGAAACCGCGACCCCCTCCGGCATCGCCCCGAACCATCCCCCTTTCGCCCTTCAGTCACCCTCTCGCAGACCCTTTTCGCGTTTTCACGATCGGCCGCACGTGTATTTTCGCGTGTGGTAACCTTTCACGAATCCCCGACGTGGAAGTTAACTGTCTGCGTTCTCTCGATGTTGGCGACGTGTACGGGCTGAAATGTGGAGGGGAAAAAAAGGAACAATTAATTTTAAAAAACAAGCGATCGTGGTCACCATTTGTCCCGTGTTTTTCGACGCCTCTCGCCGGGGGCGGTGAAAATTTCGATTTCTTTTTGCTGTTTTCAGGGAAAGAACGGAAGTTTTTTACTTTGGTGGCAAAGGATCAGTGATAGGACCAAATGGTGGGGATATTTCATAGGATATCTTCGAATCTTATATGAATACTTTCAGGCGTAAAAACGAAATATTTTTCCAAATTCATTTCATATTTATAAATCATTTTTATTTGCTAACGCTTTGGAAGTTTTTATACCACCAACGCAAAAGTTAAATACCCACGTGCCGGCAGTCTAGCGCGATTGAAACAACAGTAATTGTATACTGTTTCGAGTGTATTCACTGCAAAATAATAATTTCATTACTGTAGCTATTTGCGCGGAGCAGATAATTCACGGGTCATGATTCCCTTTACAAACAGATGTAGTGTACCTCAGGCACTGTTTGGATACATTGTTTGAACTTTACGCTTGAGCACATGTAAAACAACGTCACTTACCGGCTGAGTTTGATAAATTACCGACGGCGGACATGTTTGGAGGCAAAATTTCTAGGTTATGATGCATTTAAAGTATCACCACGGAATATTTTGTGAGCAATTATTGTTTTGTTTGAACTTTTCTTATATACATCACATAATATTCTCAAACTAGATTTCATTTTAAATTTTGTTCTTAAAACAGAAATCCACATAACCTCAAAATCGTCAGGTTCCTCTAGGTTTTTGGCATTTCTTTTCTTGTTATACTGCCTTACGTTATCTATGAGCGAATGAAAGTTATTCACGCTTTCAATTAAACACCCGTAGTCTCTCGTGTAATAAATAAAGCGTAGCTCTTCAACGAGTAAATCAATTGAGTGATATAAATGGACTGCCATCTTGGAAACCATCGACCAAAATCTGTCCAGGGTGACAGTCAGCAAAGTAACTTTCAATCAACTTTTTATCGATTCTCATCATACATCTGTCACTACATTCAAGAATGATCAGTGACTCACGGTTCACACAATCCGTATAACAACCATTTGTCACTGTCACGGACAATATATGGACAGTCGCAGGAACGTAATGCAAAATGGTAGCCCGAAGCTTTCATCATACCTTGGCTCTGTACATCAGTGACTCTCAAATTATTCAGACACTTGACAGAGACTTCCTGGAGGGTGTTGTACACTGAGCTCATTCGATTATGGCCACTAATCGTGCATTCGATTAGTGGACCACTTCACATGGTTGGCCTTTTTCGCGAACATTTCTACAATATTTCGTGAATATGGTTTCGCGCATTGCCGCCTAAAAGTAGTATTTTATTTAAATATAAAAATAATTAGTATTATAGTATTACGCAGTACCAGCATAATTCCCCCCAAAACATTGAATAAGCCCTAAACCGAAATGGATAATTAATGTGTAGTTTCGATTTGCTATTATATTTTATATTGTTACGCGTACACAACAAAAGTCACTCCCATTTTCTAGGTTTCTGAAACATTCTTTTTCCCCAGGAACTAGATCCCTACAAATCCAACTACTTAAGGTCGGGGCCAGATATATTGGCCGGTGAATTCGTTTTCGCAGCTACGCACACTTATTCTGATGTATGTATTTCTACGCTAAGAACTCTGTTTGGCCTACACGTTAAGAGCTTGGCGCTATCCCCACCACTTCTGGCGCACTTTTTTTCTGGCAAAGCGAGAGCGAGTCAGAAAACGTTGAGAATAGAAGAATACTTCTCACGAAACTCACCGGCCAATATATCTGGCCCCGACCTTAGGTGTGAGCTCAGATTTAGTGTCGCTATTTGCCTTTTAATTTATAAATTGTTATATTTACGAGTACAACAAAGCCATATTATTGCCGTGAAGAGCCACCCTTAGGTCCCCTTTTTTAGGCCCCTGGAACGGTCCCGGTCTTTTTTGGGATCTAAATCCCCACCATATTTCGCATTCCCTCTAAAACAATTTCAACTTCCACGTTGACGTTTTCCTTAACGTAGACTGAAACTGAGAATCTCTGGGGTGTGCGTAATACGGAACTGTCTCGGGCCAGTATACAACTGTATACTGCAGGGCACGTCAAGATAGTGACATGAGCTGGAGGCTTGCTTGCGATTCAGAGCCGAGGAAAAAGTCTGACGAAGCTGGAAGGGGTTGGAAAGGCAAATGATGAGAGAAAAATGGTTCTATATAGTATATATACATCATACTGTCCGTCGTGAAGATAAAACTGAATGTTGCACAGTTGTGGAAAAATAACTCGTCGTTTGTTTCGAACTTGTTAGAGACAAATGGAACTTGTTGCTAGTAAAATCTTTCTTTAGAAAAAATAGAAAATTCAAAAACTTGGTTTACTACTGCATGTCTCATAATATTTTTGTGTCTTTCTACAGTGTGTTTAAAAAAAGAATTTAAATAGGTGGGCCAAAAGTAACTGATGGATTAAAAAAATTATAATTTGTTTTTGCTAATATTTTTTTATTTTGCATAGAAAACATGGCAAACTTAATTCTGGAAACACATGTGCTGCAAAAGTTTAAGCCTGGTGACGTTCAATTGCGTTTAGAAGACTGTTGGGCAATTTTGAATCTCATAGAAAATGATGAACACTTTTTGTCCACGCTTATGACGAATCACATTTCCATTTAAGCCGATTCGCCAATAAACAAATCCGTAGGTTCTGGAGAAAATATTAAATCAGACTTAAAACCGAATGTCATAAGTCCTATACCTTTCACAAATAAAACTACATAAAAACTGTATTTGCTAAAGAGAAACGTACCTCCCCCGCGCTTAAAAATATCCGATGCATAAATAAAAGCAAAATAGAAGGGAGGACAAATATGCGTTAAACGAATCAGTTCGATGAAACGGAACCCCTTTGCAGAGTTCAACTGAGAACAACGAAGATCGATCCACCCTCGAATTACTTCAACGTTTACAGGATAATCTGGGCCGATTTTACGTTCGATGTTTCGCAATTCGCGTACTATACGAGCACGTTCGCAATCGGGAACGTGAGCCCCGTTCATGCGGTAAATTACGTGGGCAAAGCCACGTTCCCTCTCTCAGACGACAAATTCAAATCCCGCGGATTTAATCGGCCAGCTAAGGGATTATGAACGGTATTCATAGGCGTTGGCCGTGGCTGGACGCCCAGGACATCCGAGGGCTCGATGAGAATCGAACGTTTTCAACGTGGAACAGGGTTAAGACTCGATGAAACATTGCTGCCTGGCTAGTTTTTCACCCTTCAGTGAAAGCTTCGAGTGGAAATAATGGCTCACTACTGACTTAGAAAGCTCAGTGAAGGATAGTCTGTTGTTGTATAAGGCAGAGGAGGCGAACCTTTTTATCCGCACGTGCCAAAAATTTATAAATAATATTTATCGAATTGCTGACACGCCGGGCAGTTTTTAATAGGAGAAAAATTAACGCGAGTTCGCGAGTTATAACACAAAATCGGAAAATAGTCGGATTTTCAGGGGCCAATTTCATCTCCCCAGAGCAATGGTGGAGAACTATCGATGGTATTTAAGATAGTTATCGATGGTTCTCACTATCGAAATTTGTAATAATATTGCAAATTAAATTTGGGATTTTGAATTTCAGCTGTAATTATTTTTTAATTGACTAACCTACGATTTTCAATACCGATAATTATCGATAGTGAAAATTAGTGGTGGAGAACTATCGATGGTACTTACGATAGTTATCAATGGTTCTCACTATCGAAATTTGTAATAATATTGCAAATTAAATTTGGGATTTTGAATTTCAGCTCTAATTATTTTTTAATTGACTAACCTACGATTTTCAATACCGGTAATTATCGATAGTGAAAATAAGCCATCTATAGTTTTTGATAGTGAGAACCATCGATAACTGTCGTAAGTACCATCGATAGTTCTCCACCACAACCCCATAGTGAATCTGATCAGGAAAAAAATCACGTAATACATACCGTAAATTGGGGGAACATTGGCATGTTTTTGGAACATTTTGCTACATAATATAAAAATTAACATTTTTACATTTGCTTTAAGTATCCTACCATAACATTGCATCTTTTGTGAATGCACTACGAGTGTCAAAATGCATAAAATTTTTGTCCTTAACCTTTTTTAATACATGTTAAATATGTGCCAATGATACCCCGTAACCGGGTAACATTGGCACATCATATATAAATAGCACTAAAAATGAAAGTTTTACCATATCTGAACTTACATTAACACTTAAATTTGTTTATTTTTATATTCAATGCACTCTATTTTATATTTTTTGATGTTTTTAATTTTTTATTTTTTGAATTAACATTTTTAAATTTGGTTTAGGTATCCAAATTATAACATTGCATCGTTTGTGATCGTACTACAAGTGTAATCTTTTCCTTTCCCTCTTTATTAGATGTTAAGTAGATGCCAAAGTTACCCCGTACTGCCAATGTTCCCCCAGTTTACGGTACCTATTTAGATTTCCTCTACAATATCTCACTATCCCCCCGTTTTTAAACGCCCCACTGTTGAATCGCGTGCATACACCGAGGCCGAAATGTTTAATAGAAAATCTGTATTCGGACGGGAAAATGCCTCCTGCAAATCGTAATACGAGGACAAGTACACCGCGCATCTCGCGTTTGAAGGATTACGGAAGCAGAAAATACGATGTACTGGAAGGAACTCGGCCGGAAGTACAAGGAACGCGGTTTTACGACGCGAGATGATCTTCGCGAGCGGGCATTTCCGCGTTGCGTCTACCCCTGAACTTTTACGACTGTTGCTGGCCGCCTATGGGAAACGTCCGTCGTGAACAATGGCCCGAACACGGGGCTCAAGAGACGCGGGCATGAAATATGACCGAGACAATATGATGCGTGGAGACCATGGCATAATGATAAATTCGCTCGTTACGACGACTTTTCGTCCGTGACTCGGAATCATCTTTTCTTTGCGTTGCTCGTGGGTATTCTTTGTCATGGCTACGTACTGGGGGTGGAAGGATGGAGAAGGTGAGACGGAATGGGAAAGCTGGGTCCCTTGGAAGTTATTATAAATACAGTGGACCCTCGATAATTCGAGGTAACTGGGACGCAAACAGGGTTGAATTATTTGCAACTTGGATTAAAGGTATTCCTTCCGATTAGTGGTGGAGAACTATCGATGGTACTTACGATAGTTATCGATGGTTCTCACTATCGAAGTTTGTAATGATATTACAAATTAAATTTAGGATTCTGAATTTCAACTGTTATTATTTTTTTATTGACTAAGTGGGACGCAAATAGGGTTGAATTATTTGCAAACTTGGATTAAAGGTATTCCTTCCGATTAGTGGTGGAGAACTATCGATGGTACTTACGATAGTTATCGATGGTTCTCACTATCGAAATTTGTAATAATATTACAAATTAAATTTAGGATTCTGAATTTCAACTGTTATTATTTTTTTATTGACTAAGTGGGACGCAAACAGGGTTGAATTATTTGCAACTTGGATTAAAGGTATTCCTTCCGATTAGTGGTGGAGAACTATCGATGGTACTTACGATAGTTATCGATGGTTCTCACTATAGAAATTTGTAATAATATTACAAATTAAATTTGGGATTTTAAATTTCAGCTGTTATTATTTTTTAATTGACTAACCTACGATTTTCAATACCGATAATTATCGATAGTGAAAATAAGCCATCTATAGTTTTCTATAGTGAAAACCATCGATAGTTCTCCACCACTACTTCCCACTCTAGAGGCGTAACTTTCCCAATTTCAGATTTTCTTCCTTACGAAAACAGGTTCAGTGTCCTAAATTGATATTGATCGTGAACCAATTATTTGTAATTGGTTTCTGCGGGTTTCTGGGCAGATACCTTCAGTCCAGTGAGATTAGACGAAAATATGGCCAATTCACGGAATAATTCCCAGCAACCTAATTTTGGCATGGGTCTTTATTTCGTCGTTTTAAGGAATATTTCAAAAGTCGCCATCGGTCCGACATACGGTAAAAATTTTACAGAGGCTTGACGGTAAAAGAAAAGTGTTTTTCACTTCGGACTATCGAAGGACACCATTACAAAACGTCGGGAAATCCATGCGCGTGAATGAAAGGACCCAAGGAAGTCTGTTCCTCGCGCATTCCCGCGAAACTACCCGCCAACTTCCGTCGCAGCAACATCAAATTAATTGCCCTTTCTGCCAGGGCGACACAATCGTCCTCGGGGAGCGCCGACGAGAAGCAGACTCAATCAAACGGTCTCCAGGCCCTTCTTTCCAAGCAGCTCGACGCGATTAACATCTCAGCTGGCAGGCTTGTTAACGCGGCTCGCGTCTAACTGCCTCTTCTTGGCGAGCGTACAAAATACACGGCGGAGGAGGATTTATCGCAAAGGACAAAATTCTTGGCGTGGCTGGGCGGAGCGGAGTTTCCAAAGGATTACTGCCGCGATAACGACGACAACGAGGGCCGATGGAATAACGGGGGCGAACAGGTGCGCCTCTGTACAAGCCGACGAAACAACTCAACGACGGCCTCAGTTCGCCAGAGAGGGCCTAGGAACTTTGTTCATTATTCCAATAATTAACGGAGCCCGTATTTCTTGTCGTGTGCGTGGGAGATGGGGTGGGATGGGTGTAGCAGGAGGAATGAGGCTGGAAGGATGGCTGATGAGCGACTTCAATCGGTTCTTGCGAAGATGGCGCGGCTTTTCGAAAGTTGTACCTATGTTGTGTTCGACGAATCAAGTGGAACCGCGCTGACGATCGCAGTAGCGCCTCTTGCCGAGTTAAATATCAAACTACATAGGGTAGATGTACCGTTTGTGGCCATTGTACCATTTTTGGCCATGTGTATAATTATCGCGTTTTTTTAGCTCGAAATTGCTTGCAGACACTTAATTATGTGTAGAATTTCAAATCGTAAATATTTTGTTTAGAATACCACCAGAAATATAAGGTTACATTTATTGGTTACGTGAAAAGTGGCAACTGGCCACAAACGGTGAAAAATGAATTTCTTATATTCTTTAAGTTTTATTAATTCTTTAACGATTTCTCTAGTTAATGATAACTTAGACATTAATAGTAAAGATAACGTAAAATTTAGTAAAGCTTTTAGTTTCCTGATTTGAAGTACAGTTTTAAAGATAATTACGATGAAAGTCACTGAAATCCTTAAAGTGGCCACAAATGGTGCATCTACCCTACACGTGTCACTTGTTGTTGGTAGAAGAAGTGTAGTATATTTGGAAAATTGTTGTTAATTCGGAATACGGAAGGAGAGGGAATAAGAAAAATTGGGGTTCCTAGTTTGAGGAATATTGAAAAGTTGAGAAATTTTTCAATTGGTATTTGGGAAAAGAAATTAAAGCTGAGGCGGGTTGAAGGAACTTACACAAACACAGGATTAGTAGGGTACCAGCGTCTCTACGCTTGATGAGGATTCGTTATCTGATACTTTTGTAAACGACGAGGAAAATGGGCCAGAGGCGATGATTTTGTCTGGGTCCCGCGCAAAAACGACTTTCCCAGCCGATTAGAAGCCGTTCAGCATCACAACTCGTTTCGCGGTGACATCAAACGGTTTCGCGTTTGCTGCCTGTATTGGAAATTTCTCTGCTAAAATGCGAAACACGCCACACTCGCCGACAGAATATTCTTTTTTTCGTATTGGAGAGCACTGAGCGTCAGACGCGTCAAAGGCAGAGATTGTTTTTTAGCTATTCGTCATTGGGGAAGGCTGGATCTTTGTCGGTAACAAATATTCCTATTTCAAATCTGTATAAAATTACTGAAAATGGAATTGCTTTAAAATTTATACATTAATAGGTTCATCAGCGAACTTTACATTTGTCCACGATCCATCGAGTGAGAGAAGGATGTGGTCAAAGTGCGTACGTTATGAAATACAGTGACAGTTATAACTTTGATTGAACAAAAATTTCGAACATTGACGTGCAACAAAAAATCAGGGAAAAGTTACTATTTCGCTTATAACTCAAAATAGAAAATTTTTCAGCTATGCGATAGAGTGTTATAAACTCAAATAATTTAAAAAAAGGAATATGTGAGGAAAATTGATTCCTTATACATCTCTCCTTCGAAATAAAATAAAAAATATACATCTATGATCTTTTAAAAAAGTAAAAAATGTCTGGATCTACATATCTTCTACTTGAAGCTAGTGGAATATAAAAATGCAAAACTTTTTTCTTATTTTACTGAGTAGAACCGATCCCAGAAAAATGTCCCCTATTTTCATAAACATCTGGTATCACAAGATACTCCGAGAAGAAAATACCAGCTTGTGACTTTTAGTAATCCTACATTTACACGGCATCAAAGACTTTTTTGTCTAGCAAACTTTCGCAGTGGTACTACGCTACTGTATGATGTTGTACTCCAGCTGGAAAGCAGATGTTTGTCGACGAAGGGGCCAAAGATACGGTGGAAAAACAGAAAAGGGGACGAGGAAACTCTGGGGAAGCAACGGTTTCAGGGGCTTGCGGTTTTCTACCGCTGCCTTGGCCGCTTAGCTTGCGGTTTCGCCTGTCGATTTCACGCGGCAAAAAGCTGCACAAGGCAACCGCGACGCCTTCGACCAACCAGCTCGTTGCGATTTCGACTTGTTCGAGACTTTGTTTCGCGGCCACCGCAGCGCCCCCCAGGAATCCATCCGACTAAAGTCCAGTTCAAATATATTGGCCGGTGAGTTTCGTTTCGCGAGCAGCGCGCGAGGAGAAATCAGCCACCACCACCTGACGATCGTGGATTGGCAGTTGAAGTTGCTGGGTAGCCGAGGGGTATGGGGGGGTAACGGGAACGGTGCTCGACTCCGCCTGTCGTCACAGCTACGTTAGCTGTGGGGCTGTTGTATATTCTTAGCGTAATAGTTGTGTGCGTTACGAAGCTATGCGCAGACCAATAGGAAATGAAGCTAACGAGGAAGAATGACCAATATAGCTCCCGAATTTCTTCGGAGCGAACGCACACCTATTCTGATGTGTGTAAAACCACTTCCATCTCACTCCCCCCTTCGGCCAGAAAGGAGCGAGAAATGACCGCGCGGAATCGTACCCGCCGTCTATGTGCTCAAAGTGGTGGGGATGCTTCGCTGCATGTGTGCGTACCTCACGGACACTAATTCCCACCGGGCAACGAGTAGGCATAGCCCTAGAGAGAGCGAGAACGCAGAGAAAAGGAGCACCGAGGCAGGCAAGCGGTGTGGTGGGAGAATACCCCTCGCGAAGCTCACCGGCCAATATATATGAATTGGACCTTAGTAGGTACTCGAAGTTCCGCTGCCCCAGACGCTATATTGTTTCCGATATTCTCAAATTTGTTGTATAGAGGCTTGCTTAGCTTGTCTACTCCAGTATTTAACGCTTTGAGTGGCACAAGATTTTGCAATTATTAACCGGTTAACTGGCAATGTATCATATATGATCAAATGGAATAACTTTTTGTTTTTCAATCGATTTGAATGAAACTTGGTATGTAATGGTTTTGGGGGTCGCTGAATCTGAATTTCGCATCGGAATTGTAAAATTCAATATGGCAGACTCAAAATGGCCGAACCAAATTGGCTGACAAACATTAAAATACTATCGGGATATAGAAAAATTGTATATAGGGGTTTTTGGGGTCGCTGAATCTGAATTTGGTATTGGAATTTTAAATTTCAATATAGCAGACTCAAAATGGCGAACCAAAATGGCCGCCAATTGACAAACTCACCCCTAAATTCTATTTTTTTAGGGGTTGGGGGTGTCAGATGAAAAAAATTACCCGCGGAATCGGTTCAGCGACTCAAAAAACCCCTGTATACCAAATTTTGTGTGATTCACTTAATTATTCGATGGTACCAGTTTGGGCCCGAATAGTGAGAAGGACCGTGCCAGTTAACCGGTTAAAACCGTACACAGGATGCAAATTTTTCCGCGTGTTTTCACACCGAAGCCACTGAAAATGTTAAATGACAAAAATTACTTAAGTTTGGAATAAGAAACATTTTTTAAAACTGTTATTACTATGACATTAAATTTTTCAATCCTGCAAGTACCACGCGATGATGCTACATTACTAGAATATTTAACCCTAGCTTCATATTTATTTATTTATTATTTTTAGGCAAGTAGTTATCTTTATTTTCTATTATAATATTTCAGGTAACTCGAAAGCTAATTGTAGACACACGTGTCAGTGTCCCCATTGTCCTCTTTTCGATATATTCGACAAGATATCGTGGCCTGGTTACAGGGCCACTCCACTTGTTAATTAAACGATGGCCAAGCATGATAAAGGCTTCTGCCCAAAACGCGACGAGGCTTTCGTGGAAGGGTGCGTCCGTGGTTGTGTAACGGCAACGAACATGCCGAAATCATGAGGCGAGGACACGTTTGGCCAATTAGCTGATTAGAAGTCGAAAGGGATCACTGGTGAAGACTGTCGTTGTTCCCTCGTCAGGAGTGCGTGCACGTTCGAGGATACTGCAAACAGTTTGCCTGGAAACACTCGCGCGGCGAATGTTGGCGGGATATCATGGCCCCGGGCATCGTGGCTGGCTAAACGTATAATTATGCCAACATGTTTGAACTCTTAAACAACGGCGAAGAATATCGTGAGGTCGACGGTACGTGTCCGTTGCAATTGGCTGTTGATGGCTAGATATAATCGAAGCACTGGATACGTTGAACGATGGAAATTTAGTGAAATTGTAGGGGCTTCGGTTAATGTTGTATTTTGGTATCGAGTATCGTTAATTAGCGTTAAATTGTAATTTGCGCGCTGCTGTGCTCTTAAAAGTTTGTGATACACATATATGGATTCTGGAATGCTAAAATCAAACTCATCGTGTTTGATAAATTGTAATTTCACGTCTGTATTTCGAGAAGTAGATTATCAATAAAGTGAGCAAAAATTTTACCATTGTGGAATGACTGTTTTTTTTTTTTTTTATTTAGCTATGTCGAGGGAAAAAATTTTGCGATGCAACTGAGGGGCTCAGTGGAGAACAAGCAAATTTTCGTTTCTTAAGGATCCATAATTTTGTTCAAGAAGAATTATACATATTTTTGTGATATTTTGAATAATATATGAAAACAACAAATACGAAAATTTCTCAGGCAAAAAAATTATAAAAAAAAATTCCACTGGGCCCCTGGGAAAAGTTTCTTCCTGCGATACATATTTCGCTATAAAACAAATGGCCAAAAGCTCATTGAATGCTCTTCAACTTGGAACAGAGAAGCGAAGAATGAAAAACGGACAGCTCAGACGAGACTCCACCTGTGGTCTCTGGACAAAAAGCAAGATGGCAGGGAGAAATGAACAGGTTGGAAACATCGTGGACGTAAATAATCCAGGAAAATCGCGGAAAAGAATGCCAGGAGTTTGCAATCACGGGGAGTGGCCGAGTTTCGCCAAGTTCCCCATAATCTTCCTCTGCAGTTTGGTTCTGTCCCTTAAATTTCTGACGGAAGCATGAAGCAACAGGGGGAGGGGAGAAAAATTCGCTTGCTTGTTCAAGGTACGGTTACCGGGAAAATGAAAAATTTCGCGTTCGTCGACGGGACTCTGCGTCACGAAAAATATATTGCTTTTATAAAGGCGCGAATAATTCACCTTCTTCGAGAACAAGTGACACGTTTGAGTCGTGCTGGTGAAGTGAAAACATGAGAATTTATTCGAGGCAGTCTTTGACACTTTGACGACTGTAGCTTCTGGGGCAAATTTCCGTTCACTGTGTTTAAATTTTATAAGTAGGATAGAGCAGAGAAAAAAATTTTAAGTGAAACGATTTTATTTAACTTGATCAATAATGTAATAAAATGTAAAAAATAATTATTTTCTTGATTATTCTGTAGAATTGTTCAAATCAATTGCAAAAAGGATAATCACAGAGTTTGTATGATTTTATTTAAAATCACATATCGCCATAGAAATTGTAGTACAAAAGAAGAATTCTTTTTTTAAGTTACATAAAATCGTTTCACTTAAAATTTCTTATTAAAATTAATGAAATTTTATTGTACACAAGGTACCTAAACAAAGAATAATATAGCCAAGTTTGATTGGTCTAACATTAATTGTATGGACACTGAACTTTCGTTTCTATTTCTGTAAAATTAGTTTTTGAGGACCAATCGAAATTATTCGTTCAATTACAATCTTGCATTTACGCGCATTTGTTATTACCTTCACATCCCTTCTAGCGTGAGTAATTCTTCCGATCCGTTTTAAGTGAAAGAAATTTTTCTTTCGAATAACTCTAAAAATTTCCCATTTTCTACCATTGTTCTTCAGCGCAGAGCAGCTTGAATTTCTCGTTGACCCTTTCCCAACGCACCCCCATCCACCACCTACCCCCATTCGTACCACCACGACCCCGAATTCGACGGCTTCCCGTTACGGACCTAATTACGCGTCTCATTAACAATGCAGCCACTTCAAACGCGGTCGCTTTCCGCCGTGCTTGATTATTATTAGCGCGCAACAATGAGCGTCGTTACAATGTCCGTCAAAATTTCGCCTACCCCGCGGCGTTTCCACCCCTTCTCTCTACCCCATTTGCCACCCGTCCGCGCGGCCATAATTAAATGCACGGTGCGTGGCGCGTCGATTTTTGAGCCGCTGCGTTTGCAATCGCCCATGGTTGACCCATTGCCTGGAACGTGGGAAACGAACGATATCGCTGGTAATGGATACGATTTGATTCTTTATCATCGAATACCTGTTTCTAGGGACAAACTATGTGAAACCGACCTAATCTAATATTAATGGTAAAAAGTGAAAGTATAATTTCTCATAAAAAATTGAATAAATAGCAATGCGATGCGGTCACAGCTAGGGCTGGGACTATTCGAATAATTTAATATTCGAATATTTTACAAGTATTCGAATGCTACGAATAAACTTAGAATATTTCAGTATTCGAATGTTATTATTCGAATAATATGGTGTGAAGTGGGTCAAAATTAGCTTACAAGAATTCATCCTGACAAATGAACCTAAAGAACTTGATTTATAATTCACACCATACTATTCGAATACATCAGTATTCGAATACTTTAATATTCGAATAGTATTCGAATACTTTAATATTCGAATACTTTAATATTCGAATACTTTAATATTCGAATACTTTAATATTCGAATACTTTAATATTCGAATACTTTAATATTCGAATACTTTAATATTCGAATACTTTAATATTCGAATACTTTAATATTCGAATACTTTAATATTCGAATACTTTAATATTCGAATACTTTAATATTCGAATAGTGTTCGAATACTTTAATATTCGAATAGTGTTCGAATACTTTAATATTCGAATACTTTAATATTCGAATACTTTAATATTCGAATAGTGTTCGAATACTTTAATATTCGAATAGTGTTCGAATACTTTAATATTCGAATAGTGTTCGAATACTTTAATATTCGAATACTTTAATATTCGAATACTTTAATATTCGAATACATCAGTATTCGAATACTTTAATATTCGAATACATCAGTATTCGAATACTTTAATATTCGAATACATCAATATTCGAATACTTTAATATTCGAATAGTGTTCGAATACTTTAATATTCGAATAGTGTTCGAATACTTTAATATTCGAATACTTGGATATTCGAATTATATTCGCCAAATAATTGAACAACTGAAGCATTCGAGTATTCGAATACCGAAAAATTCGACAAATAGTCCCAGCCCTAGTCAAAGCGAATCGATCGGCTACATTCGCCTCCATCTTCGCGACGAATTGTCCCGACGTCGAATAGCGACTGTCAAATGGAAATTATCAGCGAGATGCTCGGGAACCCTAGAAACTGGAGGAGCCTCTCTGAGATAATCTGGATGGGAGCAGTCCAGGGCTCGCAGGCGCGCAACGTTACATCCTGCGAATCATATTGCAGGCCCGCGGAGGCGGAGGCCAATCTGGACGCAATACTAACGCACTTTGCGATTCCCTTTGTGACTTAGCGCTGGCGACGTCACCCCTGTTGATTGTCCATACTTGCAGATGCGCCGCGTATACAATATCGGATTTGCTTTGGAGACGATCCCAGTCTGACAGTTTGATTGCGCGCATCTGGCTGAACTGGAGCCGACTTGTCCAGCTCGATTGAACGAAATAATCGCATGGCTTTGAAGTGGCACGCAAACAGCATGGTGGATTGGCCTCGCTGACTCCTGCTGACCGCCATTTTCGTGGAAGAAGTTGCCAGGTATTAAATAGCTTTGCACCGGACAGGTATTGCTCGTAGTCCACAATGCCAGAGATAGATATGGTTTCTCGGCAGAGAAGCTTCTACTTTCCTGAAGCACTTTGTATGTGCACAATGTAGAGCTGATGGATAGGGTTTGGGTGTTGAAGTTTGGGCACATGATGTCGCTACTTTCGCATTCAGAAATTCCCCTAGACGCCACACATATAACTATTTTATCCACACCTATTTTCCGTATACACTGTTAGTGTTAGTTTTAAGTGGTTTTAAGTAATTTGGTTAACAACAGCTGTCAGCTGTACCATTTTCACTCTTCTACTTTTACATGTACTATGTAATTTCTAACTATTTTTCTTTTTCTTGTCTTCTTATATGTTTTCGTTCGTAATGTCTACTGTGCAACAGATATTAGATGTATTCGGTATTGCTTTATTAAGAACAAATTGGTATAAATAAATCTCCACCATTTAACGAGTTTTTCCAAATGCATTCGTTTAGGAATTTAGAAATATATTCCCATTCCAACTCCCCCACCATCTCCAAAAACATAAATCCGTTTGGCCAGCTGTTTCATAAAAAAAAAAGATTCGAGATTTCACCACCGATACCGAAACCTTGCAAAATTGTTCCATTCAACTTTCCCCTCTCGGGGCGACGAAGTCCATCAAAAGTTCGGAAAAATAATCCCCAAATAGTAACAAAAAAAAGACGAATTCTCGAAAAATATTTGACTCGTCCATTCGTGACATTTGAATTTCATTTAACCGGAATTACGTAAAAGCGCAGAACTGTTCGGACAATATCGCATTATGCAGCTACTCTTTCATGCGATGTAGAAAGGGAGGGGGTGGCTGTAAGCTATCGATATCGTTAATCGAAGACGGAAATTTCTAACAAAGGATGAATACCCCCGAGTAGGGAATACAAAAGGTGGATAAGTAAATAGCTCCAGGTTTACGTAACTACCCCCAACCCCATACCCCTCACCAGCTCTCGTTGAATTTTTCTTTTGTAGTTAAGCACGAGTTCGTCGAAACGTTGTTAACGTTTGTTCGAAGCATTGCTTACGGGGCGAAAACTGATACAGTGTTTTGAGTATACAATTTTCCCCTGAATCGAAAATTGCGAAGAAGAAGATGAGCTAACAATAGCCCACATAAAGCAGAACAATCGGCGAAATTTTTACGAAGTACCTATTGAAGGAGGAGGAAAGTCGAAGCCTTCTCGGGATTTTTTTTAAAGAAAGCATATTTTCGTGACGTTCAACTATTCATTTAGGCAAAAAAAAAATGGATTTTTTCGGTCCGTTGCACGAAATTTCCCCCTTAATCAAGCCAGCTAATGAAACCCACACATATCATTTTTCGTTTGATATTTGTGTTTTTTTTTTTTTGCTTTGGAGGGGGAAATTTGGAGCTGGGTTATGTTTCGTGTGATATTTTATTTTTGCAAGAGCAGAGAAATGATTGGAAATAGAAAATTTTAAATACGACGGGGACTCTGTAAATACAGGTATTCGAATTTAGTTGAAAGGGTCGGTCACTGCGGTGCTGAAATCAGCAAATGTTGTCGTTTGTCAAATATACGATGTCAAAGTAGACGGAGATTTTGATCAAAATTCGAAGCTCCAGTAAAAGCCCGTTCCTCTCATTTTTCAAAATAAATAAGGGCGGTATGTTTCGTATGAATAGTGACATCCATTAGAAAATTACTGCTCGGTATCAGACTCATGAACAAATAAAGTTATTGCATTTCACTGTACGTCTAGCATTCAAAAACAAGATATCAGTACAAGTTAACAGTGGAGATCTCATCATACCCGCTAACAAACCCTTTCAAAAATTCGCCAAAAATCGATCTCTCGTTCCAGAAGAATTTTAAAATCTGCAGAAACGTGAGGACCACTCATGGTGACTGTTAGATCCACCCTGCGCATAGCAGAACATATTCAGTACAGACATATCGAGCAGTAACTGTCTCCATTACGGATACCCAAACAGAAGCTAGCAGAGGTGCCCTAAAGGGGTAGTGATGATTAGATTGCAGGTTTGTCAGATTTGCCACCCTCAACTTCCCAGAAATCTCACCAGGGCTCGGTGCATTGGTGCACCAAACAACAGTGCGACCTAGACAGCGCATGCTCAAGCAGAAGATGGTAAAATGATTGGAGGTATTAGCCCCTCGCTCCAGAGAGGATTCCAGCGAGCATTCTACAGGCACAGTGGTGAGTAGATTGGAGGTTTGACAGGCGAACTGGTACTGAAGCATTATTAGTGGATGACTGCCAACCAAGGACCCATCAGAAACTCTATCTCCCTGTGCCTTCCAACCCTTAACTCCTCCCACGAAGCTCACTATTGCTCAGCTCACCTACAAACTACGACCCACGTAGAGTCAACACTGGCGAAACAAAGCCGCAGATTTTACTGAACTGTCGCTGGCAAACAGTGTTTTTTTCCTGATAACCCCAGGCCAAACAGACCAGGGAGGAGCGTTTAAGCGCCAAAGAAAATTCAATTTGGAAAAGCGATCCGGGCTCGTGTATCTCGGCTTCAATTTACCAGTCTCGAAAGGATCACGCTGCTGTTATGGATACTGCGGATTCGACGTTGAACTCCATATCACGTTGCCAATAGAAACCAGAAACCGTATCAACCCTCGGGGGCGTGCACAACACGTCGCTTTGCCATAACAGCAGCCAGTTTATTTCCGGATGCTGGCTCCTTAATGTAGGATGGCCTGGCTTCTGGGACGCTAATCGAGCAGCCTTTTAACTCCACTGTTAGGTGGCGATCGCTCCACAAGGATTGTTCGCCCCGTGACGCTGCTGCAGACACGTTTAACGTATTCCGCTACCACCGAGCATTTGCCACTGAAAGCCTGGCGCAAATTATATTGTCCCGTTTATCCGGTAAACACACGATTGGTTAAAAGGGATGCAAGGCTGTGAGAAGAAACCGAAGTGATTCAAATGTAAAGTTTATTACTTTCGCAAGGGTCGTTTCCAATTAGGTCATGTTGTGCAGAAAGATACCAACCACCAATTATTGGAAATTGAGTAAATTTGGTTTGGAAATTTTAATTGTTAAAGGAATGTAGCTTTATTTATATTGGGTGTATTTTATTTCTTGTTACAGTCTTAGAATGAATTTGAATGATTAATATTATTTTAAGTTTTCTGTTTTTTTCCTTTGTAATAATTGTACAATGTACTCTTTTGCAGAATAAAATAAATTTATTTCTTGTTATCGTCTTAGAATGAATTTTAATGATTAATATTATTTTAAGTTTTCTGTTTTTTTCCTTTGTAATAATTGTACAATGTACTTTTTTGCAGAATAAAATAACTAATCTTTTATGAAAATTGAAATATTTCTCTAATCAAGTGACGAGTCAATGTAATTTCAGGAAAGAAGGTAATGAAGGGGTTACAGAAGCTCTGTTATTGCGTTAATTTCTCGTTATACGGGTAACACGTAACAGTTGCGACGGTTTGATGAATAACGGACCGGTATAAAAATGGAGTTTTAGAAGGAAATGAAACAACCGACCGCCTGTACCGGATGGTCATGTAATTCGTGCGTTACAGCGATAAAAGTTCTGACGTGCCGCGCGAAATTTCAATGAGCTGCCGGTACTCGGTGTAAGCGGTCGAATATTTTTCTAGATTGTTACGAAATTTCTGTTCCAAAATTGGAGCACTGTTGCCCAAAGTTCTATTAAAACATGGCTCCCTTTAAGGACACCATAGGAACTTACGATTTTGCCACGGTCGTTCGCCATTAATCCAACGCATTCTCGAAGAGAACCCAGAGAAATGTTGACAGTCTTGATCCATAAATAATTAATTTTAGATTTTCAAGAACTTCCCGGATACACCCAGTAGTAAGATTTAATTTTTACTGTACGTTACATTTTTTCTACGTATTTTATTTGACAATTTTTACTGGACAATTTTTAGTCATCTATTCCTGATCTCCGTCTTTCTGAGAATTGAATATAAATGTTGGTTGGGATTAGTCAGGGAAAAGCAGAAGAAAATTAATGTGACAATGGTACGTTATCGACTGTTAATTTGTACACTAGATGGGCCTGTAATCATACTGTTGTAACGTGATTATTGACCCTATGATTACAAACGCAAGCAGAGAGGCGACCTGCGTCAGTAGTACATGTACGTAATAGGTCAGACCGACGTCGGAACGTAATGCGATTGAAATTCGAAACCGGAACAAAATACGGTCGCTGTTTGCTCGAAAACATCCTGGCTGAGTGTAAACTCCCTGTGAAAGCGTTTCAGTTGGATATTCACATGCAAATATAATAAAGTTTATAAACGCTACAGGTGTGTAATATAGCTATTTGTAGAGATGAAAAATATTCAGGGAAATTATTATTTTTATTTCTTCTTAGTTAAAATAAAATGAGGCAAATCTCTTGGAAATTCTGAAAAAAATTGTTATGGGTTTAATATAAATTTATTAACAACCAGAGGCTTGATTTGCTAACAATATCGCAAATTATATGTAGAAAAGGGGAAATAATCCCAAATGAAAGAACATTAACAACAATGTATCTAGTCTCCCAAAGCACATAAATTTTTCTAAAAATAAAAAGACATTCGTACCCACATTTGTCTCATTAAACTACAACAACTTTTGCCTCAACAACACAATATCTTTGCCAATAAGAGACCTATCAACTATCTTCCCTTTTGAATGCAACATTCTACACATCTCACGTGCTTCGGCCAATGAAACAGTGATGTATGAGCGACAATTTGAACGCGAAGTAGGCCATGATGCCCACTGCAAGCGTGGCCATGAGCTATGATGGACATGCAACAGCTACACGAACTTACGTCTTCCATTAGAAACGTGAGGGCTTTGTACGTATGTACTTCACGAATTTCTGATAACCAGTATTCCCGCTCATTACCCCATACGGCTAATACAGTTTAGCTTTGGTTAGGCTTCTACTGCGTTTCCTGTGGTCTACGTACACCCACACACATCATGCGCACACACGCACAGACGTAAAATCGTTGAGAGCTCTGCATAATCCGAAGTCTGGCTCAGATCAAAGCCCAGTACCCAGTAATGTATTCTCTATGAATATGTGAGACATACAGGTATACAGGGTGTTTCGTAATGTGTAGGCATATACTTCGAGGGTGAATTTAGGGCACAAAGATAAGGGAGGTTTATATGAATGTTTGTCTTATTTGTCGTTGTTTGTGAGTTACAGGCATGTTTATGTTTAAATAATTATAGTTACACAGTGTGCTACGAGGGTTTCTTTATGTTGTTATTTTGTCTCTCGTATGAACAATCAAAAGAGATTGTTCATGAAAATCTATGATTATTATATTGGATTGAGATTATATACGTAATTATGAATATCGCAATTTTTCGTTCTATTATCTTGTTCTACCAATTCTCGATGTAGCATAATATCAATTCTCAGTTTCAATCAATACCATTGCTCTGCTTAATTCAGTCCTATTCCACAATATTCACCTACCAACGAAATAAAAACCCTCCCGAGCATCTGCAGCATCAACTTTCATAAAATACCCATCCATTACAAAGAGATCGCAGGCTCGCAGAGAGAGAAAACCTATGAGAAAGAAATCACTACAACCTAGGTATTAACGAGCTAACGAGGAGAAATGGACGAGGATAACGCCCCTTTTAACCGTGCGCCGTGAACGCGGCATTTCGCAATGAGATATGAGGATGTCGGACACAGGTTGGCAGGGTTAGCTTTTGTTCTTCGTCAGAAGACACGCACCTCGCGGGCTAATTACATCGTCGCGCAGCACCCGTACATTTGTATCTATTAGGCGGTGGTGACAACAATAACGCTTCTTAATGCTACCAAGACCTGGTATTAATCATTCTAACGTCTCGTCGCGTGTATAGGGACAATACACGTAGGTGGGAACCGAGCGAAACGAGCAATCTTCGCGTTAGCTGCTTCGAAGCGGAAATGGGATTTTTGAGGTTATGATAACTACAAATCGGATATGAAAGTTCTGACAGGTTTCATTCCATTAAAATAGTGTAGGGACACGTAAGCTTTTTCGTCACATAGGAGTATTTAATCAGGACCGGGTTCCAAAATTACGTGGGGATAAAAGAACGCAATTCTAGGGAATTTTTTTTTTAAAATCAAATTTACTTCTAAATTTTATAATAGCAGATATCTACGCATAGAGCTTTTGTATTTTGAAGTGGCAGTATTTATTTTCATCTATAATTAGTGCCAAATCTTGCAGACAACTATTGCAGAAAATATTACAGGTTATTTAATTTATTCTTGGATATTAGATATGCGGATTGACCATGACTATCGGGTTCCAATATACGGTTTCCGTGGAGCGAGCATTACATCCGGAAGACAGAAAACTCGCGACGAAGTTAATAGAGAGACCTCTGTCGTCTGGCATTGATATCCACGACAATTTTACGACAATCGCATTAAAATTTACGGGAGGTTCCTAGGCAGATTTCTGATGGCCGATTTTACTGTTACTACACGTCGTAACTTCATAACGGAGCGGGCTTCGCTGCTCTCATGCGAGCACGAATAATTTTATTGCGATTTCGATGGCTTCGCGATGAGACCCCTTCGCCTCCAGTTCAACTATTCGACATTTATTACGCAGGACGATCGACTTTCTAAAAGCTCCTTGCTGAGGCTCCGCCAGCTAGGATTGCAGATGGTAAGGGGGAATGATGAATTCAGAATGTAGCTGCAATAGGGGCATGAGTGGGCAGGGGTGATTCCTCGTGTGCAAATGAATCGCAAACGGGCAATGAAGTTTATTTATACGAGACTATGTTTTCGACAAAATCTACTTTGACAGTTTAGCAAATATGGCTGCACTTGGCTTAGGGTTGGTTTTAATTTTGTACGTATCACAAATTGAATTTGGAATTATAGTGTTTCTAACTAATTCGAATATAATAGTATTTGCATTTTATTTGAGGCACATTCGAGTACCAGAATCTTCAAATTTTATTCCCCGCATATTCAAATATACTCGTACTGCTCCAATATTCAAATACAAAAATGTCGACAAATACCCCCAGCCTTACTAAGCCGCTGGAAATGTTCGGTAGCTAAAAATTCGCAATCAGAGTCAGCATAAGTAAGTAAAATACACACCTATACGTGCGCAGAAATTATTGGTCTGCAAAATAACGAGCCAGCGACGAGCCCATGGCAAAGTTGAGCTACGTCGTCATCCCCGACACTCATAACGCTGCCGTAAAAGAAATAATTCAACGTTCGATACCAGGCGCAACGAAATTCGACGTCAGAGCGAGGACAGGTTCTAACGAAGTATTTATAGTCTGCACGTCGCAACGTCGTCAGGGGCGTTAATTAATACGTTAACGAAGAGGGTGCGACCCTTTGAGCTTGTAAAATCCGTATAAACATCCTCGCGACTCCTGCCGTCAGACCTCCTCCGCCCTCCCTCCCAACCCTCCCCTCAAAATCGCGCCCCGCTGTGATCGATGCAAAGCGATGCAATTTTAAGTCGATTGCACGAAGATCGAGTTAGGTTGGAGTGAAGGGTCGTACGAGGACCTCTCCCCCCCCCCTCCGCCGATTGAATGTGGCGGGATACGCCGATCGACGTTAAAATTTCACCGTCGAATCCGAATTTCATAACCCCAATAAAGTGGAATCGCGGGGATGATAAAACAGATTTTATATTATTCTGGGACAATGGAGCTTCCAAGTTTCGCGGGATCTTGGTGTGCATAGATGAATTCACGAAAAGGAATTATTGCTAGTAATTTGAAACTATTTAATTATTCTTTTTCTTTGCTAACAAGGGAACTTCGGTAATCCGAAAATGACGATTTTTGTATTATCTTGGGAGGTTTGTAGGAGTGTTTTACACTCTGTCAAGGTAGTTAACGCTCAAGGCTAAATAAATAAAGCTGAAATTAAAATTCAAATGTAAAAACGGAAGATTTTAATAATTTAGTAACACGTGGGTCAATCGTCAACTCAGACCCTTTTTCGCAGTGAAGAGTCTTAGGGGAGGGTAGAAAAGCGGCGAACTCACGAAATTAAGCATCGCAGCTTATTAAGCTCGTCGTTGGTTCGAGAGGTCGAGCATCTGACGTGGTAGGACTCCTTCAGAAGACGACTTTCATTTTCCGCAACAGCGGGCTTGTCCCCGGCCCGCCCCGATCCTCCTCGACAAATAACCATGGCCGCGTCGTAGTAAAGACGGCAAGGGGTAATTTTGCGCCAAGATTGTTTGTACACCCGCTAAAAGTGGCGTTGAGAGACAACGAAGACGCGGCCGTGAAAGACGGCGGAATTAGTCGTTGGAATTTTGTGACCCGTAAGCTTATCTAAGCCACTTCTTGCGCCTCCACTGCCGCGACGAGTCCTTTGTACCCTAATTTTACGCTCGTGAAAATCGGCTAACAGGGAACTGGCGAATTTTCATGAGCCACATGAAAACTTCGACCGAAGCTGCCAAGCAAATTGCGAGATCACTGTGATTTGCGATGAGCTTCTTTGAACGAAGGCACTACGAGTGATGAGGGTCCGAGGAAGTTGAAGCAGGTCTAGGATGAAGCACTGTCAATCGTCTCACTGTGTAGCGTTGGTTTCGTTTGAGATGAACCAGAATTACGGACCAGTGTGACTGAAGACTTAAAAGAGGAATACACAATATGTAGGCCCCTGATCCAAAAGTTTTGCAACAAACTCGGTTGTAATTAAAAATTCTAGCTGTATTATTTTTCCGAACTATGGAAGTTCCTATTCCAGGGGAAACACCAGGGGCTACATACCTGCACCTCGGAGGCGAAGAAGTTGGACGGATTTTAAGAATTTTTTTCGATGGAGAAATGTTTTTACCACAGAAACATTAAAAAGGCCATACTTTTGTCTATAAATTGTGAAATTTTAATTAAAAAATTCGGCGAAGAAGCTGCGTGGTAGTTGCTTCCATATATATATATAGACAAAACTATGACCTTTGTAATATATATAATGTTTCTTTGATAAAAACATTTCTCCACCGGAAAAAATTCTTCAAATCCGTCCTACTTATTCGCCTACTAGGTGTATGTAGCCTCTTAAGCGATTTGACCCAAAGAGGAGGACAATAGTTAATTTTGTCGCTACGGATAGTCTTCCATGATGAATGCGAGGGACAGAACACGAGCGAGAGGGCATGCGACTGCGATAAGCCATAAATTACAGTCGACACTACCGCGGCGCCGCCTGTCGGAGAACGACCGAATAGGACTCGCTGGAATTTCTCATTCGCCACGGCAACTACGAAAGAAGTAGCGGGGATAGTGACGTCTTGTTTTCAAGCCAGACGACGCGAGCTCTTTTCGAGGCAGCACTGTATTAATAAATAAATACATTAAAAAATTCATCGTAACATTATTCGTTACAAAAATCCCGATACCGAGAGACTTAAAGAATTTAGATGAATTATTATAGACCATAGAGACAATAAGATATCGATCGGCTTTATTACATGTCACTGATAAAATATCGATTCAATTGTTCGATAATATCTCAATTGGGACGATTATGACAAAACTAAGTAGTGAGATGGCTTTCTTATCAAAGGTTGGCAAGAGTTGTGAGCCACCTGCTGGAATAAGTGGGAAGTAGTAGTTATTCAGAGGTATGCAATTGCAAGAGAAAGGAGGTTATGTTATATTCTTCTCTGTTATTGATGTATATTAAACTGCATTCACATCCCCTGCTTCACAAAACTAATTAATATAATCGCTACAGACATTTCATAACACTTGGTTCTTATTAAATTCTTCCACTTTTCTTTTTCGATACTTACATCCACTATTATGTATTAATGTACACTAAGGGCCGAAATCGGCTTCCCCTCGGAAATTTGGCAACGTTGCATGTCACTAGGCATAACTCAGTAATTCTAGTGACATGCAACGTTGCCAAATTTCCGGAGGGAAGCCGATTTTGGCCCTTAGTGTATATGTACATATATGTAATGTAATGTACATATACAATTTTCTATTTCATACTGTGTAACAAAGTCGCACCATCAATATCCTTATTAGTACCATTCGGAACGTAGATCACGTGTTCCCAACAATGACTTGCAATCAGAGCTCACTCACTTACTGGGGCGGTGGGGAATATAAAGACATTTTAACGACAGGCGTCCGAGTCGAGGTAACAGTTACATTATACACGCGTAGGATTTCAAACGAGCCCGGCCTCGGTGCCCTCGAGATTGACATTCATCTGCTTAATGAAACATAAATCTCCTCGGAAGGAGATCACCGTGTCCTCGACGGGCGTCTTACTCGCAAAACGTGTTCCATTAAACGAAACGTCGCGGCGTCGTTCGTTTGCCCCCCACCCTGTATAACCCACCCCCCTCCTTATATACAATTATAATATCCTACATTATTGAGGCCCTTCCGTCTTGTTCGCTCTCCTCAAAGTCTTTTGTCGCATATTTGCCCGCCTAACGAGGTCGCATGTCCTCGAGACAAACAACGTCCGACGACGATATTTCAACTTTTCATGCGACACGATACTCGAGCCCGTCAACCCCCGACTCCACCCCCACTATTTCCGCCCCTCAACGCCCTGTCCCCTGTCGTCAGCCAATCCGCAGCGTCGTGGTCTCGGTTGTACGCGAAGGGCCCGTGAATGCCTCGCGAAAGGGCTCAATAATTGCTTGAACCTGTGCCATCCTGAGGGATGCTCGCTGGAGCATAGTCCAGAGAGGTTCAGCGGTAGAAACGATTGTTAAACGTTCAGCCTGTAAAGGCAATGGAAGTCGATGCAACTACGCGAAGTTTGTCAACAGGTAAGAGGTATTCTCATTTGGTGCGTCGTTCCTTTGGTGATTTCTAGGATTTGATGTAGGTAAAAAGTGTTATGAATCCAAGGAATTACGGAAAACTTCTGTAGATGGCCCTTAGACGTCTTTGTGGACATCTTTAGTAGTCTTTAGACGAGCCTACTCGACGCTGTTGCTGTTTTCTATTTGTTCTTATGTTTGCCAGCTTTGTGCCTTATTTCACTTCGTAGACTTTTCCACGTAGTGTGCTGCGAGCGTCACGGCATGCGAAGTAGGGTGGTCGTCGCGGCCCATAGGACGTTCCAGTGGTAATTTTATTCCTAATATAGACTTAACATCATATTGAAGAGTATTTCTAAAAGATTACCAATTACCATAAAAACTCTCAATTTGAACATAACTGTGGAATTAATTAACAATACACTTTCACTTTTGTGTAGTGTCTTTTTTATATAATAATTCATAACACACACGTTTATAAACATTTTAATGCCAAATTTTAATTCCATCCGATACAAGTTCGACACATTTATTCCCGGAGTCCCTTTGGTTGTATTCTGCGACACCCCAAGCCGATTACCGTACAATATTCCGCAGCCGCATCTCATGTTTCACGATACGACATTCCGTAAGGGTCTCTACTTACTGTATCTCAACATTCATGCATGTGCATTATGTATAGAGTGCGCATAGATCATATCAGCGTTCTAGGCAGCTCTGCGGGCATTAAAAGGAACCGGACATCTTCATGAAAGATTCAGGCGGTGCCCGAAATGCGCATACGCGAGTCTTACCCTGGCCGCGGAACATGCAAAGCAACCTGGGATATTCGACCGCCCTCTGACTACTAATTAACTGCTTAATTATATTTCGGTCGAGTGAATGTGTGCTGTGTACACTTGTGCAGTTCCGGTGAATTCCGTTGAGAAACTAGAACCTAAGCGCTAGTAGTTATTATTCTTAAATTATCCACTAAAATAGGAGATGGTGCGGTAAAAGTTGGGGTTCGAGTTTTGAGGTTAGGGCGGAATAGCGCTGCGGACTCAATATGCCGGGGATTTAAAAGAAGCTTACACGACTTACAAGTCACCGATTTGTTCCAAACTCTGGTCATTCAAAGACATTTAGGAAAACCATCTCTATTAGACTCTGTGGATTACAATTATCGAATACCTGTATAGTTCTAAATTTGAAATTTCTTGGAAAACGCGATCGTATGATGAGTCAATGTCAAACTGCAGATGACGTTTACATAATAGGCTGATCATCACCGCTACCAACCGTGATCGCCAGTCACCATCATTATCAGCGTCATCGCTATCATCTTCTTCGAAGGCATCGTGAGGCGTCGCCGTCGTGTCTGATGCGCTAATGACTATTGTTGTGTATCGAGGGAGAGATCATCCTCGAGCACGGATGCGACCCCAACAACCCCAACCTAAGCTGACCTAAATTATCTGGCCATACACAGGTCGACACGGCCGTTCGAAGGTGGACGTATGTCCGTTAAGCTTCTCGTGTTCCCTGCTGGTTCCCGTACTGGTCTGTTTCACTTGCCCAGCAGGAAGAGGAGATCAGCTTTCGCCGATCGATGAGCAAACTGAATACATCAGCTACTCATCTTTAATGAACACGAAATTCGCCTATCATTTTGCCTGAGAAGTCCTACTAACATCGGGGTACCAATGTGGGGCATTGCCACAGATCAGCTCTTGCCCTGAATTGAAGATAGACGTGCCTAACTGAGACTTTGGGAATAGAAATTGCTGTGTTGGCAAATCGTGGATCTTTTGGATAAAATTAGAGTTGGGTAGATTGAAATATGAAAGTGTGCGACAGGTTTTGGGAAAATGCTATAATGAAAATTTTTAATTCAAAATACAGAATGTTCATGAATATCGTGATAACGTGACACTATACAGATTCTCAACTCTTGTTCTGGACTGCTGGTTAATCGGTCGCGGTTCCAGAGGGGGTGATTGCCGATTATATTTTATCTCACGTACCTACCAGCTACTTTTACACATTTCCCCCCACCACCAAAGACAGGCTCCTGGATTCACCGCTATGGTTGATATCAGTGTGAATTTCAAAATAGAAATCGTTGTGGGAGCATGAATTTACGCCAAAAGAAAGACTTATCAGGCGATTTTCGCAAGTTATTTATTTACATCCATTACTGTAATCACGCGTATAAAATTCAATGGACCTGTTTTTTTCCAATGATAAGATATGCGATGCAATCAATTTAATCACGAAAATCGCTAGACATCGCTGGTCTGTTAATTATCAAATAATCTTTTTTCTGATCGCGCGAAAGCCTGCGACAATCTAAGTACACCAATACATGTACAATATCTACACGTCACACGACATACACATGTACAATGTCGAACCTCACACTACACACAGGCCTGATGCAACTGTCAAACAAATAATTTGAATAATAAAAAATAGTAAATAATAAGGATGTCTAGTAATAAATAAAAAATAATAGTATTATTATTATTTTAGTACATTCTTATTTCTTCATTTAATTCTTTAATGAATTTCAAAAAAATAAAGGAATATAACGTATGTACTTAGCTAAAAATGAATAAATAAATTTTATTCCATTTAGTTTCAATTTTTGCAAGTCTCCAATTTAGGGATGGCAGTGGCGTCCGTATAATGGAAAAGTACCCCTAAACATCGATTCGTCATATACGAGAAAAGAATATGTATTACAGATCGCGCAATATAACTTTGTCTCCGAGCGGCGACCAGCGGCGACTGAGTTGGCCATGACTCTCTCGCACGCACGGCCGAGTCATGGCCAACTCAGTCGCCGCTGGTCGCCGCTCGGAGACAAAGTTATATTGCGCGATCTGTACAGTCACGCATTACTAAAAAACAAATGATTGTGCGAAATTTCGGGACGATATGTCGCGCAATGTTCATTGTCGTAGCGCGAGAAAGCGGGAACACAATTGTAAGGAAAGGAGCGCCGAGTATGGAACATGATAGCAGTTATCTCTCACTCGCCCCGACCGCCAATATATCTCAGTGATGAGCAGTGAGCCATTGGTCCGTAGTGGGCCAAAAGTGGAAACCTAATACTTTACGCGGGCCGCAATATTAAATACTTAAATATACTAATCAAAGAACTTCAATCTATGTATCTGACATAGTTTTACAATCGAATCAACTACCGACCACACGCCAGTGGCTGGAGGACCAAATGGGAGCCGCGGGTTGCTCGTCACTGATACATCTGACCTCCACCGTAGTCCATACAACTGCCACATGATGAAAAAAATAGTCTGCGGAAGATCATTGAAGACATTGATAGCGCATACCTATACCTAAAGTTCTACACGCACAAATACGTAATCGCTACTGCGATGATAACAAAGTAAAGTCCCCCCTTTGCGTCTCACTTGAACTGATATATCGTCAAGTGTTGCTCAACAGTCGGTGTAAATTTCAGTGTAGAAGAACAGCTGATGCCAAAAGGAGTGTGACACACGACTCAGCTGTGACTTCTAATATTTGCTCTGTGAAAAGAAGGGAAAATGGCTTGTGCATGTCTGAGTCTAGTCGCGGGTGCGCTAATCCTACTGATTATCTACTTGAGGAATAAGTACACCTATTGGAAGAGGCACGGGATTCCGTCCGCCGAAGGAGTGCTACCATTTTTCGGGCATCTGTTACCGATATTAACAAACAGGGTAAATTACACGGATTTCATTAAAAACATGTATGAAACATTCAAAGACAGTAGCATGGCTGGATTCTACATCCTAACGTCCCCGGTACTGTTACTTCGTGATCCGCGTTTGGTGAAGACCGTCTTGCAGACCAACTTTTCAAGCTTCCATAAGAATGCATGGGAAATTATACCGAGTGTGGATACTCTTGTGGCCCAGAATCCTTTCTTCTCTCACGGTGATGATTGGATGTTAAAAAGAAAGCGGTTGACCAACGCATTCTCCAACCTGAGACTGAAAACCATGTTCGTGCCTATCCTTGGGGTGTGCAAGAAGTTCCAAGATTTTTTGGACAGGCGGTTGAAGTCGAGTGACAAGTACGAGGTCGAGCTGAAATCTCTATTTTCGAGATTTACGGGCGAGGTTGTGGCGAATGCTGGTTTCAGCATCGAAGGATTCTGCTTCGAGGATGAATCGCATCCTATGGCTTTCCACGAACTAGGCAACGAATTTTTCAATCCAAGTATCATAAATGGGATACTACTTTCTATTGCATTTTTCTCGCCCAAGCTCAATAAAATACTGAAGATTAAAATCATCCCACAAGGCATGGATGACAAGTTCAGGAAACTGACCGCAGCAAATCTGGCGGCCAGGGAGAACGATACGACACCGAGGAACGACTTCCTCCAGTTAATGATCGACCTCCAAAAGGCGCAAGGAGGAAAAGTAAACAAGGAGGCTCTCACTGGCGACGGGCTTTCCTTTTATTTTGACACGTTCGAAACATCCAGCGTCACGATCAGCTTCATTGGCTACCATTTGGCGGTGCATATAGACGTTCAGGAAAGATTGAGGAAGGAAGTGCAGTCCACGATCGCCAAGTACGACGGCCAATTAACATACGACGGCTTAAAAGAAATGAAGTACATGGACCAAGTGATAATGGAGTCGCAAAGGTGTATCCCCGCTCTTGGTCTCTTGAAAAAGAGCTGCACTGAAGAGTTGGAACTACAAGGATCCGATGGACTGAGTTATCGCGTGAAGCCTGGCAGGAGAATCGTTATACCCATCCAGGCGCTGCATATGGATCCCGACTACTGGACTGACCCACAAGTGTTTGATCCAGATCGATTCAGCGAAGAAAGGAAGCAGAACATTGATAAGATGGCCTTCATTCCTTTCGGGGAGGGACCAAGGATGTGCGTCGGAATGAGACTGGCTCTACTCCAGACAAAATGTTGTCTGGCTACCTTGTTGAATAATTACAAACTAGAACTGTCGCCAAAGACCCAGCTTCCATTGCAAATGTTACCGACACTTTTGCTAGCAATCCCGAACGGAGGCTTGTGGGTAAATATCTCCAAATTGTAAGGAGTATATCTTCGAGATTATCGTTTCTGTATTATTGTCTTCACACAGGCATTTCACTTATGCAATATTGCATGTAATAATAAATATTTGATAATGGAATCAGTGTAATGTATATTGACATAACCTTCCTACTCTATTCACCCGTTAAGTAACGTGAACTTGTAGTAGGAAGTAACGACTGACGTTATTGCCACATATGCACATTATGTGATTAAGATAGCAGCTGCTGTAAGCCAGGCAATCTTGCCACTGCTAGATCGAATTAAACAATTGTCACTCGGCTGACTTATCTTGAAACAATTGAAACCTTTCCATTAATAGTACTGGCTTATCAACCCGACGGACTGAAATGAAACTAATGTTTAACAATTCAGTTAGTGATACACTCATCGACAAAAGTTAAGAAAGGAAGTAATCGTTTGGGAATGACTCTTATATTCTTTATCTTCTGGGAAACATAGATTCGAACTAATATTAGCATGAAGAGATAACATATCATACATCAAGATGCTATAAGTGTTTTGTCGAATAGGTATACTTGTGATATTCATTTCTGGAGAGAAGAAATTTTCTCGATAACAGTATATAACCTTACATTCAGCACGATTTTGTTTCAAGTGAATATTTAAATAATTAATCAAACATCAATTTCTTAAATAAACACGTTCCATGTACAATAGTTAGCCAACGTAGTGTCAGGTTTGCCTAACCCCTCCAGAAGGACGAATTCTTCAATAAAACAAATACATACTACCCAGCCTAAGAAAGTATCAGCCACCCAAGGCACCCCAGATAGAATATAAATTTCCCGCAGACGCGGCACATCGGGCCAAAACAATAATCCCGAGACTCCTCAAGCACCAGGACCGTCAGCACACTTAGTGGCGCCCCAATTCCCCAAATTCCCCCCTCCGAATTAGCATCACCGTCGCCCCGCAACGATCATTGTCCCCCTGCTAAATGCTCCGCGCAGAATTCCAACCCTTTCAGCCCCGCTTCCCACCAAGAATAATTCCCCGGCAATGTCGCCCGCGCCGCAGGCCAAGGATCAACTGGGGCCCGAGCTACGAACAGCCATCAACAATAAACATTGCAGGCGACGATGCTCGAGAGAAACCAGTGAACCAGGTCCAGCATCAAACGGTTAATTAACGTTTCGAGGAGATTAATGGCGGCTCTCCAGGACTCGAACGTCGACTCGACACACCACTCGAAATCAAGAGGTGACGCAGGACAAAAGGGGGACAAAGGTGAGGGGGTCGGGGGTGGATCGAAGGGGGGGTGGGTGGGTGGAAGGACCAACGGCGCTGGGGGAGAAGGGAAGACCAGCGATGGTGATGGGAGCAGAGGAGAGGGGGAGGTTGGATTACGCGAGTAGAGTGTGAAGTGGTCGATGGAGGGGGAGGTGGGACGGGGTTGGGGGGGGGGGGACCACCGTGCACTGCGCAAAGGGATGAAAACTCGAGTGCATCGAGCGATCGGTAATCAGGGAGGATGCCCCTCGACGCTTTGTCACGGGCCAACGTATGCATAGGCAGGCTCGTTGCCGAATATAACGGGCGGACGGTATCCGTCGGAATATCGACGGAATGTGTCAATGCGCCCTGATGAACCGTGACGATACGCGCGGCCCGTTTTCACGGTTTTCACACACGGGATTCGATTCCAACGTTGAAATTAACCGGCGATGCGGCAGGGACACTGTCCTGGGCGGGGGGAATTTTTCTTCCGGTGGGATGGTGGATTGATTTCGAGGGGAGGGGATCGACGACTTTTCGTGGAGCTTGGATGCGGTGTCGTTTGTTTTGAGGCTTATAAGGAACGTCGTTCAAGTGATCCTCCGATTGAGGATCTTCGATTTCAATGGAGTTTGACCCGTAGGTAGAATATTAGAATATCTTTTGCCCGTGCCTCGTGCGAGATAAACTGTCAAATTATTAAATGCAAACTTCACAATGTATAAAATCGTTTGGAGGTAAATCGAAATATTTGCAATCAAACTTCGAGGTATGAATCAATTTCGTGCGCAGACATAATGCGCACTCCACACCACTCGTGTCAGACGAACCTTGCGAATTTCCGAGGGTAACCAGTTAATTTGTTCCTCCGACGAATTCCTTGTAATTTACAGAGCGTTAAGCCTGACTAATTAACGAACAGAATCTCGGAATACCCGATCACGTTTGCACGCTCGAGGTCACTATGCGCGTCCAAAATGCACGTTTCACAGACTCAAGAAGGGAAGCCACGACTTACGCGAATATCCCTCTGACTTACGGTTGCTGTTACCCTCTGCCCTTTGAACCTCACTGCCATTTACTCGGAGCTGGTAAAGATGGAGCTACGCCCCTCTTACTGCAAGATCCTCAATTTTAAGACAGACAATACTAATCATAAAACACTCTCAATACGCTCAGCTGCTGCATAAAATTGATCGCAATGCCGATCAGAAATTTGCAAACACTTTCATACCCTCGCAAACTGCATCTCAAACTCTCCTAAACAATATCCATCAGATGCTGTCCAACCCCGAAGACTCTAAATACCACATGGATCATGAAACCTTCATCACTTTGGCCTGAAAAATAAATATGTCACAGGACAATTGTAAAATCAGCCTTCCCGCAAAATGACAAATACTTGGCGCACTATTACTCGGCGAGTTTGCTATCCGCGCGTTCCACAGAGATCCAAAGGGGTGATTTAAATTCCTTATAAAGGCACAGGACGAGTCCTTCGAAAATACCGGTACGCCAAGATAATCTGGTACGGTGAAACGGTCCTGGCGCGCACCGCGATTCCTCAAACCCCCATTCAAAAAACGGAGGGATCGCTCGACAATGGCCGGGAAGTACGTCAGAGCCGCGGCGCACGTAAAAGAGAGGAGGCCCAGAAGGAGGGCGATGGGGGATCGAACGGCGGAAGACGGTGAATCGTATTTAAATTTCAAATGCCCCTTGAGAAACCACCGTGGCCGGATATAATCGGATATCCGGACGTTCCCGTGGAAAGCCTGGTATTACGTTCGGTGCACGGAGGGGGATACCGATTTACTCGGGTAACCAGCTGGAAAGCAACTAGGAATAAACTGTATTCTCTTGGACCGTTTTACATCGGAACATCCCCTCCGCCCCACGCAGGGTTCACCCCTTTACATCGAGCCCAACGACTCGAGAATCGATCGCTGGGAAATCCACCCTTTTTCCCTTTATCTCGATGCAGTTCCCGTTGCCACCCCCGTCCACCTACCCCTGTTCTATGTTCTTACGACACGTTGAACGTTGAGGATGCAGCTGCATGATACGCTTCCCCAACATATCAATCTTGTCGAAGTGCATGGAAACGTCGTTATAGAGGATTGCAGAAGAATAATGTAGGGACGTATAGAGTTGTGTGTATTTCTTAGTGGGATGATGTAGTTTGGATGAGGATTCTTGGGTAGACGTGCATGGCAGGGCAGGATATTTGGGTCAGAGTGGGATGGGTGAGTGATAGAGTAGGGAGGAGGTTTGAAGGAATTAAAGTTTCTTGCAATGTTTGAATGTTTGAGGATTGAGAGTGTGTGTTTGTTTGTAACGGTATGCAGATGAGTATGTATTCAGGGGGGTAGGAAGATTGGGTTGTTAAGGATGTTCATGATTGAAATATTTCAATAATGTGGTTGCGAATATTTTCAGACAATGAGTGCCATTATGGTGTTGAAATGGTTGAGAAGTGAGTGAGTTTGTGTGTATATGGGTTAGGGTGTCCCTTAAAATTGAAGGTGCGATGAAATGTGGGGACTAATTTCATTCCTTTTGGTGTGCTAAGTAAGTATGCAAAATTTCGGCACAATCGGATTATTCTGAACCCTGCCTCAAGAAGGTTAAAGTTACGATATACTATAAACTTTTTTTAATTTCATTTTATTTTTTTGTCCATCTTTAGAAAATAATCCTTCCCTTGAAACAGAGGATCCTGGAATACATAAATATTTTACCAAGACGAAAATTTATTACTTATAATACGGCCACACTTCTATGAATCTGTAATTTAAGAAGTACACTGATTTTCAAAATTTGTGGGAAATAAATAGTAGTGCAAGTTTCTTCTCCGAATATTATAGCACATAAGAGAGGATGTATATTCATAGACTTCTAATAGAAGAAAGCAATATTTTGCTTTGGCTTCTAATAAACATTTTTAAGTAAAGTTTCAAAGTTATTAATTCAATAAATACATGCAATATGAATTTGCAGGAAACTTTTAGCACTTCTATCATTTCATCCCAACTCTTCGAAATTCCTCCCGAATATTGCAAATTCAACACTCTCGGGCTCGTCAGCCTTTCTAAATAATTACAATTAACCAAAAGCCCGATTAATTGAAAAGCGTAATAAATAAAAAAAAAAGGAAAATAAAAATATCTACTTACGTTGATGGAAGCAGACCAAAGGCAGATAAGAGTGACATTTTCGGTTGCAGGGTCGAATCGTCTACTTTTATGAGCTGATTGGCGTCAGTGAAGGGTAAGCACGATAATTTTGATGAAAAAAAGTTTCTCCACTGCCTGACCGAGCATGTTACACAAAATAATTAGAGTATATTAAATATTCGAGTCTATACAACGAACAACATTATTTATAAGGGCCATCAGGAAGTTCTGTCCGCTTTTGACCTTCTTGAATAATCCTGTAATGTACTTATAAATTAAAAAATAAAACGGTAGATAGTTTATAAGTCGGCTTTGGAGAAAAGGTATTTATTTTGCATATAGAAGGTACAGAGCGTCAAAATCAGCTTATGGGTGGCTCGCACCCAGAGTGTCAACGAAGGGTTAAAAGTCACAAGTCTGTTTTATACTACAAACATATCCCTAAAACGTTCACTACAAAAAGGTTTCTTCGTCACTACAACAAAGTACCAGTACAATATTGCGCTTCTTGTTTAAATGCGTACATACTAGAATAATTCCCTAAAAATATCTACCATCTACCTTATTCTGGACAATATTTAATTTTCACCCACCTCATCTCGTCGTTAAAATCTTCTGCGTTTCTGGTTTTATTTTTATTTATGTTTACTGTGATTTTCTTCTCTCTATTTTATATTTTATTATAGTTTATAATATTATTCGCAGTGTCGAAGGTGACGTGCAGCCTCGAGAGAAATGCAATAATTATTTACCTCATGTTTGCATATTTTTAATCCCTGAAATGCTCAAGTGTCAGAAAGCAGACAGAACTGTTCGGTAGAATTTCTGGTACCCAAAACGCGAGAGACTCCAAAATATGAATTACCTCGTACGAGTAAATGATCCTCTAATTATTCCGAGTCTTCCACGAACTAAGCTCGCTGTTCTAATTTCTTCGAGCGATTTCGATTTCAACGAGGCTTTGATTGCGCGAATCGGTTACAAATCCTGTCTTAAATCCACTCCCTCGAAACAGAATTCGTTTTTGTATAACGTTCAACCCCTCAGCGGCTCAATATTCTCGCAGAAAAAACTCACGCATACCGAAATATTTATATTACATAAATATGAACTCAGATGTAACATGAATTCATATAAAAAATTCGTACATAACATGAACACGTATTAAAAATTTATTGTTTATACGATACACAACACATTTCAGAGATCCAATACCTTAAAAAGGTATTTACAATTATCTGGTCAAACTTTATCAGAGTAGACATACCAAGCAATAGTGAGATTCGTAGGAGGGTAAAAAATGGAGGGTGGGAGACAACAAAACTCATGAACCGTCTCTGATAACCAGTCACCAAATAGAAATCATTCCAAATTAATTACCAAACCGCAAATCCGTTCATCGCTAAGTAGTGGATGGTGGGGGGAAACAGCTCCCCCCACCTTCTGTCTGCGCATGCGCGCCACAGACCTCACTACTGTCTGATACGCTCGCACGTTGGTAAGGTTTGACCACACAGTTTAAGAACACTTTGCGCTTATAATTAACGATGAGAGGAAAAAGAGTGTCTAGCACGAATGAAGAACGTCACTGAGGGGTTAACGGTGGCTTATAAATGAGTCGGAAGGGACGATCTGGAAGATGAACGACAGGCAGAGAGAAAGTACAGAGACGAGAGAAACACAGGGACAGAAATAGATAGAGAAAAGAGAGCAGCAAGACAGACGAAAGTAGAAAGGACGTTTAACTAACACAAAATGTCTGCAATGTGGGGGAGCTCGTACCTTTTGCCCGCTGTGCAGAGTATCTCTGTAAAGTAAAACAGAAAAGAAAAAAGTTAGAAAAAACGTACACATAAATACGATAGATATAAGGTGAGAAGCAGGTGGCAAGTGGCCTGTGGGGGTGGGGAAGGGGCGTGAAAGATCGGTGGATCGTTTTGCATGGACTACTGTCTACGAACATAATATTGGAAGCGGATGCAAGAGACCGATAGAGAGAGAAACAGAGAAAGAGACACATAGAAAGCGGATCAAAGAGGGGTGAAGAGAGAAAACAGGATGTAGTAGGCGACTGTTGATGGGCATAAACGTTGCTCTGCTGCATCACCATCCCGTCCCCTTGAATAGCTTTTGAATTCAAGAGGTGGCTGAAAAGAAAGTACACATTCGGGGTGGAAAAAAAAACCTAGTAAATGCAGATTTGGTGTTATTTGGTTTTATTTTCAATCCTTCAATTATTTGCTCCTCTTGAAGCTAGCGCTTGGCCGTTCGATCCTCGCGGGATGAACCGCTGATTGCGTGTGTTGCCACTTCCATGGAAAATGTGTGAACCGGGAGGATAGATAATTTAAGACTGAGATTAAGTTTATGGAGATGTAAATACCTTTATGGGTGTATGATTTATATGTTCCCTTCTCTTGTTATAGTATTTTTTTTTATTTTGTCGTCACGTATGTAAGTGTTAAATAATAGAGCTTCAGAGGCCCGGGGCATTGTTATTTCAATAAAAAAAAAAGTTACAGTTTGAATTTAATAAATCCATCCAATGCAAACGAGATCACGTGTATATTCCTTTCTTCGGCTGCGAACTAGAGGTGTGCGAGCATATACCCGGAATTTACGAGCTGAGCTGAACTCGGTTGGATTGCCCAAGCCAACTCGAGCGTTCGAACTTTCCTTCGAGCTGCTTGAAATCGACGAACCTTAAAAAGTGCGAGCTACGCTGCAAAAACTCAAACGGTTAGAATTACTTGATTCAAAACTTATAATTCGTTTAATTCTACGAAAACGAATTTTTCCACTTTCATATTGTTTAATTATATTAATGTATAACATTCAATCGAAATACGACTTCTCAGTTTTCAAAGTACAACTGTCCTCTAAAGAATCGATCGACGCCGACATTTCAAGGTCGATTCTTCGGCACGTTTTATAACAACGGAAACGACGAAGACCTGGCATAATTTCCTTCGCGGGATTACGTATCATTGAGGAGGAATCATAATTAGTCAGCGCACCGTCGCATTATCAACCCTTTGCGAACCAGCTGCCTGTTGCCTTACGATAACGCTTCCCCTCGCGAAGCGACCACAAGGCGCTTAGGGGAGTTTCGACTTCGAGTGACAGTAACCGCTACAAATACACGGATGGATGTGCCTACGGTGCAGAATTTTTTAATAATCGTCAAGTTGGGCCCCAAAGTGTAGCAGTATTCGAATCACGTTCATTTGCATGCTCTTAGGGACAACGCTACTGTCAGCCCTAGCAAGAAAATGTTCACAAATAATTTTAGTAAGCTAGTAGAGCCAATTTTTTTAGTGAGCATTGTTATTATTTTTATGACATTATTACACTCACTGATAAACTGAAGAGTATTACAAAAAAGCACAGAGAATATTAAAAATGTAAAATGGCAAGGTTTAGATTAAATAGCTGCTTTTAGAATTTTATTTCTGCTTTCAAAATTAATTATTGTAGGCGAACATGGATCACATATCCAAAAAACTAAGGTAGGGCTTTCCTTAGGGTTTTGCTTTGGTTTAAGGGATCAAAGAAATTGAAATTCTTTTCTCATAGATTTTCATCGTTTAAGTGTAAAAAGTATGCATGCAAATAAATTTTTCATTAGAATTTACCATGTCAGTGGAATTTAAATTGTTTTTCAATATAGTTCGATATTAACAATGTTACCGAGCATAATGCCGCACCTTGTTTCACTTTTTAAAAAAAAAATCCAGTATCCACATGACCCGTTGAATCACGCCATAAACTTAAATTCGCCGTGTTATTGTTAAGCCGTCGCAAAGCGTCCATTACAGGCTTTCAAATGGTCCCCGTACGTATGTTTGTGTCTGCAATTAGTAACGCTCGATGCAGCGCTATATAACGTTACAAATAATCCCAGGTAATTTGACGCGCAATCAATAATGTTTGGGGAACTTCGATGAACTGGCCCCCCTCGCTGGCAACGAGCGTCGCTGCAATTCGACTATTGGCAAAGTTTTCATTTCAACCGTGGTACGAAGCATCGAAAACTCGCTATGCACTTGAAGGCATTTACCTTTCCACATAGAGAGCCCAAATTTCGAAAACTTTGACTCGAAAACAAGTGTGAGGAGGCTTCAGATCAGTTGAAGGTAATTATTTACCCGCGATAAGTAGATATATATACAATTTGGTGCATGAAGGGGACAGCTCCCAATTTGGAAAATTCACCCTGCCATAGAGAAAATATATTTTTGCTTAGTAATAGTTCTAACTGCTGTGTTAATATTTTAAGTGGGTAAAATACTTCGAATGTGTGTCTAAAAATATTGTTGTTAACACTATTTTTATTAATCTTCCAAAAGTTAATACATTTGGAGCTGCCTCTTTCTTGCTGCAAAGTCTTCAATTATCAGGCAGAGGTGGGCAAAATTTTTATTTAAATAAAATTCCGAAAAACGAATAAAAGTTAAAAAAAATTATTCGTCATTCATTCGTTCACCCAAGTTAAGTTTATTCGACACATGACGAATAATTTTTCTTAACTTTTATTCGTTATTCGAAATTTTATTTAAATAAAAATTTTACCCATCTCTGTTATCAGGTAGCTGAACAAGTACTTCTTTATTTTGAATGTTTCTACTTTAACCAGTAGAAATGGCTTGACTGATGACACGTGCTGCCCTCTACATGCCATGCTTGCTAAGAATTATACTGGACAGGTTAAAATTGTATTTAGTTATTTAACAGGATTAGCCCTATAATACACAAATAATGTCACATAAAAATGACAGAAATAGTAATGTGTCTTTATTATACACTTAGTATAGTATAATTTGTGGGGTATAATGGTTTGACATCTTCATATACAGAAATGATTAAAACTTCTACATAGTAAAGCTGTCCATCGCATATAACTCGAAAACCTTTTATTGGAAAAAGTTTCTCTCGACGTCGTTTCATCCCAGTCTCTGGAATTTTCCAGTATCCCGTAACCACCTTATAAAGCACAGAGGGCAAGTTAAAAACTATGTAAAGCGAAAAATTAATTTTTCAACTCCCCGTGTCCGAGTCGACGTCCGATATCGTTCGTTCTTACTACGAACGTTCCTATCTGCAGTTTCTGCTTGTCTGTATTTCTAATTTTTCCTGCAAAATTAAAGATTTCCATCTCCTCGAAAAAGAAGTATTTTTTGTAGGTTAAGCAAGTTAAAGTGTTGTGTGTTGGGATATATTTGACATTATCCTCATATTCATAAATCAATTAAATTGTTTTTCATTTGCTTCCACCTTTTATCACGCATAACCTTACTACTTAGTTTAGCTACATTTTCAATAAACATTTAAAGCAGTTTAAATTATAAAACAGATTGTAGGACCATTTTACCACCCCTTTCTCTAACAATAACAAAAAAAGCACACAATAAAATTGTACATTTTCCTCTTCGAAAAACTGACTAAACGTAGACCACCCTGTATAGTGCACATGCTACCAGCGTGCCCGCAGCCGCGCACACTTTAGCACACCCAACGTGAACACACATGTCCAAGCAGAAGTAAGCCTCGGCTAGGCCTAAGTTAGAGCAGGATGATGCAGCAGCTACAGGTAAATGTAATTAGGGATTGATCGAATGGTAAGCACGGGCCTGTCTAATTGCCCGAGCCGATAGCTCTCTTCCGGGCGCCGGATGCACGGCCAGCGTAGAAGCCCTTGACTCCGTGACTACGAGCAGTTGTGATTTCTGAATCACCTAGATAGAACGGGGAACGTCATTCCACTATCTATGCACTGGAAACAGGCTTTCGCTCTTTTCCATCACACAATGCTGAATTGTACCTCTTACTGGTTCCTGATCCCACGTATATAACAATATTATTAATATCTACTATTATTTAATAAATATTGAGACACTTGGACTGGAAGAATATTCGAACGCAGAAGAATTTAGCAAGCTGTACCAACCCTACTTTAGATTCGAGATTTGGCAAGACATTTAATATCGAGACACTACTATTGGTTGGCTAGCAATCAAAGACCACTCACCACTACTTTTAACTCCTCCCACAGACCTCACTATTGCACGATACACCTGCTGGTAGCTCGAAGTGTCCACCGAAAGGCTACTTTGGCACACCTTTTGCTTTGTCGTCAAGTTAGGAAATAGAAATATACATCTTCTAGCTGACCTAATTGTAGGTATGCCTGAACAGAGCTGATGTACGGATAATTCCCAATCCACGATTGGCCTGGTTAGCATTTTTAATATCAGTGACGCATATTGTAAGAAATAAATCAAGAATTCTCTTCTTAATGTTATTAAGAATAATTGGTATTGTTGGATAAAATAAATGTGCAGCATTAGTTATATGGTGGGACAAGATAACAAAGTACCTAAAGGGTCGATAAAGATTGGCAGGCGAGATACTCGCTTCAAATACCGAGATTGAAGATAATAGATAGGTGTATTGGTTGTCGAGAGGAACTGTCGATGATAACCAGGCGGAAATGGGACAAAGAAAAGTGGAACTACTGGAAAGGGGAGGTCAGAGAATGCGAGGTGTGAAATGAGTCCAATGGGTTGAATCGATTGTTGCTATTCCTGATAATTCGATTAAATGCTTACGAGCCACCTGTACACTTCCACGTCTGATCAAGCAGATAATTCGACTTGCAAACTGATTATTTAATTTACTGCTTGGCAAACGGGGCAGCTGTCTCAAAACTTTAAATAATCTATTTACAGTTATTATGTTGTTATTGCCATGCAATATCGAGGGTTCGAAAAATACCAAAATTCTGATCACTATTTTCATGAAAATTTTTGAATACTACTACACATGCGTTTAGTACATTATTATACCTGTTGTGCATTACTTATGCGCAAAGTTGGAAACAAATTGAATCACAAAATACGAAGGCTCCTACTATCTACTTGGAAGAGACTTAAAAAGAGACGAACAAATGACTGAAAGGCTCCCCTTTTTCAGTTAACGGATATGTCAAAAACAGAACCGTGCTTTTCCCCTATATTTGCTTTAACAATTACGTCACATAAACGGATTTCCACTCTCGAGAAGAGAAAAACGCGTCCGATCCACAAATTAAAACGCGAACAGCTTTCGCCTCGAGACCGATGTTCGTTTCCCTCAAATCAGAAACAGACGATACGATTTATTAACCGTGTTCCAATTTAGGTGAAACGCTTTGAAGAAACAGCTGCTTAAACATCTCACGTAAAATCCGCGAGGCGCTGTTTAAACGGGGAATTATCATCGCGATATCAAGCACAGCTGGGAAGACTAAAGGCGGGTTCACAAATATCCGTTCCGTGCCGGCAGTGTCAGTGGTAAAAAATATCGTATCCCTATTTTGCAATGGGGCCGTGTCAGTTACTAACACTGAAGTGAAATTAAAAAAGTTGACACTGCCGGCAAACCGTCACGGAACCGAAATGTGTGAATCCGCCTTAAGGGGAGAGCAACGCGACAAGGATCCGTGGAGCATTCTGAAACGCCCGTGAAACGAGCGCAGAATTTTACGCGGGATTTCCTTCTCCCCCTCTCGGAATATTTCACATTTTGCACGAGCAACTCTTGGGCAAGAGCCAAGAATGAAACTTGTTTTGCATTTCGCTTTCGTTTAATTGAATCGGTTGCGTACGCTCTGTCCGGCAACGATTGGTGTTTCCGGTGAACGGCACGCGGCCGATGCGCGTTGATTGCAGAGAATTTGTTTTCTCCCTTTCCTTTTTTTGCAGCCCCACCGCACAATAAACGCATCGTTGAAATGATTTCAATTTCGAGCGGGCGAAGGCAGCACGGAAATGTTCGTTAGGATAAACGTTGCATTATTAAACCCCGCCTGGGGAATGCAATAAAAGAGGTCCTGTTGGACCCAACCGAAACTACTTACGGCACTTATTACTTATATATGCAATTAATAACATTCGAAATGATACGTAAAGATATTATTAAAGAAAACAACAATTCTAGATATCCTTGTCAGTTGCACGCTCGAGGTATCATCGTCTCAGGGCATTGACACAGACGACGATACCAGCTGATAAATATATATATATATATATATTGTACAACCTTTGTTTTCTAATTATATAAATAATTTATATATCCATAATTTATCTAATATATATAATTAATGGAATATATATCCTACCGATACAGTCAAATACACATTGAGATTTGAATCGCGATACTGAAACTTGCAGCATGTACAAATATCAATGTGGATGAGGCCCTTTAAAGACCCATCGACTCTCAGGTTATGATAGGTATAATTTTCCTTTTTCGAGAGTTTACATGATTTGTAGCTCAGGATTGTAGCTCTACACTTCCTCTTTCCAACTTATACCATAAATCAATGATACGTTAATTTTATGACGAGTTATGATCAAAAAAGCTAAGAGATGGCAACCTGCAAGCCAAAATTTCAAGGAGTCAATTTTAGATACTTTCCATAATTTGCAGTATAATTTTTCTTTTTCGAGAGTTTACATGATTTGTAGCTCAGGATTGTAGCTTTACACTTCCTCTTCCCAACTTATACCATAAATCAACGATAAGATAATTTTATGACGAGTTATGATAAAAAAAGCTAAGGGGTGGCAACCTGCAAGCCTCTCCCCTACCTGAGAAACTTGGATCACATGTTTGTGATGCTGACGCTGAAACGCTGAAACCAATCTATACAAGTAGTAACACGTGTGATGAAACCCATCGCAACGTGTTTTAACGTCTGTAGACCTCTTTAGAGTAAAACATATTTTATTTAAAACGTTCATCCCCTCTAAAATCCATAGGCGCAATACCCCTCGAAGTATCAGTTTCCAGTGAGACACCCTATATAATTGGGCCACAAGTGACTAAACACTTTCCTAACCCTCGAAAAGAAAACACATTGCCACGATCGCTCACGGCGCCAGTCGACAAAAGGGAAAAAGAACCACGAGCGTTCCAACGAGTTCCTACGAAAACCACTTAACTCGGTAGTTCGGGAACGAATCAATTCGTTGGCGTGTCGCGTTTGTTTGAGACAACAGACGTAGAGGGCGTTTCTCCGACATGAGCTCCGTTAATGACTGAGGTTAGAAACTTTCCGTCTCGTCGTCGAATGCAAATGAGGCGGAGCACGAATGCGTGCCGGCGATTCATTCAATGGCGAATTGTCACCTAAGGTGGTTAATGGAAAAAAGAGCCCACTTTCAGAGACGATAATTGAATCCTGCTACTGGGTCACGTGGCTGAAAGCAACGACTCCCATGGGCAGTCTCGGAAATTCCTCGAAAAAATTATGCTTCGATAAATCATGACACGACTACGCACTTTTTGTCCATGGTTTATTTTTCGTGTTTATTTTTGTGGGGATCGCCGTTCATTAAAAACTTATAGGTTAACTTCATTACATTCCCTATTTTACCTCTGATCGGTAATTGTTTGTGGCAAGATTTTTGTAACGGCCCCCGTCAGGGATTTAAGATAAAAAAAAGTTTTATTGAAATATACTCTCCTTACAAAATCACATTCCGACAAGCAACATAATCTAAACAAATCTAGCCCCAACTACCGATCAGAGGTAAAATCAGAAACGCAACGAAGCTAACCTATAACTTTGTAATAAACGGCGACCCCAACTAAAGCCCTCACAACAGTACTCAGGTTGTTGACCTTGACAACATATTAAAAAATTATTGAAATCGGGGTGGTCTTTAGTGAATATTTACCAAACATTTGGTGTAATGTACCTAGAAGTGCAAGGCTTGCGCAATTACATTTTGTAAGAACAAATGAGATCCATATTACGATTGAAAGCAGAACCAAGGCTCCAGAAATAAATCAAAGTGCATGCATCGACATCCGCAACCGAGCGAAATGGTTCAAAGGGGAAAGTGGTTGGGGGAGGGAGCGGCAGGATATCGACTTTCAGATTGACGCAAAGAATGGCGGATAGGAACACGGGAAGGAAAGTACGAGGGGATGTAACGGGTAGGAAGACGTCTTCTGACGAAAGGAGAGACAATGCGGTTGCAAGTCAGTACAGATATGTCAGACGCAGCCCGATAAGAGTAGCTGTTCGGAATTTCCAATCTCGTATCAGGTTTGACACACACACGCATCGATTTTGTACGTGAAAGGTCGTCGTAAGTCAGATACCAGCTGTGTCAACGATGCAATGAGCTTGTATAGAATGAAGTGGAGTGGAGGAAACACAGAAAAGCATACTCTTGTTTGATCTTTGTGAATGGGAAGGAATACGATACACTTTCCAACCAGCCAGAATGTCATTAAATGATTATGATCAGTACCATAATGCTTCCTGTTTGCTTCGTTTTTTTTTTTGCAATATTTTGGTTTTGATAGATTAACATGGATGTAATAATTGTTTAAAGGAAACGCAACATGTCATCTGAACCTGGTAAGTGATTGGGTAATTGTCCCATTGATTAATCAATGTCTTCATTTAGGTTCAATTTCTCATGAATTGTTGCAAGGGATTTATTTATTTATGCTGTTTCATAACAAGAACAATTTCAACGTCGGTGATTCGTCAAAAAATCATACACGGCGGAATCATCGTTACGCAACGAACATTTTTACCGCAAACCATTGACCCACGAAATAATAAACGAAGTCCATGTTAGTTTAAACTTTTCACCAGGTCGGAACGGTCACGTTCCGGTTTCAATATAGTCGTTTCATTTCACAGGGCCAGTGGCAACACGATGAAACAGAAAAAAAAACATATACAGAAAGGAAAATGCGTTTCGATCCCCAATTTCACATCCGCAGGATTAACACAGACGCGGAGGAAAAAGTTGAGTAATCCGTGGAAAACTGCAGGCAATTAAACTCTATTTTGCAACAGAACACGTATTCGTTATTTTAGTAGACTATTACAGTCTGTGTCGTGCTATTCGCGTGGAGGAATCGGAACAATGGGGCTTGATGGACTAATTAATTTCGTTTCAATTGTAAGTAAAAACAGCAAAGCTGAGCCTCGCCTTTACACTGCACACAGTTATTATTGTTCATTTATATATTTAAACAACGGATATCCGACACCGCGGTGTAATAGACAAGTGTTGCGACTTAGCACCTTTACCCCAGCGGCGTTTTGTGACAATTACTGGGTAGTTCCTCTGATCGCCGCGAGAGGCGTCTTTGTCAGATAGGCATTAGTGATCCTCTAGAGAGTGATCGGAACAACGTGTATCGTCGCTGATTGGTTGCCGCCATTTCGGTCAAAAGCGGAAGTAGATAGTCCTCTTAGCGGATAGAAAGAGATAGATCAACAATCACTTTGGAAACAGACGATTTAATGAATTTTTAGGTTAGGTTATTTCCGGTTGTGCCCGAAATGGCTGGGTTATACCGATCACTCCCTAGAGGATCACTAATAGCCATGTGAGGGGTGTGGTTAATGAGATTTTAGTGTTATTATGCGCAAAAAGTCAGCCTCATATATTTTTCTCCTTTGACGCCAATCTACCGACCGCCAGAAGAACTAGGAGGAAATAATCACACATCACCAGGGCAGCTGGAACACCTGTCTATTATACCGTGCCCGACACATTCGATTACCTGCGCATCCCCAGTTTCCATGCATGAAATTAAGCTTGTACCAGACCACTTCACTTTCGGTTTGGATCCAGTTCTAATTCTTCCTATAGTTCAGCTCAATCTCCAGTACTGTACGAAATGAGCATTCTAATTGTCTAATTAATAAACAAACACCATATTCGCAATGACTCTTCTAATAATGTAGACAAACCCCACGTGGACGCCCATGTGAGTCCACAGGTTAACACGCTTATATGGTGCCACTGATGCTTTTACATCAGAACACCTCTGCTAGGCGCAATAACTTTTATATGTATACTACTCATTCCCTATATTTACATTTATTAAAAAATCAAAGGCAAATACATTTAATCGCTCTGCTACGAATATCATAGAATAATTTTCTTAAAAAAAAGGAACAGTAGAAATCAGCAGTATCCATCGAATCGAACTTCAGTGGCACGATATCACTAAATAGCTTCGAAACTACAGACGATATTAAAGTTGGATATTAACTTTTTTTCGGACAGAGACCTGGACGGTGTTTTTTGCTCATCCCGTTCCCTAAGTTTCGGCCGTATATCGGCTATATTTTCGCTCATTAAAAAGTTCTGTCGAGGGTGGGGGCCTGCGCTACGGTCAGAGTCAGCCCCTTTTTGTTCCCGTCTTGTAGGGGCAACGGCGTCCAGACGGGATTTTCATTATTAAAAAGTATTACAGCCGGCCCAGAGATGAAAGGAGCCGAACGAGAGAGTAAATGGAGGATTATCCCCTGCTAGGTGGCGGAGTTAATTTCAGAAACTTGCCAGGATTAATTGTGGAATAACGAAGACTCCTCTGACGTACTGCGTGCCGCGACTTGGATCCTTAAAACGGTTCATGACAACCTAGATCTACAATTCCAGTGGATGGGTATTACGCAGAAGTTATCACTAAAGGCAGGTTCCGAGGAAGAGTTTATTTCCCTGGCGCAGTGACCGTAAAGTATTATAGAATTAACTACACAAACAGAATTTTACTCTATTACTCGGAACTGCTTGATAACACAGGTTGATGAATGTACGGGTTTTAAGGAGCTTCTAGGGGTTTAAGAACACGCATGTAATGATTTAGGAAGTCTAAGATGGTGTGATGTTTAGAAGAGGAATACGATCGTCCAGAGAGATTTAGCAGTAGTGAGGTTTGCAGGAGGAGTTAAGAAAGAGAGTTAGGCATAAAGTAGTTTGTGGAAGGGTCCTTAGTTGCCAGCGACCCAATAGAAATTGAATGACACCAGTTTAATTGCAAACCTCAGATGGGAACAGCTTCAACAACCTTCATCCCTGAAGTCTTGCATCCTTTCAACCCTCGAAAGATGCAGTACAACAATTTTTTATGACTGATTCCTATTTCCAGGACCACTTTCAACCAGCATTCTAGCCGCACGTCAAATACATCTCGCTAATTGCAGTTTCAATTACTTCCATTTACAAACTGATACTGGCAACGTATAACGAATTGAAAGACGCTCCTCGAAGCTTCGCGAACATCCCGTCTAACGAAGTTCCTCTAGGAAGGTTGGAGAATTCAATGGAGATCGACGAAACGCACCTTCGTCATACGGTTCACGGACGTCATTAGCATACAAACTCGATGACACTGTGGCTCGCCACAGTGACATCCGTGCGGTATGCCGTTTGATCTTCGCGCGCAAATATTTACGGACCCATTAGGACTCGGATTGTCTCTTGGCGAGACGCTTTCCCATCTATGATCATCGAATTAGGGCGTGCCCGCATGGGAATCCGTCGCGCAAACAAAACCGCCTGTGGTCGATACGCTGGTTCATGATTTGATCAGTCAAAATCGTCAAATAACAATTATCGATCTGGATGTTGCGACTCGTGCGCGCAGGTGGCAGGTGTGCTGACCACGAGCTAGAAAATTAGGTCAATTAATAATCTCGAGCGAATCGAAGTTGGGTGGCATATTCCAAGGAGCATCGCAATGACAGTCCTTTGAGTTCTTGTTAAAGAACTGAATATTAGAGTATAGTGATCCTACACTGAGAGGGGAAGAGACAAAAAGTGGATTAGGAATTAAAGAAATATTAAATAGCAGGACAAAGGCAGAGGAACGGGTGAAGGAACTGGAAAAGTGATAAGAGTGAGGCGCAGTAGTATTCATTGATATAGTAAATATTCATCTTTGCCGTTGGAAAGCTTTGATAGATGACTTCTGGACTTTGCAGGATCTGTTCCCGAGATATATCCATGCGTCCCTCACACGTCAAATTAATATTTCATGAATAGTTGAGACGGTTTAAAATAGAATCTGTTGTACGTAGTGCGCAAAACTAACTTCATTAACTAGGAGATTGAATGCCTGAAATAACAGTTGATGGGATGCGTACTAGAATCTGTATGTTTCAATGTGTTTAATCGACTCGGCTGCTGTATCACGAATTATGTTCCAAATTATGCGAACAAAAACGAGGAATATTCAAAATTACGCCAGACCTCATATTCTGTCCGATTGTTCATTGCGTTGCATATACTATCCTTTTCGAAAGGTACTAGTTCATTTTATTATACCCACACGTTGGCAGTAGTAATTAAAAACCAGTAAAGGAACCAATTTAAAAAATAAACGCATGACGCCGTGGCACCAAGCAGTTGCTAGGAAACAAAAGCCACATCGCTCCTCAAGTTTCAGAAATATCAGACCGCAACACTCTCAGTGTTCCACCGTGTACATCACACGGATGACAGAGGGATTAATCGAGAAGCTATAATGGAAAGAGTCATGGCATCCTTCTCAATCAAAAGATAAGAGATAAGAGCGTAATTTCGTTTCGAAGTTCGGGGACATCGTGTTAATTCGCGACCAGCGGCGGCTGATAATCTCTTGTCAGATACCGGAGAAAAATCGAGGGACAAGCACGTTTCGCGCGGACAACAGATTGCCCGCCGCGCTGCTGGACCCCCTACTGGTCCTAATTAACCCCCGTATAATGGAGCGTGAGCGGTGCATGTAGGTTAGGGGGGGGGGGCGGCAGCGGAGACGACTAGCTTTGATATTTAATCGCGTTTAACGCAAGCGTCGAGCTGGCCAGTTTGGTTTTAATTCTGTTTGTCTCGCGAAAGGGGGAATTTCCCAGGCCAGGGCTCCCCGCAGGAATCGCGCAAAGGATTACAGGATTACGGCATTACCACATGAATGCTCGTACCAGACCGTTCTCTTCGAATTACTCCTTTTTATCCCTTCCTACTAGCTCGTCGTTTTTTCTTTCCACTCTTTCGTTTCGCTTGATTTCCGCCTAATCGCTGCCCCCTACCCTCTTACCTGGGCGAATTCGCGTTGCTCTCGTTGGGAATTATGCCCCCTTGGAGGATGAACGAAATACGAGAACAGCAGTATGTGAGCGCAAAGTGAATGGATTGATGGAAGTTGTGAATAAGAATTTTTTTACCCTTTCAGTTTTTTGGTCTTACACAGTGGCGGATCCAGGAGCCTTTCTTTTTTTTTGGGGGGGGGGGGGGGGCGAAACGCGTAGAAGTAGATACCTACATTTTTTAATTTTCTTTTACGCGATTTAGAATTTGCTTGTAATTTATATTTTAATATATCTATCTGATACTATAGCCTGAATAATTAAATTTACATTAATTATTTATACAGAATAATACACAACGTCATAATATTTTCATATTTTATTATTCTTAGGGGGGGCGGTCGCCCCCCTCTGGATCTGCCACTGCCATCCCACCGGCGTAGGTGATTGGAGCTCTCAAGGTGGACAAAAACAGAAAAATCAAAAAAGATTCTTAATCAGTGTGTTTATCGTTATCATCCGAACCGAAATAAAAAATTAATGTTGGCAATTGGTAAAATGGCGAATGCTTGAATTGCAAACACCGAAATTTCATTTTTTCCCGGTGATGTTTGAATAAAGAAAGGTAGGGTAATTCCGGGTGAGATGGCCCTGCGGGTGAGATAATTCGATCACGCTCCTTTTGCAAATATATTTTTGTCCTTTATAAAACCACTAAATTTACGGTGTGCTGATTTTTTTAAAAAGTGGGCCATCTCTCCCCGACTTACCCTATGATAAGCTCAACATAAAAATATAATTTTGGTTCCGACGAGAGCTGGTGGACTATCCTGTAAAAATATCAGTGCCATCGGCCATGTAGTTTTTGAGATTTTATCTACGCCACGTGAAAGTTGTCGGGCACTCGGAGCACTCACGGCGAGGAGTATACAAAAAGAGTTGTACAATCCCCAATGCTTGAAATTTATTTTCCAAAATTTAATACTAGGTACTCAGATTCTCAAGTATATCTATATATTTTCCAAAAATGAAAAAAGTTAGTCGCTGAACGTTTTGTCGTACTTAGTCGCTGAACTTTTGTTCGGATAATACTACGAAGGTATAGTGCGTACCAAATAATACAAAAACATCGTCGGTACGTAACATAGGGCATGCTCATCGGTATCACGTACTCATTGCATCGTATAGTGGGCAGCAGCAAAGCTCTAGAAAAATCGCAATGGCAGCGAAAGAGCATTACTAAATTGCTGTTAAATATTTCATGCTGACGATCGTAATGCTCGAATGCGAGACGCCAGCAGCTGGGAACGTAAACGGAATCGATATTTCGAACCCTACTAATTTTTCCTTACCTCGCGCACCAACACTCGCGTATTATTTATTAACAAACCCGAAGCTTCGTCACTGAGAATAGCCATTGGGGCTTCAAGTCCCACTTTAAAAGATTTCAAAACGGAAGAAAAATGGATTCGTGTATTTACAGTTTAATTTTGAATATAAAGAACGGGTCATTCAGATTCCATAGCCAATTTATATTTATATAAAAGTCTAGTAATAATGTTTATTAACCAGAGTGGAGGAATTCTTGATATACATAATATAAACTTACGGGTTTACAGAGGTCTAGTGTATGAATTCGTGCTAGTAAAAAATACAATTTTATTTCCAATATTAATAAGCGGGTAGTAACCCCTAAAAAATTATGGATTGTAATGAAATTTTAATGGGGTCAGTTTTCAGCATAGACGACAAAATGTTAGGGTGTCCCAGCGATATTTTAAAAATCGAATTTAAAAAAAACAAATAGTGGGCCCTAAGTGGCCACTTACTTTTAATCTGACTATAAAAGCGACAAAATCTCAATTACAATCTACAGTTCCACTGGCTCTACACATGTAATCTAAAACTAATCGGAGAAAATACATGAAAATCGTAAAGCTTGAATTGAATGAAGACGTTACATCCCCCTTGGCAATCCCATTCTCTGTCGTTGTCATTCTCTTAATAATAGCGGACAGGACTTGAATAAACTCTGAAACCGTATTACAAAAGCCAACGACGCGAAGTAATAAAAATTAAAAATACTTTTACCGAAGACGTTTCCCCGCATTAAGAAACCCTTGGGCCGTGATTAAGCAAACCAAGTTATAAAACCGCGACTCCTAACGAGGGAAACTCGTTGTTTTTCCGGATGGGCCAGAGCTGAAAGCCAAGGAGGGCGGAGCGCAACATTCCTCCGTAATTCGGTTGCTCCTTATCGTATTTCGTCGCAGCTTGCTCGAGGAGTTCCCTTTGTCCTGGTATTTTTCATTCCCGGCGAATTGTTATAAAACAGCGTTATCGTTTCCGTGGACGTTAAAACACGAGAAATACGAGAAACGCGGCCGAACCGCGTGCCAGGGCAGAGGATAAAAGGCGAACGTGATAAAGGGAGCAAGATTCGACGGGGGAAAGGGACTGGCGTTTAATAATAATCCTACTCGATGCGCTTTTTACGCGGACAAGCAACAAACACGAAATTGAAAAACGTCAGGGAACGAAGAAACGATTCTGTGCAGATAAAATGCTGCGTAAGTTCTGAAAATTCATGCCCGCGAAATGAAATTCCAACGAATGTACATTTTTAATTACGACCGCCCGGGCCAAAGCCGTCATAAGGGCTCAACGCAAAATTGAGATTAGTTTGTCGAACACTGTGGTCAAATTTTTTTTAGAGAAACTCGTTTAATGTATGAATGGTAAGAAATTGAAGTAAAACAGACATTTAAATTTTCTTTCAATATAAGAAATTGGATTTGAAACAAAATGTTTTATAATAGAAACATTTTAGTATTTGATTTCTTCCTTAGAAAGAAAACAAATTTAGTATTAAAATATCAAATTCAAACTTCAGAATTTAAAATACAATATCCAAAGTTCATAACACAAAATTTTCAAATCGAGCTTTCAAATTTAAAATTCAAAATCCGAAATGAAAATTCACTTGTAACTAATAACACCAGTAGAGGAAAAAAAACTATGTACAAAACTCAATAAGCAAATCATTATCAATCAACCTCCTCAAATTGCAATATTCTCCAACACAATTCGGAATCACCAAAAATAGAAAAGTGGCCGTATAATATCAAACCTGGTTTCCCCTCAATTCAAACCTAAATTTTGCACCGAATCTGTTGACAATTTTGAGAGTTACGCGTAAGAGGTTTACCAGAAAAACATAAAACTTTATGGGTGGCTCAGGCACAGTTCGAAACCAGGATTTCCACGGAGTAAAAATTTTTTTCACGCCCAGGTTTAAAAAACGTAGCCTATTTTTTTCTAACGAACGAGCCAACAACTTCCAATCGTGGGAACGATTAGTACTCGTTATTTCTCTTTTAATCCGAATTCCAGTGGTCCACAGTTCGGATTTGTGGCGGCGTTTCGAGCGATATTTACTGGGGTCTGTGGTATACGAACGTGGCTTAAGTGGAATTTCAAACAAACCCCTTTTTCTTTAGCTTTGTGGATTACAGTTGATCTTCACACAACTTGTCCTATCAGCGATAGCTTTATCGATATACGGACAAGTGCGCTCAATTTTTGATATCGTCGATCAAAAAACTGTAAATTGAATTTCATTTGAAATACCAATATACGAGAGTTAAAAAAAAATAGATGTCATGATTTAGAGCGAATAATTGCATTTGTACATTTAAACGGGGCCTTTAACTGTATGAATTAGATACCAGAAAAGTATTCTGCTGTGTTAATGGAGAAGTCAGAGGAGAAGCAAAAGAATGAGTATTTTTTATCACTGATAATTATGCAATGCTGTTTAGCGAAAAATATTTGGATGGCCTGAAAATCTGTAATAACTCGCGATTAAGTTTACCACGGCACTGAAGGTTTGCAGAAGCGTAATTGGAATGCTGCAACTTTAAAATGATCGATCGCTTGCAATGAAACATTTTGTGGAGAAAGCAATTTGAATCGAGTGAAAAAATACATAATTACAGGATATTTTTCTTTAAATAGAATGACGTTTAAGTACATTCAAAAACTAGTTGTTTTTCGTTATGATTAACATGTTTCAATATCTGAAAAATACATCAAACATTTTCCATTCTTTAGTGAATGTGATTTGAGGTATGCTTGAAATAATTGATAGATGGTTGACGGGAAAAGTGAGATAAAAAATTAAATTAAACGACGCTATTAACATATTTTGCATATTTATTGAATCTGCAACAGGTACGTTTTTAAACGAAATTTCTATAACAAAGTTAGAAAATCCATTTCATCGATAATATCAGAAAAAATATTTATATTTTCAGACTCAATTGACCGCAATAATTAGCAATTAAATTTTCCAACGAGCTGTAAGTTTGAAGAAGCGTAACTAGGAGACTGATGAACTGCATTGAAATATTTATAATTGGTCTCACTCAACGACGATTAAATTTCTCAGCACAGTGACGCGAATTTAAAAAAAAAAAGAAATGAAAGACAGCTTCCTAGAACCCCACCACAAGATACACTCCTAGAAAGTTTTAATGGCACAACACGAGCAACAGTTCAACATGAAATATGCAAAAGCGTAAGACTATATCGAGGCTGGGCAAAGCAGCACATAATCGGCGGGCCGTGCATTGTTCCGAAACACAATGTGGACGTATACAAAATGCGATCCTGATAAAAGTCGTAACGGAGCGAGAACGTCGCCGATGCGACCTCATGAATTTTTCGGCGCGATTTACGTGACAAAGCGGGCGAAGGAGGAGGACCAAAAAATAAATGACATTCTGCGGGCGACGGACGATGAAGTTATCATCGCGGTGACCTGGCTTCGTCAAGAAACTCAAAATTTATGCGCGACAACGAGGTTAACGGTTGGTCCAACGAATCGTCCTCCAGATTTAACTCTGCAGAGGGCGTTCAGCGAAATTGACGTGGGAGGATGCGGTGTGCAGGACGATACTGATTTGCTATTTTTTGAAATGTAACACAAAAGAATTATCTGAATGGATGAAGAGTGGCATCTTTTCGGATTACAACGTTTTTGGATGACAAAATCCTTGTTTCTTTATATTGATTATTCAATTTTTGGGGGAATAATGAGGGGAATCAAGTAATTTTCAAGCCCCTTCAAATACCCTTGTATCAACGAAAATGTTATTTTGAATTCCTGTACAATTGGCTCTATGAACTTTATAGGAGTTACAAATCTAGATCATGGAAAAAGTGAAATTTTTAAGGGTTTGGGAAGAATAACAAATGTTTTTACGCAAGAGTATACGTTGCAATATGAGCACACGATAAACATGGTATACATTAAAATATATTATCGCTGGCATAAATAAAACGCGAATATACCGAAACGGAAAAAGGCAGATGAAACGAGAATAATCGGAGTCAAAGCTAAGCGATGCGTGTAATCGGGTTTGCCGAAACATTTCGCAAAATTGAATAAAAACTTGGCGTTTTAAAAGCAACTTTTAGCTGGATTTAAAACCATTTCCCCGTAAACGCATATTTATCTTATTGCATATGAATCGACAGGCTCTTTAGCGAAAAAGCTACGATAATTTACCGAAAAATGAATTTGTTTGATTAATACTTTCTCTGTCTTTAAGCAGAGCAAAGAGCAACGTTTGATGACAAAAACTAATCAAGGGAGTGAAGGTAGCTACCAGGAAGAATGGCTTCGTAACGCTCGCATTTTACACCTAGCCAGATAATCTGACTGTGATCAGCACAGCAGGCATTCTACATCAACTACGCGTCTAGGGAAAGCGGGGCACGACGGGAAAGAAGAACGCCTCCTAATTTGTAATGTAAATATCCACCCCTTTCCTTGGCTGTCTAACAAGTGAATGAAAAAGAACACGCCACCCGCGGTTCTTCTCCTCCCTCCTTTTTCCTTTAAATGCAATGTAATCGTGCTTGGAAGTATATTTATCCTGGCCAATGTTACTCGCGCAAAAACTGAACAAGAAATGCTGCTGTTGGTATGAATAAAGACAATGGGAGCGGAATTTTGCAGACAAATTCCTTATAGGTTCTAATTGGCAAAGAAATATAAATATTGCGTGAATTTTCGAAAATTGTTTTGTAGATTTTTTGCACATTTCGTTAGCTACATATTTTCTACGTATTTCCTGAAATTCCAAAAATTGAAGGAATTACAGCCACAAATGTACGAGCCTGCACATGAGATCGGATGACGGGAAAACTGCAAGTCCAACTTTAAACGCGATTTCCCAGAAACTACGTTTTCCAAAACGGTGAACATAAAATTTCGAAAACCGCTCCAACGATTTGAATGAAAATTTACAGGGAAGTACAGGAAACTATACCGAACAATGTGTCGAAGGCACATTTTCAATATAGATTCTCGACAAAAAAGATAAAATATTTTTCCTACAAAAAATAGGACAAAATCATATACAGCAACATAAAAATTGTATTAAATTGTTTACCAAAATTTTGCTTCCGACACAAGATGGAGACTGTCTTACAGATTATAAAAATATGAAAAATGTCAGAGGTATCAAATATCAAAATACCAATAACTACAACGAGCTTCCAATATAAGAATTCTTGTTTCCACTCACACGTAACTCGGATTGTCACGAACAACACTCTGGACACTAGTATAGACCTCAATTGCTCCCACCCCGTGTTTCGTTAAGCAAAATACCGAATGAGCAAGTCGCCACTGGGGTTTCATCGAGGCAAGGTCCTCCTTGCGACGACGGGCTTCTCCAACTCATCTCGTAACAACGTTATTACAGAGGCAAAGGGAACGGCGCGGCGTGACCTATCCACCGTGGGAAAAACGGAAGAAAAAAAAATATATATGCGTGAGTGTGTCTGTGTGCACGCGTGACACGGTGCAGAGAGGAGATTAGCATTTTAATCGTTTATCCGGGGAGTGACGAGGCGGGTTGTTCGACGGTCCAGTGGCTGCTCCGTTCATTGGCCATCTCCTAAACGCGCGCTAGCGGTGAATGTCTTCGAGGCGCGATGACAAAGTCGATATTTAGCCCCCGCCGCCATCCCGCTCCCCTAGTTACCGTCGTCTCGAGCAGTGCCGGAGACGGTCTAACGAGGCCGTCCTCGTTTGCATACTCATTCGTCCCCCCTCCTTGTTTTTTAATTCAACCGCCCCGGAGGGGGCGTGCAGCGTGTAATTACCTTGTTTTACACCGCGTTACCCGTTGGTCAGATGAGTTAGAAACTCTCTTCTCCTCTATCCACCTCCCGCAGCCCTTCCGCTCCCTCCCGCCCCTCGACGCTCTTTCACTCGCTCTCTGTCTAACTGAGAAGTTCGACGAAGTTAATACACCGGAAGCGTCAAAGGAGGGTGCCCGTGAAATTCCGGGATAAGCCCCCCCGATCCGCGGGTAATTTGAAAAGTTTTTCATTCGGCGGGACTCTTGGATATATACCAGCCACTGGTGAGCGGTCCCGCCTCGCTCGAATCTAATTTCCTTGGCGACCACCGGTCACTGAATTTCGAAGAAATAATTCTACCTGGTCCCGCGCGTCCATGGTCGATCAATGGCGTTCCCGAGTGAATAGTGCTTTTGGGAATACCCCAGAATAAGTATCTAATCATGGACCTGAAGGACAGTGCCTAGTTGAGGGGGGTGTACTCGATAGACGCGAGGGGAATCACCTGTGTCAGCCATCTTGTTATGATGTACTAGTAGTGCACTCTATAGCCCAGTTTGAGTATTATAAGTAGCGTGGCTTGATGGTCAAGGCTCATAGGACGCTACGGCCGGTATTCTCAGTCGTTGCTTAGTCTTAAGATCGTCTTAAGCATGCGGCATCCTCTGCTAACCTCATAGACTAGTAAAGGATGCCAAATGCTTAAGACGATCTTAAGTCTTAAGCAACGACTGGGAATACCGCCCTACCGCAACGACCCAGTTCCTGTTCAGTTAAGATGCAAAGGGAGCAGATTCTGATCACCCAAAACATTTTACTGTGAGCCATGAAATGTTTGCGTATAAATATAAAAATACTTCATAATTATTTAGTAATTTTTTGGAATAAATTTGTATCATGATAAACTTATTATTTGGTATTTATACACTTTGTTATTCACCCTATGTATTACAATTCGTATAAATCTGCTATATTTATAAAAACAATCAATTTATGAAACCTGTGTAATGGAAGTGTAAAGTTTCAAAGTTTACCACGATATGACATAGATGGCACCACTAGTAAATCATAACAAGATGGCTGATACAGCTCGATTCCCCTTCCGTCTTTCGCTTACCTCCCCGCGTCTATAAGTCTAGCTTATGCACTGTCCTTCAGGTCCATGTATCTAATCACCGATGCAACCCTACACCCTGGAACTCAAAGACCTACTGTCGTTTGCAGAAAAGAAGACGCCCGGACACTAAACGCGGCAAGGGGGCTACTTCGCTCGCATTGGCCGACGCGACAATGTCGACCAATACAAAGTAAGCGAACGGGACACAGGCGGTGGGAGCCAATGCGAGCAAAGTATCCCCCTTGCCCCGCTCACCATCCGGATGCCAACTTATTTGCAAACCACTGTACTTAACCTATATGCCCCGCAGTCCCGTAACTCCAGGATTCGGAGCCTATGGGATCTCCGCCAATCCAATATGATGTCTACTACCACCCCGCGAATACGAAGAAACACCCTTAGTGTAAATTGCCAGCGGTCATGAATGAAAGGACTTACGATAACGAGGATAGCGTGATATCGATACCATCGCAACCCCTACGTGTTGTTCCTCGGCGAATGCGCAACTGTCCATTCCCAGTCCGTTAATCCCAGCCGTGTTTCTGATTAAGGCCACAGTTAGGTTGTTGCGCATGAAATGCTCTTTGGTTCATTCGCCTACGCTTTTGTAAGTGAAAATTATTAGTAAATATCCCTAGTTGCGTGTTATAGTTTGAGTTTCGAGAGTTGACACCTGGGGCGAGACGGCTTATTTGCGATGTTGGCAGTATTGCATTCTATTTTTATGACGCAGCTTGGTTTGTTCCTGTGACCTCGTATAATGATGGTTCTGCAATATTAATTGTCGAAAATACGAGATGATTTGTATTATAATCGGTCTGCGTGACCCCGTTTCGTAGTGGTTTTGATAATCCAAACCACAATACGATACAATGATTTTAGTGAATAGCTTAGTTTAAAGCTGAAAGTGTGTAGGTGGTTCGTGCAAATGACGATTGCTATTGATTTGAAAAGATTAGTCACACTTCGCTGTGGGTTCACAGTTTTTAGAATAAAAAAGAATGAAAAGATTGATATGAAGATGTCCGAGATAGGTATTTACATTTTGCTAAAAGTCTCACGATTTCCAAACTTTTGTTAATTACTTTGTGCTCTAGTAATAATAAAAATTCTATTGTATCCTTCTACCATTTACCCCGTATTTTCTTGATGAACCACCTAACAGATTTCACTAGTATACAATAGAGCATTCGGACAACGAAGGCATAGATAATGGAGACTCTACTGTACCTCAAAGCTAATTGATGCAGCCGACAGAGGCATCTAGATCTATACACTGAGGTTAGTGCGTTGTATCTCAGACTCACGATAAATTAATATCGTAGTGCAATGGTAGAAACGATGTAACGAAGATGCTTGGTAAGATCTCTTGTCCACATCAGTTTTAAGAAAACAGCGCATCTCACCGTCGATGACAAGTGAATAGAATTAGTGTGCTTATTGAATAAATCTGAGTTGAATAAAATTTCTGTTCATACTGAAAGAAACTTGTATTGACTGGCGACAATATTTTTTAGAAAGCATCGAAAATATTGTTTGAGAATTTCTGAATGACTTTCGCTAAAGTCGTGCGCAGGATGCAAATTTCTCGACGTAAAAACAAGCCGACGCCACTCAGCGTGTTAACATGTTAACTGGGTCAGAAACGTCTCGAGTGTATTAAAAATTGTGTGTCCCGTAATCATTACAGGCGAATTAATTAATTTCGTCCACATTAAATGGAACTCGTGTTCCCCAGTTAACAGGTTAAGGACATAATAAGAGAAAAATTCAATACGAAAATTCCACTTGATGCACCTGTGCTCAAATATACAAGTACTGTGTCACGTTTCACTCATCGGCCCTACGCGCGATTGTGGCGCCATCTGCCGTGTCCGAATTGGAAAACATCAGCCACCGTATTTCTGTTAGAAATTCTGACACATTTGCTGTCGCGTTACTACCCATACACCACCAGACAAACCTGATTTGACTATACCAAGTCGCCTGAGTGTAATAACATAATAACACCGTCAACTAGAACCCCACCAGCAATGGAATAATCAGGAAATGCTCGAATTCGTAGGTTATCGCGATGGATGGTAAAAGGAGGGGGCTACGCTCTCGCAAATCGGCTCGATGCACCTGATCTGGAGCGTCTTCTTGGTCCGATTTTGATTTCCTTCGGCTGATTTCTCATCAGGCTGACTAATGGGAAAGCACCGTTGAATTTACCCTCTCTCCCGTCGTCTGCGTCTGCCACGAAGCCATCCCGTGACTCTTATTCGTCTTCTTTGCTTCGTCGACACGAGATCTCTTGATTCGTCGTCGATGGATATTAATGAGATTGAATTCCGCGTGGTGGAGCCACCATGATGGAATCAGTTGCACGCGGTGTAGTTTATCGAATTTTGGAAAAGTTGGAAGAATTGGAGAATTAGTAGACGGTTGGTAGAGAGTTGATTAAATTTTTGGGCCACGAACGGACTGTGAATTTTCATGATACTCAAAACGAATTTGGTTTGTGAGAGAATTCAAAGGGATGTCTGGTAGAAATTTTGTCCGTGCGTTTTTGAGGCAGTGTTTGGCTTGTTTTTGTCTGTCATACTAAAATAAGAATCGTTTTGTGTATTAATATGAATAAAAAGGTATCTTGAGAATTTTATTTAAATTATTTTGGATACATCTGCCCTTGAAATTAAATAAGAGCTTTGAATGTTTAAACTCCGCAGAATTATTAATTTATATTTCACATTGAAAATTAATCGTGTAGTTCTATCGATAAAATATATCTTCATCGTTACCAATGTTAAAAATAAAAAATTCCCCTTATAAATTATTAATTTTCAAATTAACGAATTAAGTTTTGTAAGGTTGCGATTTCAGCGGCGCGTTTGGATTATTGGGGTTTCAATTTTGGCCGACTGCGAAAAAAGATTTGGTCATCACTGCTATAGACGCTTAAAAAATTTAACGAAAACGACTTACTCCCAAAAAATGTCGAAGAAACGTATGTTTAAACCGCATACACGGCAGTGGTAAGCAAAAAAAAAAGAAAAACGGCAGGGAAAAAGGAAGTACAAAGAAATAAATTGCGGGATCAACCCTATTGCCAAGAAATTCGCCCTTGGATCCTCGGTTTGACTGCCTTCCAAAAAAAAAATATAAGAAAAATTCAATACCCGCCAGCTCGTATTTCGTGCAAACATGACCCGCCACCCCTAGCGGCCCTCTGAATTCACCACCACCAACCCCCTCCCCCAAAGTTGAGCCACTCTCGGGGCCAAAGAATCAGACGGTGGCATGTGCGGGCCGACCGATCGGCAGATTCATTATTTGCGGACGATTTGTCATTTGCGCGTCGCCTTCGAGTGGCCCTTTGTGTGCCTTTAGGATCGAGATATCGAAGCCAGCGTCGACTCGAGGATTCCCTTTCACCTTTTTCCTGGGGTAAAAACGCTTTCTCAAGGCGAAGGGAACGATTTTCGGGGATGCATCCTTGAAGCCAAAGTGGATATAAACGTAACACGAGAGCTCTAAGTTTTATTTTTAAATTAGTCTTTTTTAAAAAAATTTAAAAAATACAATTTTGGGGAGGTGAAATGTTCGAGTAGATAGAAAGGTCGTAATAATTTGGGAATATTTTGGGGTTCTTTTAAAACAGATATTCTGTGCTTTCAAGTGTTTTTAACTCTCAGCTGTCAGTACGCCAGTTAATCGTGAAAGAAAAGTCGCTTGCTCTTTTCAACAAGACAAGTGGTGAAGATGGCCTGCATGTATAAAAATCGGGAACAGAGCCAGCATACAACGAGGGATCCCTGTATACCCCGAGCGCTCACAAAGTCAAATACCAACTAATTCAACGACTCTTGGAAGGAAGAGTGATACCGTGGCGACGAATCACGCGACGCATGAAATCTTGATGGCCGACTGCGGGAAAGCGAATGAAGAGGAAAACCGACAATTGGGGATGGGGGTTAATGGAGACAGTCGGTTAGACAGAACCCGTTGCATCGCGGCACCGACTATGGATACGCGTCATGGGACATCCTCTGTCAGTTTTAATTAGCACCCAGCAGCGTCGATGTCAGGAAACCATCAAACATGGGCCACCGGCTCGTTCAGGCCGTTAATAAAATTTCACAACCATCGGCCATTTACTCAGACGTAAAATGGCGCTGCAGCCGTCGGCCAGGACCTTCAGGTACATAATTCACGTTCGATCTCAGGCTACTCGAGAGCCAACGCTCCGATGCTGAATGCACCTTCTGCTGGCATTATTTAGGCTTTATGTGTGGTGGAACGTTGCTTTGGCTCAACTGGCATTGTTGTTCTAAATGATTCACGGCGATACACAGGGGCTACTGTACGCGTTCTTAGGGACTCGAAATGAAACTGGAATGCTATGGTTACTAGTTGTCAGTAGAGTTGGACTATAATAACAAGGAGGTCACTTAGCTGGTTAAAATCTTGTATGCAATTAGGCTATGTCACGTATAATAACACTGAACATTTCGTAAGGAAAACATGTTCAAAGTTTGGTCTCCTTTAAATCCTGTGTATACATTTACAGTAGCGGAAAAAAAATTACCATTTTTTTTATTTTTTTTTATAGCATCAGCTTGGAACAGTTAAAGTTAAATTTATTTAACTAACAAACAGAAACTCTACATAACATTAAATAAGACAACACACTTTTAAATCCGACAAAATGTTACCATTTATCCAAATAAACGGTTCATGTACAGATGTGTTCAACCCCTTGTTAATATGATCCCTTTTTCGACTTACAAATTTTGTTATTCTTTTGCAGCTATTGGATCACTTTCAATGCTGGAATTAAACATGCCTCATCTTTGATTCTAAAATGCATTGAGTTCTTTACATGCTACATATATTCTACATATTATCAAAGTATCCGATGGGGGAGTTACTTGGATGAATTTGAAACACAAGTAATGCTCGAGTGGATTCAGGCTCCGGAAACGAATTGACCAGACAGTAGGACTTACAGCACCTAACCACTTATGAAGAATTTCTTTACGTAAACAGTGTATCTGGTTTCTCGGTAGAAGTAAGGTGGAGCCCCATCTAGCGGGAACCAGATACATTAACCATCTTTGTTTTCAACTTCTAATAAATAGACTGCACTGCAATGCCTGTATTTATCGAATAAATTATTTGAATATTACAAAAGGGGATCGCGATTAAAAAACGGTTGGGAAACGCTGTTACAGAGAATTTTTATCCCAATTATTTCAGTTTTTAATGTTTCTTTTTGGTAAATTTGGTTTTGTGTCATTACGAAGAGAAACTAATCCACTAAACTGTTTTGAGAATGATTTTTCATATACAATACTGCGGTAAATAAAATATTTTTTCAATAAAAGTGATGAATAATTTTCTCATGCTATCAAGCACCAATCTCCAGATCTCGTGCAAGAGGCAAACACGAATTCTCCAGCACTTTTTCTTGAACATATTTCACGACGTTAATGGAAATCCTAATTTTGAGGCGTTTCATAACACGTGCCCCTGCGTTGTAGGGGAAAAATCAAGCGCCACGCGCGGAAAGTTTATTAATAAATATAATATGGATTCCCTTGAAGCAGGTGCTGTGGCAAATGCAGCTGGAGTCTGAATATGCAATACTGGCTTTAACGCAGGTGCGGAAAGGCAATATGCTTCACTGTTATCTTACCCGTATTTGAATTTGGAACGGTACTGCATAAACACAAACTAAGTATTCCCCTTCTTAGCCATTTTCACGTGAAACGAAGATTATTATGGTTATCCGTATGTAAAGCCGCCTTCTTCTTGCAACGGTATAAAATTAATAATCGTATTTGCCGTAAAATTATTTCCATGTCAGAGAAACATGAATATTGTCTACAGTGCCTAAGAGCTGTTATTGCAGAGATGCTTTAATTTTTTTATGCTGTATGTAGAGCAAACTAAGTTCAAAATAAATGGGACATTTTTCTGAAATATTAGTTTTATGGCATATTCAGGTATGTTCTTTTAGTTTAAATATATATTTGTGTATATTTTACACAGAAAGAGGTTAGTTTTGTGTACCAGTAGGGATAGTAAATATGTACCTAAATAGCAGAATTCAAAGTGGGGGGACTGACTATAAACAGCATCTCTGAAGCCAGTCATTAATACTAAATTCTGAAAACTGAATACAGTAATTCGTCGTTATTGTCCCGTTTTTACCATGCGTAATAGTCCCGCTCACTATCCCCACCAGTTCTTGGAATCCTTCAGTCGCGAGTGAGAGAATCCGAGACGTGCGAGAAAGAACAAAAGAGTCGGCACGAAATAGTGTCCGCATCCCGTTATTGTCCCGCCGCCAGCCCCGTTCGTCGGGACTATTACGACGCATTACTGTATTAGTAGTCTGACATCCAGCAAGAAATCAATTCCAATTCCCCTAGCTGCCTTCTACTATTTTCTGTATTGTGCTGATTAGTCTTTTGTTTATACCCGTTATTTGCACAGTTCACCTGCACAAACGCGTTCCCATAAAGTATTCGAAACTGCAACTCGTACAGATGGTCCCCATAACGTCCCAATCAGCGCTGCCCCAAGTCAAATCCGCTGCACAGTTCAGCGCGTGCTTCTGCTTCCCTGCTGGCCCTGTATTCGTATAAACGCCGGGCGCACATTGACGGCCCGCATACAGAGGGATTTCGACTTGATTCCATCACGCACAGACGGACACGCTCGCAAGCATCAAGAACGACGGGGCGAAATTATAATCGTGCGATTCGCGTGGCCGCGTGTATACACGAATTTCCGAGCCGATCACCGCAATGACTGGGGCCCCGCGAAAGCGTGGCTACGCGGATGAATGTGCCTCTAGCCCCTGTTCATTTTCAGATTTCCATCGGTCCATTGTTGAAACGTAGACCGACCCGACGCGTATCGATTTTTGTCAGAGGGAGAGAGAAGGAGGGGGGGGGGGAGAGCGAATAGTTGCGCGGCCGTAAAAGCTTTCTGCCGTTCGTATCTGGGCTTTGTAATCGAGTCATTTCGATGATTCCTGTCCCCGGCACAAAGTTACGGGCAGCATCTGCGACGCGTATCGCAAATCGCCGCGACAAATGCGAAATTGGAAAATTGTTGGGTAACTATCCGAGCACCGTTCGCCCCGTTTTAAATCGATTCGATTGCTGGTGGCCCGCCCCAGTGGAGTGACGATATTTGTTTTCGAGCGACAATGAAATCGGGGGTACGATCATTTCTGTGGAGAACCTTTTTTTCAATTCGGCCACGTGGCTTTTAAGTGTCGCGAGTGTCCTTGGGGCAGATGGCGATTCGCACGCTTTTCTCTCGGCGGGTTTTTTTTTAAATTTTCGGATAGAATTTCTGGAAATTAATTGTTATTGTTATTTTGCGGAGCTTCGCGAGCTTCAGCTCAGTGTTTTCAAGATGTACGGCGGACATTTTGATCAAGCTGTCATGTTCGGCTATTATTATTATTATCAATGGCGGGTTGGGTCTAAAAATATATGAGGGTCCACCTACAATTATAAGGCTATCATTTAATTTTTATGAAAAATAAATAAAATTTTCAAAAATACATAGTAAATGGGAAAAAAGTATAATTTAAATTTTTATAATTTAAATACTATTATATACATGAATGTATATTTATTAAATATAAACTATCCTCGAAAAATGATTTTATTAAAGTTTTCTTATTAAAATAGTAATACAATGTAATTCAGCATTACCTTGTCATATAAATCCTCCAAGAATATAGACATGGTTTAAAATAAATACTTGTAAATCCAACATTTACACATCATTAATAATTGTTACACGGTTGGTTCTTAATTGTTCTGTTATCTTGGCTTGGCCATTGCTCTTCAAGGTGGGTGCTCGTGTAATATAACGGCCGCGTCTTGACACTAATAGATCATGGCACTTTGCCACGGTAGGCCGCGAAAAGATGCTGCTATAAATTTCTGCGCATCGACAGCGAGTAATAATTCAACTGGGGCGTGGAGACTGAGACGTACGGAACTGTTTTGATCGTTCATACGGCTACAATTCGTACACGCTACGAGCTTGAAGATCGTTAATATATCGTCTGCACAGCCTGAACGCAGACTTAATGAGTAAGTGGCTCAGCGAATGGAAATTTCGTTTGAGAAAATGAAGAAATCAGTGACAGGGAATTACTGGAGTCCAGTAACATAGAGTGAAGCTGTTCCGAATGTTTACTTGAAAAATAATGCACGTATTAAGTTAAAAAATTGTCAAATTAATGCAGAATTACTGAAAAGAATTTCGACTGATTAATGTCCAGACTAGGAATTTAAATTGCAAATTATTAAATTGATGCAGAATGATTTTAACGACGAATGTATTAAAACGAGGTATGCTGCTCCACTTTTGCAACCCCTTGTTGCGCTTGCCACTGCTTTCGTTTTAACGCAGAAAACGATTCGCCTCACGAAATGTTTTCGCAAAGTTATTTGAGCGTGACGATTTGAATCTTTTATACTGTACACGCGAACGCCAGATCAAACTTCACGCATGGTTAGGGTGATTGTATAGAAGTTCGCGTGAAACGTGTACAGCCCGCATGCACTGGCAGCCCATATCGTTTCGTTATCGATGCGTGTTTCCTAACTTGTGCGTAAGCTCGCTTCAGAACAGCCCTTATCGAGTTTTTACGAAACTATATCCGTGACCACTCAGGAAATTTAGTACCGCCACATCTTTTTATATTAATGTCATCTAAATTTTTAAGGGAGGAAGCACCAACTTTTTATTAAGCTGGGAAAATTTAGGTCGACAGCTCTAGATATTTCTAGATTACGTTACTAAACTTGGAAATAGTAAGAAAGAGGTTAATCAAATTTGTTGGTTATATTGCCTCTTAGAGTTTTTTCAGAAAATGGTAAACACACAACACGTAACAGTTGGTGGAGCGATTAACATTTCTACGAATAATGGTAATTGAAGCTGGTCTTTCTGTAAATTGTAGAGATGACACTGCCAAACGATATGCTTTATACTTTGAGTTTCCTTTTCACAATCGCATTTTGGATCTTCAACAATTGCAATACGAGCAAGTGGTGCTTTCAAATTGTAATGGTCCGCTCTACAACGATTTATGGTAACAATGAATTTGCTAGAAAGGTCATTATAAGCAGTTCCTGAGTTATAAGGTGACATACAGCCACCAATGTGTACCCCATTTTATTTATATATGTAGAGATCCTAACGTTAGACGACCTACCTTCGCCCTCTTTATTTGCCCGGGCACGTTTCTTTGTCTCGGTCAAACCGACGGGGCAATATTTCGGATCAAGCTGGACACTTGATTTTTGATTACACGAGCGTGGCCAGATAGAAAGGGCCACGGTGACAATAGCGTGGAAGGGGGAGAGAGAGAGAAAGAGAGGGAGGGAGGACGTTTCCATGGCATGAATGCTTGGTAATTGCTACTAGAGGGACGTCGTGCTTCATGCCAGAGAATCCCTGCATCTCTTCATCCGCTGTTTCTCTCTGTCCCCCATGTTCCCGTATTCCTGGCATGCTCTTTCTCTTCCTCCCTCTCCCTCTCTCTTTCTCTCTCTTTCTCCCTTTCTCATCGACAAAATTGGCCCCGAAGCTCCGGATGGGTGCATTACCAATGCATCGCTGCGCATCCGTCGATTGAACTTTTTGATGCAACCTCGAACCAGTCAACGTCCCCCCTCCCGCCCCCCCTCCCCACCGTCGTTCAGCATTTATATCGACGAATACGATGCCAGTGTCCCATCGTACAGTGACTCGTGTCAATCGAGTTGCATTGATCTACACCCCCTTCCTACTTTTTCTATTTTTTTTTTTTTTTTTCAGCCGATGGCCATCGCAATTTTTCGACCGAGGGTGCTACCACCCCGCCGTTTCTTTTATTCCTCGTCGTAGCAGGGGAACAGCCGCGGCGAGAAAACGAATCGTTTCGAGGTGACGAAATAAAAAGCGGGGCTGGGAAAAAGCGTCGCCACATCGATCGTTATAAGCGCTAGTTCCCCGCGAAATGGACAACGACAATGCACCTGAAACGATCGGGTAGGGAACCGACCGAAACGTAGCGGCACCATTCCGAATGATTTCCGCGCGTGCGCATTGATATGCTTCCATCTGCGCGGAATTTGCGGCAAATACGGAACGAGATAGCCAGGCGTTGTCGAGCTCGAACAATGGTTCTGAACAGGTTTTCTCTGAACGAATAAGTCGAGTCTTTTGAACTATTCAAAATTTGTGATACTATTCGAAAATTCGAACCAATAATAAGAATTATTTAAGGTTTATACTCAGTATATGTATATCTCTGGTGGGCGGGCAAAGGAGTACCAAATTTTGGTCAAATGGAGTTAAGTACTATTGTATACAATTAAATAAACATACAGTTTTTTCGAAATTGAGTTAGTAGTAATAACGTATTCCAATAGGCTCCACTAATCATATAAAATTGGGAACAAAATTTCAATGCGGGTTAGTCCGTTGTGGCTCTCATTGCCTCCGTTACTCTTGGTGAAATTGATGTTATGACTTACTTAGAGAATAATTAAGTAAACTTGACTTTGTGCGATTTTGAGTAATTATTTAAATGTTCAAGAGCCCAGGGGCTCCTTTTCCCCTCATCAACTTTCACACAGATTATTTTTCTATTGCTTGCAACTATTCGAGGAGGTGTCGCGAAAAAATTGAACCTAACCTACCTGCTTACCTACCCAGCCAACCTAACCTACAAATGCGGAACGAGCTGGGTACAGAAACACGTGAAGGCAGGTGGCAATTTGAACCCCCCACTCGCTGTATGCGTTATTCGTGACGAACTCAGCCCTACTCAACGTATCCGCATTCAGGACTGGACTCGGCTTCCCACGCGCAATGTACGACACTGGGGACCTTTCATAGCGCAAACAAAATCTTCCGAAGTCTGAAAGTTGGTAGACGTAACACGGACGATTTATTGAGTGACGTCTGCAATATCCAGATGCAACGCAGCGCCAACGATCCGCGACAATGGCCCCCGTTATCATATCCGAAGACACAGAGTTGCGTCACCACGAAATCGGATCGCGTGGATCTGGCCATTTCCGAGAATCGTCTCTTTGAGCCAGTTGTTTGCGGCACGATCGATGTCACGGCCATTGAAACGCAATATCGGGCAGGAAGATAGGCGGTTCGCCTACCGCCTGCATTCAGCCTCCGCATTTACCTTCGCACGCCCAATGAAGTTAGACGCGACGTTGTTATGGACTGGGAGTGTTTTCAAAACACTCGTTTCTTAACTAACAAAAAGTCAAAAACTTTAAATATGAGACTTGCTGTTAAGAAGACTTTGAAGAAGAAGACGCGAGATGGGTCCGTGAGTGAGAGTTAAGCCGTTCATTTACTGCCGCAGCGCAACTGCAGTTTGACCAAACACGATTGCATGCAATGGAGTTCGTCACTCGCAGAGTTTTGTTTCTCGTCAACGCAACCACTTTTCCGTTAATCTCTGAAGGAAGCGCCTCTGTTGGCGCTATACCGAAAAAACAACAGGCGACGACGGACGACGCCGGCGAGCGCGTGGCGCTACTATCGCTCAAAGAGTCTTGAGAAACCACTGCTAGGTCAGCTATATCTTCAATCTCCAGGGACAACGTTAAAGATCATCCTCTTTTAAACAAATTTTTTAAAAGGCATCTTTCGTATAAGACCTTTTAAACCAAAATATGATAAGACTTGGGACGTTAACGAAGTGTTGGTGAACATAGAGAAATGGTTTCCTTCGGAACAATTGCTACTTTTGTTCATAATTTAAAAAATTAAATACTATACTTACCTCAATGTAACTGCAATCAATTCAAGTGGCGGAATACTGTGCCTCATAGCACTGTTTTAACATTCCACGTTTCTACTAATTGTTATACTATATCTACTATTTGTCAAACGATTTCACATTTTATAATAGAACACGTTTTATATTAAAAAAAATTTTATTCCTATTTTTTTAGGTGTGATGTCAAGACATCAACCGTCCGCGGTCGGCAATTCCGCACGATTTGTATTACGAGTTGCATTCTCCTGCCCCTTTCTCGTGATTTTACTGCAGTATGAAATGCAGATTGATAAAATAAGGTTTTGGAGATAAATGCATGAATTTTATTAACAACAAATTTTATTCCTATATAATAACAAAAATTAAATGTTACATAATATAATTTGAAATCCAAATTTTCATTTGAGTTAAGGAATGTGTGAATTTTGAGCTTTATGTTCATTAATTATACATTGACTTTTGTTGTTACAAATTCTAACTCTAATCAAACAAGACGTATTTTCCTTGTGTACTTGCTATGACGACCTATCCAGGAATTGGAATAACCCACATGATTCGTGAACTTGGGCTCTACATACCTACGGGCGACAGTCGCTAACTAGAAGGCAGTAACCTCCAAAATCGCTTTGTTTTCAAAACAAACAACCTAAAATTCTCAAACAAGAATTTTGATACTTTCTAGAAAATATGGGCATGGAAGCATGCCAGAGTTAAGCAATAACTGGAATTCTCTTGGCGTAAAGACATGTCAACATTGCTCGAAGAATTAAAACAGAATGTGTCAAAAATAGTCAGCTGTTGTACCTCGATTAACTCCTGTCCCTCGAGTCAACTTGAGCCAACTTTTACGACAGCTACAAGCAACATATTAGTTATAGTTAAGCTTACATGTTGTCAGCATTCTTGGAATTTCCATTATTCATTGCTAAGTCTATACATTCATGTTTAAATAGAGTAATAGCACATATCAGGGAGTTCCATCACTCCATCTCCCAGGTATCATTTTCTTAACAGGACTTAGTAAATAAATACTTTAAAATGTACTATTTACGTAATATAATACATCTTAATTCTGAATATGTATTACGCTAGCAGCACCTGTAGCACGCGAGCTCAACCTCATCTGTCTGCCCCCATCTTTCATTCTACCGCATTGCACGACTCCTCTTACATAATACACCCCCATTTTCAATCTTCTAGCTCAGGATATTTACTCACTCCTCGCTCGTCCTTCCTTTAACCGAATGACTAGAACATATTTGTTGAATCATTCCTTTCCAGATTAAGGTAATTTCAACGTAATCATCTGCCGAGTCACTTCAAGATCAGCAATGCAATTGACAGCAGAGTCTGTAGTGCATAAATAAGTCATCCCTTCAAGATCAGCAAAGCAGTCAAGAGGTATTTTAATAACTGCAAAGATAAGTTATCTAGTGACCTGGCTGAGGTGTCTAGTAACCTGCTTGAAACATATAATCACCTGGCTGAGTTTACTAATTGTGCAAGGCGTCTAGTAACCATCTTTAACAACTTGTTACCTAGTTGAGATGTCTAGTATCCTGACTGAGACATCTAGTAAGCTAGCCAAGATGTTTAATGACAGCTTTAATGACACCTAATCACCTGGCTGAGTTTGCTAATTATCTAAAGCGTTTAGTGACCATCTGAAACGTCTACTACCCATCTTAAACACTTAATTCCCTAGTTGAGACGTCTAGTGCCCTAACTGACACATCTAGTAAAATGATTAAGTAAGACGTCCAATGGCCTACTCAAAGCCTAAATCCCCCGAACAACCACGAACAATCTGAAACGTCTACTAGCCACCTGGAACATCTAGTGACAACCTGAGACGTCTAGTTGCCATCTCAGGCACCTAGTAACCCGGCTGAGACGTTCAGCTTGCTGAACACGATGCACCAGCGTCGTTAAACGCTGGCCTATGTTACAGACGTTGGAACGATGTCACCTAATTGTCCTATTATCGTTCCTCGCGGCGAGGATTCGAGTCGCCGTGTGTCGGGACGAAATCTATTGGAAGTACAGCGACGCACGAACTATCAGAGGTTCAAAGCGTCGTATTAAGTAGGGAGCACGCGGCCCACCAATAAATCTCTCCCTGGCGCGAATCCACGGGCAACGCTGGCTGGACATACTCGCCTTATTGCATATCTCGCGGACCGATGAAGTGGCGAAATCTAATTCCGTCCTATGATCACCTCCGATGCCAGCAAATATAGAGACCCCTGGATGGAGTTATGGATGGCTGGCTACGGGAATAATTATGAAACGAACGTGGAAATGGTGGAGGGTACTGGGTGCCAAAACATCTTGTTTCTGGTTTGTGCTCGTCTTTATTCAACTATTCTCAGTGGGAATACTTACATCTTTGGCTTACGTAGAACAACGCTGAAAACGGAGTATGTGAGCCCGTAGGTTCCCTCAAAAATACATTTAGGAAATCTGTTTTACAAATGTCGACTTAACTGTGGTACACGTGACAGATAGGCGTACAATCTGAAGTTCTTCAGTTTATTCATTCTTGATATATCATGGAAGCCATTTTACAGAACATAGTTCTATAAGACGTTTAAAATTATGCGTACACTTTCAACACAAATAAAAATATATGCATCCCACTTGCCTTTAATCTGCTATTCTTGTATTGGTTTTTCTGTCACTTTCACTGCGGCGTTTTTATCGAGCATGACATAATATGCACTACTCTATATATTACGATGCTTTTGTGAACACACTCAAACTTCGTGCACTTCAAATTTCGCACCTCAGAATTTTAAATTTCCATAACTTCAGCATCTTATCGAATACTCGGATAAAATTTTAGGAACACATATTCGAAATGTGAAGTTTCACAAGACTGTACTGAAAATGTCAATTTTTTTATCCTCTTATTACGCCCACGCGGCTCGAGTTTAATCATTATTGTTGCATAAAATCGTATCCTCGCCTGAAAGAACTATACAGCATACTTTCATTTAACAGAATAAAACGAAAAAATACCCCTTTTACTTTGTGTCAGTTTGTTTTGCCACTGAGCATTTTGCTTGCAGTTACCGACAAAGCAACCTGACACAATGTAAAAAGGGTACCTTTTTGGTCCTGAACGTGTTGATTCCTGCTTTAAAACACGGAACTGTTCGAATAGTTCAGAGAGCAATACTGTATACTCGTGGTGCCATCGAGGCAGCTGCGAGAAATTTTATCTACCAACGATACGTACGCGCGCGTTATCAGTATTCGCTGCTCTGACGTGACCGTGGGTTGATAAAGCACACCTGTTCGGTGTGAAACGGAGCAGTTACCGCGTGCGTCGAAATACCGACCGGAAAGTTAACCCCGCGTAAAACGCGACGGTCCCTGAATATTTGAACTTCCCGTCCATCGCTCGAGATAGACTTGGAATATTTCGTAAAGGTGTGTTTGTTGGTGGACAAATTCACCAACAAAACAATACGCACTAGCAATCGATTGTAACGTTATTATGCGTCGATGGTGTGTCGGGTTCCGAAAATAGCGAACGAGAAATGTCCGTTTAGCACCCTTTTGAAAAAAACCACTTGGGTTTATGTTGCTATCTATTTCAAACATGAAGGAAAGATTTTAGGGAGGTGCAAGGTGTGATAAAGGTAGGGTTGCCAACCCTAGTGTACTATATACAGTTAGAAAAAAATATAGTACGTAAAAATACTATATTTCCGATACAACGATAAAATTTTACAATTTTTACTTATTTTTATATTTTATGGCAACATCGAAACTTTAATTTGCGAATTTAAAGTGTAACCTTCTGGACCCGACATAAAAATAGTTTTGCCTATGATCTGTTTGTTAAAATTTATATAAAATAATTTCATACTTTCTCTCTATTTCAAATTTCATGAAGTTTATGTATTTTATGAATATGAAGTGGCGGGAAGAGAGAAACAGAGCCAGTCTGCTTCTCATAAGAAATGATCTCCTCATATAGGTATGAAAATTTGAACTTTCAGTGCAATCAAACCATTGATATATTTATTACAGACAATAAATTAATTTATAATGCAAAATGCACAAAAAAATAAGGTGTTTAAATGTAGTTTTATATTTTACCACATTCCTTTAATAATAGTACTATATTTTCCTGAAAAAAAAAAAAAGTTGACAACCCTACCCTGCACCGCCAGCCGAAGAGTGAGACACCTCCTCAATGCACTATGCCCTTAAAAGCAACCCTTCTTAAGTGTTTCCGAAGTACCTTGTCTGCTTGTTGCACGTGTGGGAATGTACCATAAGAATTATCTGGAAAATTAAATCATTTCAAACCAGTCGATTTGTTTCTATAATTTCTTTTCACCGTGGCAAATGGTTGCGACGAAATTCTTCCACCCAGCGTCATGTGACGCCCTGCGTGTAGTAGGTACTCATTAATGGTGCAAATTTTACATACCTATACTACTCACCGAAATAAACAAAAAGTTTAACAGTGTTAGTAAATGCAATTTGCATATACAGCTCCAGAACTTATCATTTCCAAAACAAGATTTCTATTGTATCATGTACGATTGTACATTAAGCGATAGTTTGTTAGCATTACTTTTAACTTTTTATTTATTTTTTACTAGTTTTACTTACTAAATATAGATTCTGATTTTATACAAATTTTTTTATTTTTTGTGCGAAAATAGTCACATTCATCTGGATTAGCTAGGCATAATGAGCTGGGACACATTTTGTGACCTTAGAGTTTAACTTGCGAAAGTTTTTAGGCGACAGACAAACACACAAAGACTTTCTACTTTATATATTAAGATTATTGCTACGTGCGTGTCATACATACTAACACCTTTTTGATTATTTCGATGAGTACTATGCGTATGCAACACTTCAACCATGAAAAAAGTATTCTGAAAAAAAAATTAAATATAATAAACTCTAAAATGGAATGATCCCAAAAAATCAATGTAGTTAGTGGTAAGTTCCCAACATGCAATCACAGTGAACCCTGCAGATAAGACTGGTAGAGTAGAATTAGTAATCACAAAGTATTTCTAGATAGAATAGGTAATGACAAAACAAAAAAGAAGTTTAGGCAGTTACCTATAGATCCCCAACCCAAAATATTAATTTTTACAAACGTGCAGATACACCCTTTTTACCAGGAAGACCAATAAACTGGTGAAAGATGATGCACTTGCATACCAAGAAATATGTGAAAATTAAATACTTCATAATCATAATAAGGAACAGATACTCAAGAAAGGGTATTCGCATTAGGAAGTACGAACCTCATCTTATAATTCTGAATTACTAACGGAATTTGTAGTTATTTATAGTATTATTTACATTTAAAATAGTTAACGATGTAACACCCTAGAACATACTCGTAGAAATTAAGTAATTAAACAATTCTAGCACAAAAAGTGTGATTAATAATCATGTTCGAAGTGCACGTAAAAATATCCATTGTTTATTCACTCAATTTTTGTTAGCTGTAATTTGCCTAATTGAATAGCCTTCTTTTATAAACCTCTTAACACTATTAGTAGCACACCTTCCTATGAACCATTTGTTTTTTGTAGTCGTGATTGTGACCGTAAGTGCACTCATGAAAAAAGTAAGGTCAACTTTTTCCTCTACCGGAAACAAATATCCGACTCACTTCAATTACACGGCGCACTTTGTAGATACGATATGGACAGTTGTATGTATAAATACATCGATAATATTGTTGAGATATCGACAATGACATAAGAGTAGAAATATGTACAAATCGATGTGATAAACTCCTAAAGGCACGCTCTATTAATATTTGTCGATATTTATATACACTATGGTGATATTTACCATTACCTAGTAATGGTTATTAATATCTAATGATTATCAATCGACACTTATTGCAACTTAACGACATTTAACGTTACCCATCGATACAAGCTAGCAAAATTTATTATCCAACGATATTTAACATTATGTACCGATATACAGTATTGTCTCGATCTAAGTACGGGGTTTCTGACTTTGTCCAAGGTGAGCACTATCCCCCTTACTTCTGTTCTTATCGCAGCGAATGAAAGAGATTGCGTATGGGCGAGGGAGACCTAGTCCCTAACCTAGCCTAGACGCGGTCTGTCTCACTCTACGCGATAAGGCAGTAAACGGAGGCGGATAAGACTCCCCGTCGCGAAAGAAGGTGACGGTTCTGGACCGACTCTCTCAAATCTGTAGAGAACTTCTACACCTCGTCTGTGCTAATACCCAACGATACTTATCGACATTTACTGATAACATCCTCGTTAGCGGCGCCACCACTCAAAACACCATGTATCTACAAGCGAGGAAAGAAGTAGCGAGCTACAGATCGCGATGATTATCGAAATGCGGGGAGAGAAGAGAGTGAGAGGGTCGCGCAGCACGCGACGTAAACGCCGGCTAGAAGAGAGGCAGAGTCACGTGGCCAGCCAGTGCGCAGAAGCAGAAAAGCCGCGAGCCGCAAGTGACGTCGGCTGCGCACGTGTACGTAAGTACATACGTGTGCGAGGGGCAAACGAAAGCGTAGAGAAAAGGGTATACAACCGGGTAGCCAGAGGGAAAAAGAAAAACAGAGTTTGAAAGAGCGCCTGCTCGAGCCAGCCGCGTGAGTACCTCTCGCTTCATCCCCCTCCCCCCTGAATGGTGATCCCACCCTCTTTCTCTTTTTCTCTCTCGCTCCTCTTCACCCGTCGCGAGCAACATCGTTTACCTCTCTCTTTATGACGCACAGATCGATCCTTTCTCTCTTTCTCTCTCACTCTCTATTTTCCTCTCCTCATCTGCTCAGCTACACACCCTTTCCTTTCCCTTTCTTCGACAAGTGTACACACCACACCACCCATACACACATGCACCCGCGCGCGCGCGCGCACACCCGTTAACGCTCGTCGATAATTCCCCCATGTGCAAGCAAGAAACTCACCCGTTCATCCTGATGGTAGATCTCCACGTTGACGGTTCTCCCCTGGGCCGAACGTGTTAGGTTAAGTAAACTCCCGCGTCTGACGTTTACGCACACCGTAACGGACGGTTGTTATTATCCGTCGGCGATCTCAGCGACGACACGAGGACGCACCGAAAACAACAGGTTGCATGTGACGGCGGCGCAAATATGGCGGCGAAAAAATGACGGTTACACCCGGCGGCGCCGAAAACAACGGCTGCTCTCCCGTACACGCGCTACAACTCCCCTCTCTCTCGCTCTCACGCGCGTCTCTTCCGTCTTCGTTACACGCACAGGCCGTGTATCTTTATCGCGTAACCTTTTCCCTTACGCGCCTCTGTCGCAGTGTCTGCTGTTCTCCTCTCTTACTACCTCTAGCTCGCTCCCTCTCACTCCCGACTCACTGGTACAAGCTGGTTCCCCCCCGGTTATACGGCCGCCCTTCCTTTCCTTCTCTCTGTCTCTGTCGCAGTAACGCACCGAATTCGATGTCGCCGCACCCGACGCTGCTACACTAGCCGCCGTCACCGCCTCGATCGACGTAAACGTTCGAAACGATGCGGATTACGGACTCCCATGCGGGCACACACGCGGTCACGCTCGGACGTGGCGTACGCGGAACGGAAAACTCACCAGATATACGTCTGTTAGAAACGGTTAGGAAGAAAGAGGGGACGTCAGAGAACACGAATCATACACACGACTCACACGCGCCGAATCGTCGTCACGAGCGACAGAAGTCACGCGCTGCCACTTTTGGCCCGTGGAATTTCGCGAGATAGATGTGCTCGCTTGCTGCAGCCAGTTGCGCACACTGCTGCCATCTGACGCAATCGAGTTTTAGGACAGTTCCTGACCATCAGTTGATCAACTTTCTTGAGATATGTGTGCATCTATAAGCGGACTTCGAAGTATTGAAAATGGATTAGAATAAAATATAATATCGTATCACAGACTAGGTATGGAATAGACCTTTCACCCTATTGTCTTCTGTGTCCCTCGATTTTGAGGCTCTAGAGCCCCGTTACCATTTCCGTGTCGCATCCGACGTTAACGGCTAAGCATGAAATAAAATTGCAGCGCTACAAGCGGTAGGAATGAAAGTTATAATAGGGTCGAGAATTTAGATACAGGGTGTCCCGATGTCAAATTAATGCAGCATTTTTAACAGGCAAATAAAAATTTCTTCATTTGTTTATCAATCAGCAACTCTACAGACCCATTCAACGAAGAAGCATTGTACAACTTCGCTTACGATGTAACGAATCTCTGCTGTCTTATAATTACCTAATAAATTATTTGCACCCGGGTTTATATTATCTTTCCCAACTTTTTAAATTTTTTTTTCAACTGTATACCCAGGGTAATCTGTGTACAGAGATACACTTTCATTTATTATTTTGAACACTTCCTGTTAATAAATTATGGCAATCTTATGATGTGTCTCGTATCAAGCAGCAGTAATTTGACGGTCGGCTTCAGTTTCGGAGACATTAATAAAAAACTTTCGGCACAATATATTGAAAGCTACATACCTCCATACCGATTTCAATGACCTTAAGTCAAACATTACCCATTCTGTTATCTACTTTGATTATGAAACATATTCGAAGCTGTGCTGAGTTCATTTCGGATAGCCGGCCGTTGAATGCGGAAATAATAAAATAAAAACAATAAATAAGAACGTGAAAGGGCGTTTTTTTACTCTTGAAAGAACATATAAACATGAACGACACTTAATATAAATTCAAACATATTAACATATTTATTAAAACATGATACACAAATCAAAGAAATAATTCAATTTATCACGCAGCAAAATATTATGAATATTCCAACCAGTTCAAATAATTTTTTGGAAGTATTTGAAAAAAATTAATAAAGTTCGCATACAAAGATTGTGAAATAAACTTTGTTAATTATAATTATATTCTCGTTCTCAGTTTGGAGATGTACACCCACAACCCTCCGACGGGAGCTGATAGGAAATATGCCGGTGACAATTTCAAAGGCAACTGAGTCTTTGGCGACAGTTCTAGGCTGTAATTATTCAACAAGCTAGCCAAACAAGCTTTTAACTGGAGTAGAGCCATTCTCATTCCAACGCACATCCTTGGTCCCTCCCCGAAAGGAAGGAAGGTCATTTTTTGAATGTCCTGCTTCCTGTCTTCGCTGAATCGATCTGGATCGAAAACTTCCGGATCAGGCCAGTGCTCGGGATCATGATGCAAAGCCCACACGGGGATAGCGATCTCCGTGCCAGGTTTCACACGGCAACGCAGCCCATCCGATCCCTCTAGCTCGAACTCTGCCGTGCAGCGTTTGCTCAGGTTGCCAAAAGCGGTGAAACATCTTTGCGACTCGTTCATCACTTGATCCATGTACTTCATTTCTTTTATCCCTTCGTATGTTAATTGGCCGCCATGCTTGGCGATCGTGGACTGCACTTCCGCCCTCAATTTTTCCTGCACGTCTTTGTGTGCTGCCAAATGGTAACCAATGAAGCTGAGGGTGATGCTGGATGTCTCGAATCCATCGGCGTAGAAAGACGCCATGTCAGCAGTGAGAAGATCTTTGCTAAGTCTCTCATTGTTTGTCTTTTCAAGGTCCGCCATTAGCTGAAGGAAGTCGTTCCTCGGCGTGGTATCCTTTATTCTAGCCTCAAGAATCTCGTCGACTAAATTTCTGAAAAACTTCTCCAGAGGTTTCGGGAAAAAACTGATTCTCAGTATGTAATTGGTAGAGGGCAAGAAAAATATAATAGATTGGAACATCGCGGTTATGGTATTTGGCTTGAAAACTTTATCGCCGAGTCTGTCGAAAGCCGTTGGATGCGATTCATCGTCGAAGCAGTGTCCTTCGAGGCCGAAACCAGCATTCGCCACAACTTCGCCCGTAAATTTTGAGAACAGATATTTCAGCTCGACCTCGTACTTGTCACTCGACTTCAACCGCCTGTCCAAAAAATCTTGGAATTTCTTGCACACTCCACTGACAGCCACGAAAAGGGTTTTCAGTCTCATGCTGGAAAACGCCCAGGTCAGCCGCTTTCTTCCTGACACCCAAGCATCGCCGTCAGAGAAAAACGGATTCATGACGAATAGAGGATCCACTTCTGGTATAATCATCGACGCATTGCTGTGGAAGCTTGAAAAGTTGGTCTGCAAGACGGTCTTCACCAACTGTGGTTCACGAACTAATAGTACGGGATTTGTGAATTTGTAGAATCCAACCATGCTACGGTTCTTGAAATCTTCATACAGCTTGCTAGTCAGGTCTAAATAACTTGATCTCACAGTCAGTAAGGGTAACGTATGACCCAGCAATGGTATTATTCCTTTAGCGGTCGGGATTCCTCGCCTCATCCAATAGGTACATGTCTTCAGCAAATATAATATCAATAAACTTAAAGCACCCACGACTAAAGTCAGACACGTACACGCCATTGTTCTCGTTTGTTACGAAGAGGAATACTGCACACGACGTTGATCAGTACAATTCTGATCGCCAACTGCCTTGCTAAACTGGAACATACGAAGCTTCATATGGATGTAGATAAGTTACATGGAGTGGATATTACTGATACGTGACTGTGTTAACTGAGATGCAATGGCGTAAAGTGTAAATGCGAAATAAAAAAATACGCCTTTGCTTTGGAAAAACAAATACGCGTGTGCGGGGTGCTTCTGTTAATGATTAATATTTCGCAGATGTGTTCCTGCTATGTTATGGCATTATTATTTTCATCGTATTATCGTAGTCTGCTATTGACGATTTGAACAATCAAATAACAGCAACCGCTGCGCCATTTCATAGCAATATTCTAGTGTTGAATTGTCTCCCTCCTGTTTTCATCTCTCACTAACCGCAGGTGTCCTCTCTGTTGCAGCTCTGTATCTCTTAATGTCGTGACCTTCTCGCATCGGTGACCTTTATGATAACTGTGACAAGTACTGAACAGATTTGTAATGCGGATGATATACGGCGAGGGTCGCTGACCACCGGACTAATGGCTAGGCTGCGCAAACTCGGTTCGTTTTCGCACCAAGGAAACTATCGGAAAACTGTTTTGTTTCTCGAGCAACTCTTACAGTTCCGTTTTCGAAAAGATACGGAACTATTCGGCTGGCGGACGGGGCCCCTGACCCATCGCTGGCAGTCGCTGGGTTTTCTTGGTGCACGTGTGGTCGGCTGGCCGGTGTACGAGTGGCTAGCCGCTACCTCCTTTAATGGCTGCTCTCCAGTTCTCTATTGCCGTTCGTTGCATCCCATCTTGATGTGTTCTTATCTTTTATTTTCGATGATAGTGCCTTATATGTTATCGTATGAAAAATTCGATCATAACATACTTTATTTTAGCTGGCAATATTCAATTTTTAATAGTTTACTCCGCAGGTTAGTCAATTGAATGCAAAGAAGGCTCAAAGTAATTATTTAAACTTTTAAAGACAGCGATGGCTATAGTCCCTACTAATAATCCCACTAAATATAAAGAATTCAATGAAACAACTTTTTTCCCTACTTAGGCCTACAATTCAAGTTTCCGTGTGCGTACAATTAAAAGACTGTACAATAATTTATTACACGGTTGTACCTATTTATATATTATTTATGTTGGAAATGTATGGAAATAAGTGCAAATTGTACTTCGATCAAAATCTATTACTAAAGGGCATTATGCGACATGTTTCTTGAAATTAGTTGTAAACATTTTGGCCGTTTTAGATTTTAAATATTTCCGATAACATTTAATTTTAATTCCTACCACTCGTAGCATTGTAATCTTATTCTAGACGGAATCGATAACGTTGAATGTGACATGAAAATGGTAAGGAGGCTCGCGTGCGCCCCGAGTGTGCGACACAAAAATACATTACGTGCTCGTTCTATCCTATATCTACCAGCGGCGGTGGGCGGGATAGAAACACCGTTTCTCATTCAAAGACCGAAGTTAAGCATCACAGGGCGGTGTACTGGGGAAGGATGGGTGGTGATCATTTTTTCTCCTGATGCGCCGCTTGCTGCTGCCCCCCTCCCCGCCAACAGATTAGTCATCCGCCAGCCGAAATGGGGGGGGGGACAGGACCTAGAAGAAGGAGGTTTAGCGAGCGGGGGCTCCCAAGCCTTTAGCAGCAACGGTCCAGGGCGGGGAGGTGGCGCGATGAAGTGGTCCATTGCGCCATCCCAGCATAACTCGGAAAAAGTTCATGTGGAGGTGGTGATTGTACCCTCTCCTGAATGGACCCCCTACTATGAGGGACTTGGCAGTAGAGGTACTGGTGCACCGGAGGGAAGGTAGCGAACCCATCGTTCTGTTTGAAGCTCGCCCAAGTCCTTCCCTCGTCGTGCGGGACCTTACCGGACAGGAGGTCACCGTGGTGGTTTTAGTGGGTGCAAGCCCATTTATCATTTATTTCCATACAAAATCGTGCATTACAAGGTAAATAGTCTTGCTACGTTACATGCATAGAATAAGTATGACGAGCGTGACAAATGTCTTTCAAAGTTTGGAGATATACACCCACAAGCCTCCGACCGGAGCTGATAAGAAATATGCCGGTGACAATTTCAAAGGCAACTGAGTCTTTGGTGACAGTTCTAGGCTGTAATTATTCAACAAGCTAGCCAAACAAGCTTTTATCTGGAGTAGAGCCATTCTCATTCCAACGCACATCCTTGGTCCCTCCCCGAAAGGAAGGAAGGTCATTTTTTTAATGTCCTGCTTCCTATCTTCGCTAAATCGATCTGGATCGAAAACTTCCGGATCAGGCCAGTGCTCGGGATCATGATGCAAAGGCCATACGGGTATAGCGATCTCTGTGCCAGGTTTCACGCGGCAACGCAGCCCATCCGATCCCTCCAGCTCGAACTCCGCCGTGCAGCGTTTGCTCAGGATGCCAAAAGCGCTGAAACATCTTTGCGACTCGCTCATCACTTGATCCATGTACTTCATTTCTTTTATCGCTTCGAAGGTTAATTGGCCGCCATGCTTGGCGATCGTGGACTGCACTTCCGCCCTCAATTTTTCCTGCACGTCTTTGTGCGCTGCCAATTGATAGCCAATGAAGCTGAGGGTAATGCTGGATGTCTCGAATCCATCGGCGTAGAGAGACGCCATGTGAGCAGTGAGAATATCTTTGCTCAGTTTCTCTTCATTTGCCTTTTCTAGGTCTGCCATTAGCTGAAGGAGGTCGTTCTTCGGCGTGGTGTCATTTTTTCTGGCCTCGAGACTTTCGTCGACTAAATTTCTGAACAATTTGTCCAGACGCTTCGAGAAAATACTGACTCTCAGTATGTGATTGATCGTGGGCATGAAAAATATAACAGATTGGAACATCGCGCTTATGGCATTTGGCTTGAAAATCTCGTCGCCGATTCTATCGAAAGCCATTGGATGCGATTCATCGTCGAAGCACTGTCCTTCGATGCCGAAACCAGCATTCGCCACAACTTCGCCCGTAAATTTTGAGAACAGATATTTCAGCTCGACCTCGTACTTGTCACTCGACTTCAGCCGCCTGTCCAAAAAATCTTGGAATTTCTTGCACACTCCACTGACAGCCACAAAAAGGATTTTCAGTCTCATGCTGGAAAACGCCCACGTCAATCGCTTTCTTCCTGACACCCAAGCATCCCCGTTACAGAAAAACGGATTCGTAGCCAATAGAGGATCCACTTCTGGTATTATCGTCACCGAATTGTCGTGGAAGCTTGAAAAGTTGGTCTGCAAGACGGTCTTCACCAACTGTGGTTCACGAACTAATAGTACCGGATTTGTGAATTTGTAGAATCCAACCATGCTACGGTTCTTGAAATCTTCATACAGCTTGCTAGTCAGGTCTAAATAACTTGATCTCACAGTCAGTAAGGGTAACGTATGACCCAGCAATGGTACTATTCCTTTAGCGGTCGGGATTCCTCGCCTTATCCAATAGGTGTACGTCTTCAGCAAATATAATATCAATAAACTTAAAGCACCCACGACTAGAGTCAGACACGTACACGCCATTGTTCTCGTTTGTTGCGAAGAGCAATACAGCATTCGACGTTGATTAGTACAATTCTGATCGCCAACTGCCTTGCAAAACTTGAATATACGCATCATATGGATGTACACATATTACCTGATACATGAATGTGTTAACTGAGATGCAAAGGCGTAGATGCTTGAAATAGAAAATTACGCCTTCGCTTTGGAAAAACAAGTACGCGTGTGCGAGGTGCTTCCATTAATTATTAATATCACGCACATGTGTTCCTGCTATGTTATGGCATTATTATTTTCATCGTATTATCGTAGTCTTCTATTGACAATTTGAACAATCAAATAACAGCAATCGCTGCGCCATTTCATAGCAATATTCTAGTGTTTAATTGACTTCCTCCTGTTTTTATCTCTCGCTAACCGTAACTGTTGTAGCTCTGTACCCCTCAAGGTTGTGGCCTTCTCGCAGCGGTGAATTGTATGAAAACTGTGGTAAGTACTGAGCAGATTCGTAATTCATCATTGAGATAAATTATGCGAGAGATAAGTGTCGGTGCAATCGATCAAACTCCACCTTCATTCAAGGCAAGTGGGTTTTTATACAGCTGCTCCTAGCTATGTAATAGTTAGAGAGCTAAAGTCTCGTGGGCGAGTAAATTAATTTACCATGCGGGGATGTCGATTTGTCCACGAATCTTGGATTCTTGGGAGTTTGTAAATGGTCCTTACGCGTAGCCTGCTGCCGATAAGGCGCCTTCTCTCTCGCCTCTCTTTGCCTCCGGTGGTCTCTGCTACAGGCACCCTTTGGTAACTATGGGAAGTAGTAACACACTGGCGAAGTAATTTCAATTTCGTCGATCGACGTGAAAATATTGGAAGTTTGATGTGAAGATTCTCGTTAACAGTTCGATAGCCATCGGTTCTATTTCCGGCGATGAGTACTTATAGCGGAAGTTGAACTCATATAGATACATACAGTATTGTCTCTCTGAGGGCTCGCTGGTCGGGACCGGCGATGAGCCCACATCGTGCCCAGAACCCTAATTCCGAGTGTTCGTTTCTCGCTTCTTTCTGGCCGAAGGGGGGAGCGAGATGGAACGCTTTGCGTGCGCCGGAGTGACACGGCGTCCGAAAGACGGAGGGAGACAAAACATCAACGCGTCGTCTGTCTCGTACCGTCCTCGCTCGCTTTCAATGGCTCTCGCTCGCTCTCGTTCCATCTCGCTCTCACCTTCGCCGGACAAGAGTGAGACAGAAGTGGTGGGGATAGCGAAAAGCCCACAGCGGGTCCACCGAATCGAGCCCTCAGAGAGACAATACTGTACCTATATAGTAACTGTGAATTGCAATTATAGTATTTAAGTAGCGTGCCTTCCAGTTCTTCTAAAGTTACATAAAACAGACGTATTGACGAGAGTCGCTGTGTTACATCGCAGCAGACATATTGTATCTGGCAATTCTATCATATTATAGTGCTGTGTCACGACGCTTTGTGGAGTTTGGTTCGATACTTATAATTAGTACATAATGATACCGTGCACTTGATTCATCTATGCCACATGGCTTTGCGAGAGGAGAATTATCATATCTCTTAATGTGTTGTTTTGAACGATTGCAACGAGAATAAAAATGTTACATTGTTCATGGTAGAGATCCAAAATAACAGTTATTTTTCAAATACCTTCGAAAAAAATCATTAAGAAAATGATATATTTTATTGAAATGTAAGTCAGTCGTCATTAAATTCTGCAGAAATTTTTCGAAAAATGAAGTGTTTAAAAAATATTAAGATTTATCTGTTTTGGTTACTGGTAACCAATATTAACAACGGAAATTGTTTTTGGTTACGAATAACCATTATCGATTGAGGGATTTATTTTTTAGTTACGGTATAACCAATATCGATTGAGGGATTGCTGAATAAATTAAAACTTTAATCTTTGGGGATATGAAGATGATATATAAGTATGTATTACTCATTTTTTGCTGCCCAAATTCACTATAAGGGGATGAAATGAAACCCTGAAAAGCCGACTATTTTCGGATTTTGTGTTATAACTCGCGAACTGTAAGAACTGTAGGGACTATAAGTTACCAAATTATAGTCCTAATTAAAAGAAGTAACTTTTTCCTGAATACTTTTATTCTATCTCCTACAGTTCGCCAGTAATAACATAAAATCGAATAAATTTCAGGGGTCAATTGCACCTTCTTGGAGTGAATTTGGCCAGCAAACAAAATTACAAAAAAAAAATATAGTAGATAAAAATCATCATTTTTTTTAGACGGTGTTGGGGGCTTCTGGGCCGGGGCCCAGGCAACAAATCGGACGTCCGTTAAATTCGCCATGGTAGCTCGGTTTCAGCGAAGAGCTACTATTGTTGTGGTTTCTTGGTGCAACTTTTTGCGAGTAATATTATTTAAATGAAGGTACAAGAAGTTTTAGGTTAAATTGCTTCTTGTAATAGCAATTATGCGGTTCACCATCGCTTGAGACAGATGCAAAAATATGGCGACTTCAGTTTAGGAAAAACCGCGGTATAAATACATAAGGTAAATCTCTAATTGCATAGTTGCATTGCGGTGTCTACTTTTGGGTAAGTAGGTATCGAACATTATACGTAAATAAGAGATGCATAATCGATACATAAATAAGAGATTTAGAATTTTATTTTGCAGAATATATATTAAAGAAAGAATAGCAAACTATGTTCATAACTTTATATTAGGGTAAAGTCATATTTCTCCACATCATATTATAATCTCATATTACAAGTGAAACTTGACGTTTCAATTACAAATCAGTTGCATTTACGAAGTAAGTGATGATTTTACTTCCGTTTAAAAAGTATCAATCGAAATCAAACTTTTGTACAGATGGCACATACATCGATGTTCGGCGACAGGGGCGACACAAGTCTTATTTTGGTTCAGAAATTAATCTACAACCGTGAAGAGTGCTGGTACACGGCTGTGCTTTTTCGCAGCATTTGCTCGGGGTTAAATTTTTAAGTACTTGTTTATCGGAGATCAAGAACTGAAAGAATGACCCGTAAGTTTTTTTTCAAGTATTTTCTTGTTGTAACGTGTGGCGCCGTTGTAATATGACGGAGAAAACGTGGAACAACTTATATTTTACGTCTGCCATTTGTTTGCCGAATAACCTTAAGATCGAAGAACAAATATCAGCCTATAAGTTTTTCTTATGAATTACACTTTTATTGTTTATCTACACTATTCGTACAACGTAATCTCCTTAAATGCGACTAGACGTTATATTTTTTATTACTCGTAACGACATTTCAACGTCTGTTTCTTTTTTCTTCGTGTTTAAGGATTTACTTCGTTGTTTTATAGTTTGTTTTCTGCGTTTACACTTACACTCGTTTATGCTGCGGTTTTCATGTCGCTTATTCGTCTTATTACAGATATCCGATTTTGTATTTCGTGTGTATACAAGTTTCTTAATTGTTTAGTTTTGCTTAGTTCGAGATTCAAGCTCTGGCAGTTCTAGAAAATTCTCAAAATGGCTTTTTATGTTCGCGTATAATTGTATTTTATTGTCTCGTACATAGATCTGATATATATATTTTAATTATAATTTAGTACACATGATAATTTCAAATACACGTTTCTTACTTGCAAATGTTATTTTAACACGAAGCTGCAAAATGTACTTAAATTTAGAATTCAGAGATACAATTTCATTAACTGAAGCAATTTAATTCTTCAACATTTTATTCCTAATTTCTTGCAATATTCTATCATCGTTTATAACGACGTTACGTTTTTTATTGTAGGTGGAAACCAGCGCGAACTAGCACGAGCCAAAAATATGAAAAAAACTGTAAAGAAAGCAGCTGCCGAGCAAGACAGTAATAAGGGTCTCTCATTGGAACAGCGCAAAGCACGGTAATAATGAAAAAACAGACCTGCGAATATCTATGTGCGCTGAAACATTTCGCAAGAATATTAAAATTATACTGTTAAATGTTTAATTTCTCTTAGTGAAATGCGATAATGGTTAGCCGAATCTAATATAGTTGTAACCTAAATCTCTGGGAAAGTTCTGTTACGATACAAATAATAACCACTGTTATTTAGGACTTGTTGCCATTTTGTGGGGAGCTTATTTGTCCCGTTTCCAGAAAGATCAGTTTCACTGTGGAGAATACTTAGACACTGTATATGCGATCTTGTTGTTGCCGTTGCATTTTTTTACAATTTAACCATTTGCACTCGATCGTTTGTGCACAGCATGCTTTTGCGCCAATGTGCGAGAATATTGTGTGGAGATGAAAGTACTTACAGATTAGAGAGGATATAATGGATGACCGCTTAATTTCTAATCCAAGTAATGGGGCATTTTTTGAAACTCTGTTTCTGTACGCGGGTGAGTGTTGCCACGATAGAAAGTTTTAATGGAAATATTTAATTTGTCCAACCGTCGATCGCTTACACTGCCATGGCATGCAGCAGACATGCTGGTTTCTCGACGGTACATTCGGTAACAATCATGGTACATACATTGCCGTGCGTCTATCACTTCGAAACAATATTCATAGCTCGTCGGAACTGCACATGTTACTTTCGTGTATCATGTGTAGGGTTTTTTTTAGTTTTATAGAAATGTACTATTATTACACGGCTGACAGCCAATGAAAGTTAATATACACCAATTCCAGCTGATGTGGTTAAACTGATTTATACTACTTCATAGCTTCATCTGTGTGTAATAAATTAAGAGAAAGTCTGTAGCTGTTAAAAACTGTCCGATTCGTTGTGGACAAACATGTTCTGAATAAAAGCAATGGACCTTTCCCATAGACCAAGTAGTTTCAATTATAATTATTTAAAATGTATGTACCAAAAGAATAAAATTTACAATTCTTTTTCAATGATTGCGTTAGTTTAACGTTACATAAAATCGCTTTTGTAATTTTAGAGATGCCGAACGAATGAGAGAAAAACAACTTAAAAAACAGCAAGACCAACCAGACAAAGCTAAACAGGGTGCAAGATAATCCTTCCAACGGGGCATGTAAATTTTTCGCTGAATTCAGTATAAAACTTGAACAAACACATTCGTAAAATTCCTGATTGTAAAGCACCAAACTTACGCTTAATGTGAGTGCATAAAGGATTCATAGTGTTTTTGATCGATCATAGAAAATATCTTCAGACTGTATACCAGAGTATGATATGCTACAGAACTTAGTCAAAATAATCATGTTATTTATATGTTATTCGTAAAACCAGTAATAGTCAATGATATAAAGCTATTGTTACCTATACATTAATGGTCAAAGAAAATACGCATTTGACTGGTTTGTTTAGATATAAGGATCTTAATTGATTAAATATGAGGGTATTTGTAGTACTAATTTCCAACTTGTAAGCTGAAATTCTCGGTTATTTAATAGATCGTGTAAGTGGTTTTAACAAACTATGATATATAAGGCAGGCATGTACTTCTGTCATTTTATTTGGATCGTAATAAATTATTCAATTTTAAAATAGATATCTTCAATTTTCCTGCTGCGTACGAGTATTTTCTCGCGATATACAGAATCTGAAAGGATAGTGGTGGGAAATTATAAAAATTGAGTATTCATTGGAAAAATAAGAATACCATAGAATATGCATATTTGAAGCGCGTAGTAACTACGAATACCCATTGTTTAATTGAAAAGTGCAGGGATAGTCATATGTACAGAGTTAAGAGTGTCTTTCTTTACATTTGAAATTTGGTGTTTCTCAGAGAACCCGGTACGATGAAGTCAGTATTGACACAGTGATAGTTTCAGCTGTAGCTGCAACGAGTACGAATATTAAATTCGAGATTTTGGTAATTGTAAATAATTTAATTCTATTCTCGATAATGTAAATGACGGTGTAATCAAGATTTGTTTGAATACTCCTCACCAACAGAATGAACTGTGTAGTTTCGTAGTAATCTCATAGTGAATGTTGTAAGATAGAAAAGTAGTAAATGTTTGTATAGATTGTGAAATATCAATAAGTATAATTACCAGTTTGATGTCCAATAGTATTACGAAGCTTGTTATTAAATTAAAATGACACAATTTTGAAATGTCGATCTTTCTTCATGAAATATTCCTGCCCCAAGACAATATGTCTTTGATTTTGATATGTTGACAGATGATTTTAATGAAATTCCAGTGAATTTCGGCAGCAAACAAAATTGCGTTGTACTTAGGAGGACATCCCCTACATATTTACAGTTTCATAATTTTTTGAATTTCCGGGTCCGTGATCTTCCCTTGTCGGAAGTATGGGGGGTTGAAATTTGGTACCCGAAATACATAAAAAGGGTTACTCCTACGAAAACAACTGGTAGCACCGTTTTTGTAGAGAACTGTTTTTTTTTTTAGGTAAAACTGCTAAATAACTAGATATTCGCGAGAAAACTTTTTTTTTTATTTTTTAACCTTCTGTTACGTTTATAAATTTGTTTATAAACGTAATGTGGCTAAATAAATGTTGGAATTTTTGCAAGCATAGCGTGGAATGTTTATTCAAACAGGGGCTTATTTTATAATTACTTCCCATATTTTATTGCACTTTCCCAGAAAGAGTACATTTTTAACATATTGTTTAATCATGAATTGTAAGTGTTGGTACAAATTACATTTATTCGAAATATCAACATCAAGGCAATAAAAATTATGTAATTTTATAGTTCCGTACGTATCACTTATTGGAAGACTAAATGTAATTGCTAACATGGGAAAGAAAATGTAATACACCATGTCATATGAGAAACATACAGTCTAGCCTCTAAAGACCAAAACCCATACAAAGTAGTCTCTTTATGGTTAGAAAACAATTTGACTTATGCCTATTTCAACGAAACATTCTTATTACGTGTATTTTCATTTTTCGATAAAGTGCATTTCAGCTCTCCAGTGTGTCAGGAAGGACAGAAATTTCACTCGGTTACTCGCAGATCTGTGATTTTTGACTTTTCAATAAGTAAGGAACGACATTATACATTGAGCATTCATTTTTTTTTTATACTAACTATATAGCTTGACGCAAAATTCAAATACCGCACATGACG